>JARFIW010001599.1:11582500-12182500 GCA_036346225.1 Platerodrilus igneus
TACAACACTGAACGAAACTGTGATTCGTTGAAATTGGCTCGTCATTTTCAGAATTTGAAAATGAAAATTCTACATTACGTTAATATTTACCCTGAAAGGTCTTCCCTACTGTCAAAATCGAGGAGCTTCAAACCGCTGTCTCAGCAATTTTTTTGAAGTCATTTCTATACGAAAACGGTTACTCCGCATAAAACTCGTTTGCTTTGGTTCTAAAGTTGGTCATAATGAAAGAAATTTCTCAAAATAAAATACTTCTTTCAAATACGACTATCACTGGGGTAACTAGATATCCCTTACCTATTACCTTAATAAATTGAAATAAAAATTAACCTAAACTTAACCTCTATTAATATAAAAAATATTTCAATACACATACAAATATACTTTTCAAAGAATAAATTCCTATCCTCAAATCTGGCCAGGTATGCTAAAATACAGATAGCCTAAAGGAAACTCTTAATAAACTTAAATCTAAGCTGTTCGCAAAACTATTCACCATTCCCAATTTTTCCTGCTTTCCTATTTAATTATAATACTTTCATAAATCCCAAATTATTGAAAGACAGTTAAATATTAACTTTGTGCTGTATCAATGTCCTTTCCAAAATACTTTAGTTTTATACTTTTACTAACCTAAATTTCACTAATAAATTTGGCATTTAAAATCACTATTCACCTGTTTCGTTGCTAATTCGTCCAATCCAATAATTATTTTTACTTTTAAATTAATTCCTTATAACATAAATAACAACCATTAACCATTTTAGTTCGTAAATGCATAATTAAATTCTTAAATGTATTAATTATCTACTCACTGCGTAATTCTAGGGTATCCAAGAAAACCAATGTTTCGTGCAATCATACCTTCAATGTTCCAACATAGAAAGCCCATTTGCAATAATGAAGCACAAAGTTTCAATTTAATGGAGGAATTACTCTCCCAGTCCTACTCCTTTTTTTAAATCGGTTACTACGACATTGTATCCGTGCTCGCACGTTCATGAAGCTACCCTGCCACATGGAGATACATTTCGCATTTTACATGTCATTTTCCAAGTCATTTCCCTTCGAGAATGCCATAGCATTTTTGTTGGAGCTTCTGTACCTTCAACCTCACTTTACAATTCACATTCTCCATATATAAACTCACTTTTACCAACCACCAACTCTTCTGTTCTATTCGCGCATATATCAACATTTTAATGTTTTTAGGTAATCGAGTTCTACATAACTGCCTTTATTGCTTCCGTTGCATTTTGCAGAATTTACGCCCACTGTAAATCATATTTTTTAGAATTTGCGTCTAGTTAATGCAATGTATCGAATTTATTCTATGCTTGCTTAACCAGTTCTCACGTTTACAGTTGATTACAATGTATTTATCTGTGGAAAATGTATACGCAAGCGCTTGTCCGTATTTCTATGTCTGCTTTGTGATTTTTAAATGTAGTCGTCCTTCAGTCTTACCATATAATGTATTTAAAAGAATAAATGTGGCCTTTCTTACCCGAATCATCACTATAGTAACAAAAATTAAAATATCCTGATTAAGAATAATTATTTACGAAATATTTTATTCAACGCGCGTTTATACATGTTGTCCCTTCAAAATTATATTTTATTTTTTTCGTATCTAATTTGTTAGTAGCGTAACGCGACGCGTTACAAGTTGTAATTATATTTATATTTATTATTATTCTGAATTTTGCTTATTAATGACTTCATTCATTTGTATTTTGATAGTTTTAAAATGTATATTCAGTATTTTGTGTATTATTATACCTTACGGAGGCTCAGTGTAATAGTAGCTCGATGTTTATTTATTTATATACTTTGTAACGATTTTTTCTCTCTCTAATTGGCTCCGCTAGCCTCACGCATGGGCGCTAGTGAAACGCTTTTCTATACTTCTGGCCGACAATACTTTATAATCACCATGCTCCAAGTTAGGTGTCTGCAAAACAAAGTCTTCCGACGTAACTAGGGTCTATTCCTTGGGTAGAGCTATGAGCAATGGGGGTAAGTCGAAATCTGTGGGGGTCACACTCAAACTAAAACAAACAGGCGCCACCAAGTCCAGATTGATTCATGTAAATGGCATGGCTAATTTCTAAGGGCGGACGTGGAGACCCAAAGAAAAAAGATCGCCTTCGCTGACAAAAACCTGTCTTAACAGAATAAGACGCTGTTCCTGTAAGGAAAAATAATAATTAAGTCACATAAAAATGGGAACACTATTTGTGTCCCTCAAATATATCTAAAATGCAAAAGAATGTTTCCTACATAAGGGTACCATAAAATTGAACTCTTATTGCTTTTTGTTTATCAGGTCTGATCAAACTAGATCAGAATAAAAAGACTTTAAGCGTGGATTATAAATTTACTAGAAAGAATTTTTCTGTTTCTGTAAATAAAATTTAATGCAATAAAATAAAATGAATACTTGAATTACTTGAAGAATTATTGTAAAGTTTATCAACTTGATTCTTACTCAAATATATTACAACCCAGTGTGACTGGTTATACTAAGGTTTTCTAACCCAATCAGATCTGTGTAGGTCATTTACAAATTAATATACAAAACTTTCTTTTAAGTTAACAGTATTAAAATCGATTTGAAGTCAAAATATTCACAAAGATATTCTCTAATTTTATCAAAGGTGGTAGTAATGTAATACTAAACATCTGCTTGCAATTGTGCAATTGTTGACGGCATATTTCAAACAAACAAGTGACGTAGCCGCAGCTGTTAATTTATGCTGAAGCCACGTGTAGTCACATATCTACGAAACTAAGTGAAATTTAAATTTGATACTGGAGAAAACCAGCTTAGCTACAGATAAACTGAATAACAAATTTGTGCTTCTATAAAACAAAACGAAATAACGTGCTTTTAGAAGGAAGCACTGAGGAAATCTTAAAGCTATTACGAACCAAACCCCGGGCTGCTGCCCTTGGCTAGATTGGGAACTGCATCGCCGTGCGGAGTCTGCAGCTAATTATTCCTGCTTTCCATGCTTTAAATACAGGTGTTGCAGCGAAGTGGGTTTCTTACATTGATTCAAAGTTGCATAAATTTTGTAGCGTAATCTTCCATGGTCTAATCTTAGTTATAAATATAATTTTCGTTGCGTAGTTTGTAAGTCGTAGTTTGTAAGTCGTAGTTTGTAAGTCGTAGTTGCGCTAAACAAATTTTAAATTAGATACTATGATAACGAATATACAATACCAACCGTTACTCAGGAAGTGTGTTACACAATTAATGCGACCCGGAGGTCACTCGCCATTCTCTTCGAATGCATGCTGTCGCTGCTTTTACCTATCGACGAGTGCCCTGCCGCGTTCTTGCATGGTGGGAGGGTCCCGAGGGGTTGTCAATCCTCTCACGCGCGTGCCTGTGGCTGTGGAATACACCGACCTCCGAAACAAATAGACTAACGACTCTAGATACTGTATTAATGCAAAAATTTGATTGTTACACGTATTATTACTTTAGTTAATAAAGGTGTTTTAACATTCGTTATACCTTTAATGAAGAGATTTTTAATGCGAAAATAAAATTGTTACACTACCCTTTCCTAAAAGAAAAAATTTTTTTTCCTTTAAGGAACAACTTCAAATATAACAAATACAAAAAATTTTTTATTATAATAATACTAGCCTTTTCTACCTTCCTAATTAACTATGCAATTTTATGAATTTATTCAAATGGGGAGACAAATATTTACAAATGTGAGTGTGTTGGTAACTACGTGTACCTGACGTCCATCGGGAGACAAAATCGGGAGTCACAATCGGTATTAATCAAAATTGGGAGGGGTCAAATTAGAAAGTCAAACACTCCACGGGATAAAAAATTCAAATTCACGATAATTCTTTAACTTGAGGTTCCTACTTCTAACAAGGCTAATATTTACTACCTGTAACCAAACATTTTACAATTTATTTCAAATTCACACAAAAACTTCACTTCCTGGAGCTCAATTAGCTCTCTCTAAAAAAGGAATGCTTCCTCATCAAAACAGCATAACTATTCAAAGTATTATCACTATAAGGTGACAATCAAAAAGAAGACCCTACTAATAGGTCTAAATTTAAAACACTATCATCACAAAGTGATAATCAAAACAAAAGTGACCTAACCAAAAGGTTACTTATCAAACCCAAATACAAAATATTATCACTTTATTGCAAAGAGATAATCAAAATGAAGGTAACCTAACCATAAGGTTACTTAACAAATTCAAATACAAAATATTATCACTTTATTACAAAGAGATAATCAAAACGAAGGTAACCTAACCATAAGGTTACTTAACAAATTCAAATACAAAATATTATCACTTTATTATAAAGAGATAATCAAAACGAAGGTAACCTAACCATAAGGTTACTTAACAAATTCAAATACAAAATCGAACCAGTTAGGGCTGTAATATCCTACACCCTACTGATTATCCTATCACTAAGTTCCAACAAACAACAGATCTCATTAGTGATGGACCAAATGGTGAGACTCACCAAGCCAACCTTGACCATATCAAACCAAAGAATTTCGAACAGTCAAAAAAAAACAAGGGAAGGAATAAACTAATATTCTCTCTACCTAGATAAGTAGAAATCAGGACTAACAATTAAATAGCCCACTTACTTCTACATTGTAAAGATATCTGTTAAAGACATCTTCTAAACACATCTCCGAATAACGCGCGAGCAAAACGACCAGCGTGCACACCAAGGCACACCTCAAACTTACAAAATCTACAAAATCTCTAACCACTTATTTCACTTCTCAAACAAAATACTCAAAATTAATGAACCGACACTAAATCAAAAATCGGAACAAAACAAAGCAAACCACTACTGCATTACTTAACATCAAAGAGATGACCGGACCGGAACTAATCGTCAGGATCATCATTTTCATTTGGATACGACGCTTCAACTGGTTTCAAGTCCTTTACGTGCCATTTCCTGCTCTTGTTCCATCTTCGTTCTCTAACTCATACACTAAATTGGAATGTTTTTTCGAACTTTACTCATAATGAACTTTGAAGCTAACTTAGCGGAAAACTTATCACTAGCACTCGAGAGGACCTTATTAGCTCTCCAAACACTTTCTCCGACTTGGAACGAAATGTCTCTTCTCCTAAGATTGTAGCGTTTACTCGAACGTTGATAAGCTACATGCAAATTTTCACGGACATTCCAAAATATCAAATAAAAGTTGACGATCCAAAACATAAGAAGGTCTACTACTGGAGACGACATCAACATCCTCACCAGGTTTAAAATCATCATTATAAGCTTTTCCACTTAAGGGTACCTGACGACCAAAGACTAAAAATTTGGAGAATAGTTGGTGGACTCATGTTTTGCTGAGTTGATTGCGTATTGGATCTTTGATATCTCACTATCCCACGTATCATGTCCTTCTACGTATGAACGGATTGCTGTACCAACTGTCTTATTGATTCTTTCCACAAAATTGCATTGGGAGCATAAACAGCATTATACCAAATCTTTTGAATTTCGTACCTTGCACACAAAGCTTTAAAAATACGTCCAATTAATTGTGGACCATTATCACAAATAACAAACTGTGGTACACCGTAGACAAGAAATACTTTTTCCTCCAAAATTTCTCAATCAAATGTGCCGTGGCACTACGCAAAGGTTGCAAAATCGAATACTTCGAGAACCAATCACCAACAACTAAAAGCCATTTATGTCCGCGTTTGGAACGAGGAAACGGACCCATCAAATCTAAGGCAATGGTTTGGAACGGTAGTCCAACCTCTTTCTCCTTTCCCATCATCCCAAGGGGACCTTTATTGGGTGGTTTTTGAGCACCACAAACCAAACATTTCCTACAAAATTTACGTACGTCAAAGATCATCTTTGGCCAATAATATAATTCTTGGACACGAGACAAAGTTTTAAAGAACCAAAATGTCCTGCTGAAGGGGGTCATGACATGATTTAATGACATCTATACGCTGAGATTTTGGCACTAAGTACTTCCACTCTACAACATTCGCCGAATGCGGTAATAGGGAAGGTATAAACTTATAAATAAACCCATCTTCCACTTTCCATTGTGGGTAGCTTTTGGGTGACAACAAAATTTTCTTTCTCAAAGATTCATACCACAAGTCTACACCATCAAGTTTAATCTCTACTAAATTAACTTCTGGATTTTCTAAGGGAACACCACGACTAAGACAATCTGGGACTATATTAAACTTTCCTTTCCTATGCACCAATTCAAATGAATGTTGCCTTAATCGAACTGACCATCTGGCGAGTTTTCCAGTTGGATTCTGAAGATTACTCAACCAAAGTAACGAAAATGATCGGTGACAACTGTGAAGCGAACTCCTTCTACCCACGGACGAAATTTCTCAATTGCAAAAATAACTGCTAAACACTCTCTCTGTGGTGGAATAATTGCGCTCTGTACGGCTCAGGGTTTTACTTGCGTACGAAATTACACGCTCTTCTCCTTTTACATTTTGTATCAAAACAGCTCCTAACCCAGTGTTGCTTGCGTCACACTCAACAATGAAGGGTGCTGAGTAGTCTGGCTGCGAAAGAAGAGGTGCAGAAACTAATGCTTGCTTGATCAGCACAAATGAATTTTCTGCTTCCGCACTCCAGTTTACAGTTTGACCTTTTTTCTTACTCTTAATGAGGTCATTGATAGGCGAAACTAAAGACGAAAAATTCTTTATAAAACGACGGTACCAGCTGCACATTCCTATAAACCTTTTAATCTCCGTTGTGGTTTTCGGACGAGGAAAGTTAACCATTGCCGACACCTTATCGGGATCTGTACGATGTGAGTTAGAGCCTACTATATAACCCAAAAATTTAAGTGTCTTTTTAAAAAATTCACATTTACTTATGTTTATAGTGAGGTTAGCTTCTTTTAAACGTTGCTTAACCTCTACCAATAACTTTAGGTGTTCTTCAAAAGATGACGAACATAATATTATGTCGTCCAAATAGCAAAATACATGGGGTTCAAAACGTGGACCAAAATTGCATCTACTAAACGCTGTTGTGTCTGCGCAGCATTCTTCAAC
The DNA here is from genome assembly GCA_036346225.1 of Platerodrilus igneus. Lineage (NCBI taxonomy): Eukaryota > Metazoa > Arthropoda > Insecta > Coleoptera > Lycidae > Platerodrilus > Platerodrilus igneus. The sequence goes on from JARFIW010001599.1 coordinate 11,589,589, forward strand.
CCAAACGGCATGCATGTAAATCTAAATTGTCCTCGTGAAATAACACTGAAGGCAGTCTTATCCTTAGACGACTCACTAAGAGGATTTGCCAAAACGATTTTCTCAAATCAAGTGACGAAATGTAGTTCGCACCTCTCAACATATTGAGAATTCTGTCTACGTTTGCAAGGGGTACGAATCATGAACAGTTAAGTCGTTCAGGGTTCTACCATCAAAACAGAAGCGATATTCTCCATCTGCTTTCTTAACCAACAAAACTGGAGAGGACCACGGACTAGTACACGGTTCTATAACTTTAAGTTTAAGCATGTCGTCCAACTCCTCATTCAATATCTTACTCATATATGGTGACATGACATATGGTTTCTTATGGAAGGGTTTGGCATTGCCTGTGTCTATGTCCATTTCAATTAGGTGAGTTCGTCCTAATCTATCGTCGCTGCTAATCTCACTAAATGAATTTATTAACTCTTGTGCTTGCACATTGAGCATCTGAAAGGTCATGTAAACCAAATAAGGAATCTTCAGTGTTCAAAGGGATGGAAGACGAACCTATATACCCAATGTCGTTCCCAATGTTACTTTGGATAAACCAATTATTACTTCTAAAGTCAGCAACTACACCAAATAATTTTGCAAAGTCACTACCGAAGATAAAGGTGTGAGGTAGGGACGGAACCACTAATGCATTAAGGATGCGGCAATCATTACCTATACAAATTGGCAAATCAACTGAGCCTACAACAGACTTTATTGAACCATCAGCTGTAGTGATACCTGTTTTGCTGAACTAAAATTTTCAAGTCTAATTTTCTAACAATTGAAAGGGCTAAGGATCCTACCACTGAGGTAGTGCATCCCGAATCTAGAAGACCGGTAATGTCTCTATCCATTAACTTCACCATAATGTAAGGTCGATTATCACACTGCTTCTCAATGAATAAAGTATTATTCTTAGGCTTCGGAGAGTCCTGACAAAATTTTTAACAACTGTAAGCCATCTCGACCACTCGTCTTTACAAAAGTATTTTTCTTGTTTACAAATCATAACCATGGCCTTATTACGCGGAACAGGATGCCGACCACTATGCGCCTGCCGCCTTACTGGTTTTTGAACATTGTGGACATGACGTTGCCTTAACGCCTTTTCGACCACATCCAAAACAAAAATTTTCTTGGTTGCTCTACAATCTCTAAACCAATGTCCACTACGGGAGCAATTCCAACAAACAAAATTATTTCTCTTGTCGGGACTAAAGAAATTACAAACTGAGGACTCAAAGAGCTCTTATCCGCTACTGTTACTTGGGATTAACTAATTTATTCTGAAACACCCTACTCTTAACAGCACAAACTTTTTCATTCAACCCAGGATGTTTGTTCTCAAATAGATGCTTAGAGGTTGCAAATCTTGTTAGGTTTACTAGAAGATGCTAAAACCAAGTTTAGTTTCATCAAAGAAGCTTCTTCTAACCTTTTACCCAAATTTACTAAGGTAGACAAATCTTGAATGTCCGACAATGCAAGTGCTGAAATATATTCAGGAACCAAATTTCTTCTTATCATCTTAACTTTAGTAACTTCTGCTGGCTCGTTGGTCAGTCTACTAAACAGGGTTTGCATATGCGCGACAAATAAAATAATCCTTTCGTCTTTACCTTGACGACGATTTCTGATCTTTTCCCAAATGTCATGATCTGAAGAACCGGGTAGAAAATCTTCCTTAAACGTTCTAACAAGGAGTTCCAGTCTCTCAATGAATTTTTACTGTTCTAAACCAAACTAAAGCGTCACCCACAAAAGTTCACATGCTGATCCAAATAAATCAGTTTCGGATACCTTACGAGATTGTGCTAAATCACTAACTCTATCTAAAATGAATATAGTTGTTTGGGATCACCTGAGAATTTTACAGGCCATGAACCTATAGGTACGGAAGTCGTTACATACGAAGTCGAATGAATAGGTGCACTAGCAACTGTAGGAGATACTACAACGGACCGATCCAAATAGGTGGACTCTGTACTTTTATTGGTTTTATCGTATAACTCAGCTTCAAGGGTTAATATCGTTGCTACTGTCTCATTTCTGAACTTAATTGCTTCCTCGGAATTTATTGAAGGGATTTTCATGCGCTTAACTCGTCCCGAAAGGTGGTTTAACCTTGAACAAGCTCTCCTAAAAATTGAGTCTGATGAGTCACCTTCAAATTCGGACACAACATTACGAACTGACTCGACTGAAACTGAAATTTCTTTACTTTCCGTTGCAAAGTCTACTTCATAACACGAAAGATCGATCAAACAACCAGGCTTATCTATTTCTTTAGCTAACAATCTACCTAAAATTTTCCTTTTCTCCAACACTGGTCTCTCACTCACCACTCCTCTGATTCTCAGCTCATACTCCAATTCTTCTTTAAGTAGACAAACAATTTGGAATTTTTCCGACATGATTACTCAAGCCTAATGGAATCAAACCGATAAATCTAACTGATCTGAACCTTACAAAAGTGATCAAAACAAATTCGTACTACTAGAGGTAAAAATCAAAAGGTGTTTTTGGTAAAATAATTTTGCCAAAACAATATCAAAAATTATATGGGGTCAAAATAGAACGAAAGTCAAAAATAAATTTGACCAAGTTAATCAATTGACTGTATGAGGGTTAATGTTACAACCACTCTTTTATCAAAAGCAAACAAACAAATCTAAATGTCAAATCGACTTTAAGCAAACAAATTTCGACGCAAAATAATTTTTGGACAAATAGATTTCAAAGCAAATTAAATTTTGAGCTAACAAATTTCGAAGCAAATTAAATTTTGAATAACAAATTTCGAGGTAAATCAAATTATGAACAAACAAATTTCGAGGCCCCAAACGTTGCCGGCGCCAGTGTAACGATTTTTTCTCTCTCTAATTGGTTCCGCTAGCCTCACGCATGGGCGCTAGTGAAACGCTTTTCTATACTTCTGGCCGACAATACTTTATAATCACCATGCTCCAAGTTAGGTGTCTGCAAAACAAAGTCTTCCGACGTAACTAGGGGTCTATTCCTTGGGTAGAGCTATGAGCAATGGGGGTAAGTCGAAATCTGTGGGGGTCACACTCAAACTAAAACAAACAGGCGCCACCAAGTCCAGATTGATTCATGTAAATGGCATGGCTAATTTCTAAGGGCGGACGTGGAGACCCAAAGAAAAAAGATCGCCTTCGCTGACAAAAACCTGTTTTAACAGAATAAGACGCTGTTCCTGTAAGGAAAATAATAATTAAGTCACATAAAAATGGGAACACTATTTGTGTCCCTCAAATATATCTAAAATGCAAAAGAATGTTTCCTACATAAGGGTACCATAAAATTGAACTCTTATTGCTTTTTGTTTATCAGGTCTGATCAAACTAGATCAGAATAAAAAGACTTTAAGCGTGGATTATAAATTTACTAGAAAGAATTTTTCTGTTTCTGTAAATAAAATTTAATGCAATAAAATAAAATGAATACTTGAATTACTTGAAGAATTATTGTAAAGTTTATCAACTTGATTCTTACTCAAATATATTACAACCCAGTGTGACTGGTTATACTAAGGTTTTCTAACCCAATCAGATCTGTGTAGGTCATTTACAAATTAATATACAAAACTTTCTTTTAAGTTAACAGTATTAAAATCGATTTGAAGTCAAAATATTCACAAAGATATTCTCTAATTTTATCAAAGGTGGTAGTAATGTAATACTAAACATCTGCTTGCAATTGTGCAATTGTTGACGGCATATTTCAAACAAACAAGTGACGTAGCCGCAGCTGTTAATTTATGCTGAAGCCACGTGTAGTCACATATCTACGAAACTAAGTGAAATTTAAATTTGATACTGGAAAACCAGCTTAGCTACAGATAAACTGAATAACAAATTTGTGCTTCTATAAAACAAAACGAAATAACGTGCTTTTAGAAGGAAGCACTGAGGAAATCTTAAAGCTATTACGAACCAAACCCCGGGCTGCTGTCCTTGGCTAGATTGGGAACTGCATCGCCGTGCGGAGTCTGCAGCTAATTATTCCTGCTTTCCATGCTTTAAATACAGGTGTTGCAGCGAAGTGGGTTTCTTACATTGATTCAAAGTTGCATAAATTTTGTAGCGTAATCTTCCATGGTCTAATCTTAGTTATAAATATAATTTTCGTTGCGTAGTTTGTAAGTCGTAGTTTGTAAGTCGTAGTTTGTAAGTCGTAGTTGCGCTAAACAAATTTTTAAATTAGATACTATGATAACGAATATACAATACCAACCGTTACTCAGGAAGTGTGTTACACAATTAATGCGACCCGGAGGTCACTCGCCATTCTCTTCGAATGCATGCTGTCGCTGCTTTTACCTATCGACGAGTGCCCCTGCCGCGTTCTTGCATGGTGGGAGGGTCCCGAGGGGGGTTGTCAATCCTCTCACGCGCGTGCCTGTGGCTGTGGAATACACCGACCTCCGAAACAAATAGACTAACGACTCTAGATACTGTATTAATGCAAAAATTTGATTGTTACACGTATTATTACTTTAGTTAATAAAGGTGTTTTAACATTCGTTATACCTTTAATGAAGAGATTTTTAATGCGAAAATAAAATTGTTACAACTTTATGTTCATTTACAATTTATTATTAAAAGTTTAAATAAAGAATTAAATAATAAGGCTTATAATTATTCTGGTAAGTAAGGTGTTTTGTACTAGCTAATTGCGTCGTATCCGAAATTATTTCAGTGGTCATTCTCCAAATTCCTATTACTCCCCGATAAACTGGAATCACACCGTTTCCAACTCTAATGAAATATACATAATATTGTTTCCACATGCATAATGCTTTATTTATTGTAATTAGTGGTTACATTCATAACCCAAATGTCTAAATTTTCTAAGTCTAGTAGAAAGAAATGTGTTCTAGTGGCACGTCGAAGAGTTCCGTCGATTTTCCTAGGATTTGAATCGATTCGGGTGAAATAAAATTCTAGTTCGTTAGTGGACAGCTTTGTAAAGTTGATCCTTCTTTTTTTACGTGCCTCTTTGACAGCGTAAAACGATAGAAGTATAAGTGTGCCGCAGAAACAGGGGTCCACATTCACACGCATTGTTGTCAAATTTAGCTTTCATCTGACGTCTTTAGGAACCCACCAAAGAAAAATTACATTTGTTATCAATACAGATATAATTTTTTCTAATTCAATATAATATAATTACTTTATCGCAAACATCGATGTGGTTGTCTGTGGATGACCGGTAAGTACACAAATCTCAATAACTTTGTCCCAATTTGCTGCTATCTATATTCTGAATAAATTTGAATTTAGATCAATACATGCATTATGTAGAATGTGAGATGCTACAAATAACATCCGAACAAAGAAAGAGTGAATGTATAATCAGATTTTTAGTTCATTATATACACTGAATAGATTACCATTTAAAAATGGATGTTATTGTAGCCTTCAATTTTGTTCTATCAAAATAGGAAAGACAGATGAAGCATACAAACCAATTTTAGGGATATAAAACCGTATAGCAAAAATATAAAGGACGCGGGAGGAAACGTCATTATAGAAAATGTAGAAAAAGTGGGTAGATAGCAAGAATATATCGGGAATTTATATGCACAACAGCACTAGAACAGGAATGAGACATTGAAAATGATGACGTGGGATATCCTATACTCAGAGATGAGTTTGAATTAGCATTAAAGTGTCTGAAAAATGGTAAGACGCCGGGTACAGAGAAGGTGCAAACAGAAACTCTAAAAGCAGCTGGACAAGCAGTAACAGAACGTCCTTCCAACATGTAAGCTATATGTATGAGACAGGCGAGATACCCAAAGATTTCAAATGTAATATCATAGTAACTATACCAAAAAAGAAAGGTGCGGATACATGTGAAAATTTTTGAACAATAAGTTTGACAGCACACGTGTCAAAAATACTAACTAGAATTGTACAAAGACGAATGGAAAAGCGAGCTGAAGAAATACTAGGAAAAGATCAATTTGGGTTTAGGCGAAACAGGGGAACACGGTAGGCTATTTTAGCTCTGAGAATGATAATGGAAAAAACAATAGAAAAAGGAGAAAGCGTGTGTATAGGGTTTGTAGATCTGGGAGAAGCATTCGACAATGTAAAATGGACAAAAATGTTCGAAATACTCAAAAAGATTGGAATGAGTTATAGGGATAGACGAATAGTACAGAGCCTATACAAAGAGCAAACAGCAGTAATAGAATTAGAGCAGGAACGTAGAGAAGTAAACATTAGGAAAGTGGTGAGACAGGGATGTGTCCTATCCCCATTAATTTTTAACTTGTACATTGAAGAGGCAATGAATACTGTCAAATGCATGAAGGAATTTGGAATTACTATGCAAGGACAAAAAATTGATATGCTTAGATTTGCAGATGATATAGCGGTATTAGCATCTAGCAAGGAAGAGTTGGAAGCTGCTCTTAATGAAATAGAAACAGTTCTAACAGACAGATACGGTATGAAAATTAAGAAAATTAAAACTAAAGTACTAGTATGCAAAGGAGGAGAAAATAATTCAAAAACAAGAATACAAATAGGTAACAAGAACTTACAAGAGGTTAAGGATTTTTGCTACCTAGGAAGCCAAATAACGCAAGATGGGAAAAGCGCAAAAGATATAAAACAAAGATTAGCACAAGATCGTGCTACATTTAACAAGAAAACGCAACTATTGTGTTGAAACACAACAAACGTAGAAACAAGGAAAAGATTGCTTAAAACATATGTGTGAAGCACAGCACTGTACGGATGTGAAGCTTCGACAGTGGGAGAAGCGGACAAGAAAAAGGTAGAAGCCTTTAAAATGTGGTGCTACAGACGAATGATGAAGATATTATGAACAGACAAAATTAAAACGAAGAGGTACTAAAAATGGTAGGGGAAGAAAGAAATATGTGGAAAACGGTACAAAATAGGAGCGATAGGATGATAGGCCACATACTACGGTATGAGGGAATAGTGCGGAATATATTAGAAGCAGAGATAGGAAAAAAGAGAACTAGAGGTAGACAGATAGTGAAAGATGTAGGCTGTTGGAATTTCAGGGAAATGTGTAGGCTAGCTCAGAATAGAAATCAATGGAGGTACGCATCCAACCAGTTCCAAGATGGATAAACTAATGACGAAAAAAATAACTGTACTTAAGCATGATGATAATATTAATTGTGTGAAAGGATTTACCGCAAAACTATTAATTCGGCAAATGTATAAGTGTTGGGGGATCTTGACAACTATAGGATGCTTAACCCCCTGCACATATCGCTGAATCTCACTGCACTATGGCGTAAAATTAGAAAACAATACAAAGGGAACCGAGCTTTATATAGGCTGTGTGAGAATTTCAGGGAACTGTGTAGGCTAGCCTAGAATATTAATAAGTGCAGGTACGTGTCCAACCAGTTTTGAGACGAAAAACCTAATGAAGAAAAAATAAGCGCAGATAAATCTGATGATTATTATAAACAACTACAGGTGTTGGTTGTAAAATATCTGCAACTAATGTTGACTGTGCGAAAAGATATATTGGAAAAAATATTAAATCGGCAAATCTTCAAGTGCTGGGGGAACTTGACAGCTACCGGTTGCTTACCCCCCCTTCACAACCTTACCTGTGATTTTCAATGCTCCGCCCGAAGGCCAGAAGCCAGTTTTTTTTTACCTGGAAAATTTGAAATTTTGCCGAACCCTTGCTTTTCCAAGTAAGGTAGGGATTTTTAACGTGCGTGACAACACTCACACACGGGACCTCCATTTTACCTCTCATCCGAACGAGGGTGTATTTTTGTGAAAAATTTTCGCCTAACATTTTTTCAGCGGACCGTGTCGGGATTCGAACCCGGGACTTTGGGCGTAGTAGTCACACACATACCACTACGCCACGGAGCCTCCCCCCCTCCCTTCACAACCACTGAACGTCGGAGAAATAGAGTATATAATTGTAAAACAATAGAAGGGGACCGAACTGCACCTAACAAGAAAGAACAGCGCCTATGATCAAAGACAACAAACCTAGAAACAAGAAGAAAAATGTTGAAAGCATATGTATGTAGCACAGCACAGTATGCCTATGAAATACGGGCAGTAGGAAAAGCAGACAGAAAAACGGTAGCAGACTTTTGAAATGGTGTGCTTCAGATGTATGAGGATGATAGCATGGACAGACAAAGTTAATAACAAATAGGTTATAGAAATAGTGGGGGAATAAAGATATCTGTGGAAAAAAGGTATGAGAAATAGACGGGCAGAATACGTTCTAAGGCATTTTCGGGGAGTAGCATGGGATATATTACAAGCAGAGATAGGAAAAAGGAGGTAGATGTAGATCTAGATAAGATAGTGACAGATGCAGACTGCAAATTTCAGGGTAATGTGTAAGTTGGTTCAGAATAGGAAACAATGAGGGTACGCGTCTAACCAGTTTCAGGACTGAAGACCTAATGATGATGAAATTTCTACGCCATATGATTTCGTTTTAATACGTATACATGATAGAGTTGACTCTTTTACACTCGCAGCTGAGAAGTTTTACATTGTAGACTAGTAAGTGTGCCTGGTTCCAGTTTTCGACACGCCAGCTTTTTCTTATAGTTAAACCTGCAGTTTTCGCTAATAGTTTATCGTAGGATGTCGGCGTGGTGATTTGACTCATGGTTTTATGCTATGTGAAGCAGTTAGAAACAAAGGGCTGTAAATGACTTAGTACAAATCAAGTTATGTATGTAAGCACATTCTTGGAGTATTATGTATTTGGCAAATGGATATAAACAATTCTGTTCTCAGTGGCGATATTTATCAATTGTAAGAAAAAGTACCTAGAGAAAGCTTCAAATAGCTTTGAAATAATGGGATATTTATTGTTAACGCACTTCTTTTATAAGCTGTTTTTTATTGACTGAGTACAAGCCTGTTTACTTGAAAATACAGGGAAATTATAATGCATTCGTGATAATTTATTGCAACTTGTTACGTGCCGAAAAATTCGGCACTAAACCTTCTTTATTAAGTTTTAATTTGTAAGGATTTCGCGCCAATGAATTTAAAAAGACTTGCGCATATTTCCGTCACTTCAGATAATGCGTTGCGCGAGATTTGCGCCGACGCGGTGTGTCAAGGAGTGAAGGGTGATTTCCGATACGTTAGGGACTAGTTTCCGAGACGTGAACAAGTGTAGTGGTCTGGTATCTTATCTTGTCTTTTTTATGTAGGTTCCTTAGCTTTGCTCTGTATCGTCCCTTACCTGTATCCTGTGTTCCGCTACAGAAAGAAGACAAATTTGAATTTGCATTCAACCGGGCTCAAGAATTCCCACGCCCGATAGATCATCGAAGCAGCCGACGCCCGAAAGACTAGCGAAGCCGCCGCCGACATCATGGAATAATCCTGCGAGAAGCCCTACATGTTCACGTGTGTACCCCGTTGGGGTTTTCTTTAAAATTTGTATAACTGTTAAATTGTGTTGCAATAATTCGCATATTGTATGACGTCATCTATAATTTGCGCGTCATTTTTACATTATCTAACAGTGCTACCAACTGTCATCAGTGGTTCGCGTACCTCGCCGACGGGGGTATAATAAACTAATCACTAACAATGTTGCTACACTAATTTGTTACGTTCAGTTGTGCCCTGCTGAATGTTTTTGTTCGTTTTGCGATTCTTTTTAAATATTCCCACGCTTCCGATTGGATATTTTATGCAACTACCGGTTAAAGGAGACGCCCCTGATTACGCTTTATAATTAAATAAATCGATTTGTTCCTGCAAACCTCATCGTAATACCATTGAAACAAATACTTTTCGAACACTCCGTAGAATGTTATTAGCGTATGTAGTTTAAGTCAAAATACCTCAATTTATCTCTACTCTTGGATAAATGTAACAAATGTACAAGCGAAATTAAGTAACATTTTATGCATTATTTTATTCGTTCAGCAGTGAAACTAGTACCAAGTATGAAGGAGCTCAATGATTTTACAAACCTACTGCAGACAACACTGAACAACAAATTGTTTTTTTTTCCTAATCTGCGATGAGTGTTTCTTATAGGATTTTTCCACGGATTGGGAATTTGTTGACAGAATCTTTCTATCACCCTCTCGTCAAAAGTTATTAATATTTTGTGGTGGTACGTTTTATCATGTAATACTACATTTGTTATATAGAAATTCTACATACCACGTCGCTACCGAATCTCAAAATCTTTTTGCATGTGATTTTTGTTTGTAGGGTGCCTCTGAGCATCCCTGATTAAATTACAACAATAATCTGCGAGCATTGTATGGCGCCATTCTTCTTGGTATCAGTTTTCACAATATATAATGTCTTGGTGAAACCTTTCACCATGTTCGTCACTCGCGGATGCTACATCTGCAGAGAAAAAGTTGGAATGCGAGTGAAGAATCTGAATCTGCATAGACATGTTGCAATTCATATAGTTGTATGTAGAAATTAAAAGATTCACAATTTTTTCTTAATTTTCTGCTTTTTATTTTCAAACAGATCGCAACTTACTTCTTTAAATGATACCCATGCTGAGCCTCAGTCAGTTTGGGAAACTTTTCTCTCTAATATTGGAATCCTTCACCATTTTTATTTAAAGCTTTGTCAAAGTTTTTCATCATTTCCAGATTTATATGTAAAGGTGGTAGCACAAATTTTTTTGTATTAACGAGAGGAAGATTTGTAACATTTTTTTCTCTAGCAACAAAGGTTTGTCACATTTTCCGGTCTTTTACAAAATGTTTATTCTTTGCTCTGTTGTTCCATTCGCAGAGAAAACCGCAATATTTGGTGTAACCCAATTGAATTCCTTGCAAAAGTGCTATCACTTTTAACTTATCACAAATGCTCCACCCATGTTCTGTATACTTAATCACGTATGGTTTTCATATTGTTATAGTTTTCATCGTATGTACTGCGTGGGCAATAGGAACAGAGGAATGTCAATTTCCATTGTGAAAGAACTTCCTTGAAACTTAAAGTAGATGAATCAGTAAATAGTCTCCAGTCATCCTAATTTATCCATTAGTCCAGAAACATCTACACAGTACACCAACTGATCACACGTTGTAAAAAAGTAAATAAAATCTTGTTCATGTCTCCATAATGTGGAAATATGCGTTCCATTCTACAATAGATTCCAACTTTTTCCCATGGATGCCAACAGTTTGGATTGAACTTTTAACAAAATAAAATTTCGTACTAAGTCGTTAAGCTCACCTTGTAAAGTACGTATATCAAATGGTTGGAAATCAGTTTTCGAGTCTTCTGTCATAGGTTCAACAGCATTCATATCAAGTGTATATGCGGGATGTTTGGTGACAAGTAAATTCTGACTGTGACAACTGGTCTGAGAGCTGATGGCAGGTTTGGGTAGTGGGCAGTATACTCCCTTCGACTTCGCTGAAATTCCAGATAGATTCGTCAAGCAAAAATAGCAATGTGTAACATGACCTTTAAATTCTCTCCACAACATATACACTACAAAAACATTGACTTACGGGTACGGTTGAACTACCATTTTAAATTCACAGCACGCGTTGCGCAAACGATATGTGGCGCCCGAAGTTTATCCCGACTTCCTAGTTTGCATCCAAAATAAAGTTGGTAAGCTTTTTCAATTAACATACCTATTGTCTTGTTGTTATATTTAATCGTAATGTTTGGTAAGGTGATCTAGAAGTGGTAATTATATAGAAGGACTAATTGCTATTATGTAGCAATACCGATGGCAGTGTAGCGGTTATGTAATAAACAAAGCAACTACGACAAACTACGTAATAAAGGATATAAATACCTTAAAGCCTGTGCCGCTCTGGGCAAGAGAGGTCACACCCAAAAGGTAGCGGACACCAAAGAACACGCGCACTCGGTGTGGTGTCGTTTTCAGGGCTCTCGTTCAACTGTCTTCTGGTACCGTCCGAGTACGACTGAATGTCACTTCACACACTCGCACGACGGCGTAATGTTTCACTCAAACTGTAGGGTACTCGCACTAATGGTATTTACTGTCACCACTATTAAATTGTTCAATGATGACGTAACACGTAAACTCGCCGCAAACGTAACAAAACGTATTCGTTTCATTTAAACATTTTCGCAACATTCTATAAAGTCTATCTGTAACATATACTGTAGAGTAAAATATTATTTCTTTATTTATATTTTATATCTATTTATAGACGCGTTTAAACTATCCACCACTGCTCATCCTGTCCGTGACTCATATATCTTAAGCTGGTCTTTCTAACGAATCCTAGAACCTTCGCCAGACACTATGACGCGGTTTACATTCCAATGCTGAGTCACCCGCTGGAATTCGTTCATTGCAATATGTTATACAATGTAAACCGTCTTTAATATTTTAATACCTGAGAGCGATACTAAAATTTTGAGTGCATATTCGGTTTCAACGATCCCCAAAAATAACATAAAAGACACATCAGACATCAGAAACAAAATTCGTATTGGTTTGTGTAATTGATGTAGGTTCTCGATAATTCCTTAGAAAGTGATTTTACAAAAATTGAAGAAGATTGTCGAATCATAATTAATGGCTGCAATGATTTGCAGGGGTCTCGTAGGATACAAAAACAAATTAGCTAGGCATCGTCAGCATATGACAAGAAAACTGTAGGTCTAGTTTTATAGTTAAGTGTATAAATTATAAATATAAGATGGTCAGGTAATGCCTAAAAATATAACAAATACACCATCTGACAGCTTGGGTTTTACCATTAACATATCAACTTAATAATTTCTGTCTTGTTACTTGCAACTCTAAGTAAAAACATATGGCAATCAGGACCTCATGATTTATATTAGAATCAGACATGTAACTATGTTTCCGTCATTGGCTCTATAATATCAATTAAATTTAAGACCTTAGTAGAATGACTATGACTGGTACGCAAATTCTGATCGATGATGGTAATATATTATTATCCTCAAGGTGATACCTTAGTCGAAGCGTAATAACTTTCCTCACATATTCTTCCTCAAGTTTCATGTAATTATTCCTATAGCGAAACCTAAAAGCGCAATTGTATTTTACAACGCATACGTACTTCATTTGTGGTAGTTTTAGTTTTTACAAAAGGGGACAAGCAATGACCTTTGTGTGCTATTTCATATCAGTCTATTTCATAAACAGTGTCTAAAGTCATTTATACTTTTTAATATCAGTATTTAGGATGCTCAAAACGTGGCAACGATTTCTATAAAAGGCACTAACAACTTTTTACTGCATGTTCTGTCCAACCCTTCTATCGAAAGTATTTTTTTCTCTTACGCTCTTTGGCAACAGAAATGACGATTTAAAACCTGTCAATTTCTGGCGCATCTAATAATTACTTATAACACCTGAACAGCAAGATATCACAGAATTTTGAGAATTTCCATTAGTTTCTTGAAACTTCCAATTACTTCCTGAAACTTCTCAACTTTCCATGTATTTACAACTTTCTTTAAAACTTCTGACGCTTCTAGTAAAACCTTTTAGCTTTTTCAGCGCTCTCTTCCTGTTCATTCTTATATTTAAAACAAAAATCAAAATGAAAGTTGTAAGAGTTGGAAACTACACCTTGTTGAACGTGTTATAGTAAGTATGTTAAAACAAAACTGCCAAGTAATCATTTTATATGAGGTTTTGTTATGTGTAGTCGAAATCTGAAAGTAAGCTGGCTGCAACATAATAGCAAATGTGAGAGTTTTTATTAATTAAGAGCGCGGTAGAGAATTTTATTTGGCTAGCATTATGATAATCCCAGGGGTAGGCTTCGGTCATCTTTAAAATAAAGCACACACGTAGTAACTATTTTTAATTAATGAAACTCAACCGTTAAACATACAAAACTTAAATGAGTGTTTACACATTTTAACAAACTATAAACTTTATACAAAAATAATGAACAATAATAGTTTGTATGGTATCTTAATATACAAAAGAAGTCGACTCATACCCGAAACACGTAAGCACGCGAGAGTCGCTTCAAGATGCCATCACGCCACAACGGCTTAAACAATACTACTCAATACAACTGATAGCACACTACACGGCACGGCGCAGCGTATATTCACGACATGTGAGGGTCGCCTGCTCTATCATAAAAAGATATGTTACACTCTCCCCTTTGACCTCTAAGCTGTCTCGGTGAGGGGTCAACAACAACAGAATATTTCTTTTTTCTAGGTCTGCCACGTTTCCGAATTGGAACTACTGGTGGTGCATCTTCTAAACCATGGTAAATCGTTAACGCTGACGAATGGTATACACCTAGGGGCACTTTAGGGTTTTTCAAATCAGCGATTTGATACGAAGTAGGCGAAACCTTTTTTATAATTACATAAGGCCTATCTTTACGTGGATGCAATTTTGAAGTAACCTTTTTTAAAGCATTACTTTGAGTATGAGTGGTGACCATAACTTTATCATTTACGTTGTAATCAGGATTTGGATTTTTTTTCCTGTCAGCATATATTTTCTGACGATCCTGTTGCATTTCATGCGTTTGTTTGGCTTCAACCCAGGTTCGAGCCATTTTATCTAAAAAGGGCGTGATCTGCGGCACAAAATTTTCTGACTATACCACTACGCGAAGATCGTTTTGAACCTGATCTGGGGTTCTCAGCTCCCTACCAAACGTGAGAAAAGCGGCGGTATAACCAGTGCTTTGACTATAAAGCGAATTCATAACAAACCGAATCACAGGCAATTTATCAACCCATGAAGCACGGTCTTCTTTTACAAGAATAGCCAAGCGAGGCTTTAAATCTCGGTTTTTCCTTACCACAATATTTGCGGCAGGATGATACAATGGTATCAAGTGCTGTTTAATTCCTAAACAATGCCAAACTTTTTGCATAACAGCTGATACAAATTGTGTACCGTTATCACTTGTTATTTTACGAGGTATACCATACCTAAAGAAAACTTCATTAACAAGTACTTTAGTGCATTCCTGCGCGGTAGCACGCACTAGAGCAAATAGCTCAACCCATTTGGTATTGGGATCTTCCACAATTAAAATCCATTAACCGATTCGGGAAGAGGTCCAAACATATCAATTGACAGCACTTCAAACCTCTGATTGTACACAGGTGTTTAAACTAAAGAACTAAGCAGGTTTTTGATTACTCGCTTTGTACCGTTGGCACTCCAACCACGACTTAACATAATCATAAATATATCGGCGCATACCAACAAAATAGTACACTTTCATAATTCTTTGTAAGGTACGTTCAGCACCGTAATGGGCAGCAGTTGGTGCATCGTGGTACTCTTTCAGAACACGGGCTCGTTCATGAGCAGGCACCACTAATTGTGCTTCATCCCCATCCTCCTAAGAATTATAATGATATAAAATACCATTAGTCATGATGTAACCACGATCGGTCCATTTTGTGAAATCATGACATGAAACGTCTTCAAACGTAGGAATTATTTTAGCTAATTCTTCGTCTTTCAACTGCTCAGCGCGAATGTCTGCAGCAGCTTTCGTGGGAATGTCAACTGTAACCAAGCACACATCACACACGGTTTTGGTATCATGTTCACACGGCGGACGAGATAAACAATCGGCAATAAAATTACAACGACCTGGTATGTAATCAGTCCGAATGTTATAACTTTAAATCATCAATGCCCAACGCGCAAGTCGACCAGTAGGCGACCGTAAGCTTAACAACCACTTCAGAGGTTGAAGGTCAGTAGTAACTATGACTGACGATGTGTCTAGGTAACTCGAAATTTATTCAGGCTCCATACAACACAAAGAGCTTCGCGTTCGGTGCAATTATAATTTCTTTCAGCAAACGTCAATAATCTTGACGCATATTCTATCGGGTGTTCATCAGGCCCTTCCCCTTGCATTAAAACAGCGCCCAAAGCGTACGCAGACGCATCAGTTCTTAAAATGTATGGTTTCGTACCATCATTTTGCTGTAAAATTGGGGCAGTAACAAGAGATTTTTTTTAAGAATCAAAAGTCTTTTGATGACTTTCTATCCAAACCCATTTAACATTTTTCTTTGTGACGTCAGAAAGAGGTTTAGAAATTTCAGAAACCCTTCAACAAAACGTCGATACCATGAGCAAGTCTGTAAAAAAGGTTGCACATCTTTGACATTGCGTGGTTTAGGCATATTAGTAATGGCAGAAGTTTTTTCTGGATCAACCTCAATTCCATTCGGTGTGTTAACATGACCTAAATATTTTATGCTTGAACAAGCAAAAACACATTTTTCCCTATTGAGAGTTAACTTAAATTGTTTTAACCTTTCGAAAACTTATTCCAAATCATTAAGATGTGAGTCAAATGTTTCTGACCGTACTAGAAGATCATCCAAATATGCTAAAATCAGCATATCTCGCAGTCCACGTCTAAATATATCAACTAGCCTTTGAAAAGTAGCTAGGCCGTTTCGTAAACCAAACGGCATTACTTTATAACGAAACATACCAAAAGGACACACAAAAGCAGTTTTATCTCGATCTGATTCGCGAACACCAATTTGATGATAACCAGATCTTAAGTCTAAAGTCGACATAAAAAATGTACGTTTTGTGGCATGTAACAAATCATCCATACGAAACAACGGATACGAATCCGGTGTAGTAGTAGCATTAAGTTTGCGGTAATCTACACAAACACGAGTTGAACCGTCTTTCTTTGGCACAAGGACCGCTGGGGCGGCCCAGGTGATTCACACTCTTCAATTACGCCTTCACTAAGCATTCTATCGATTTCTTTCCGCATGATTTCCTTATTAGTGGGCGACATACGGTATGGGGGGACAGCAATAGGCGTGTGATCCGTTGTTTCTATTCTGTGTTCCGTAAATGGGGTGGTCCCTCCCCCTAGTCGGAAAGTATTTTCGTTTGCTTTAAGTAAGCGGTCTAAACGAGAAACTTGGGAAGCATTAAGCATGGTTCCTTCGTTAGAACGTAACGCACTAATGGAATTTATAGCAATGTGCGGCTTGCAGTTCACTACTTCAAAATTTAACACAAATTTTCGTTTTGCGTTGTCTGCAAAATTCCACGTACGGTTGGAAATGTCTTAAACAAGTTTTGCGTCCTCGAGAAAATATATGCCAAAAAAGGTCAAGTTGTTTATAGCATGAGGTAAAGCAATGAAAGATGTGTTAATGGAACGACCATTTAGAAAAACATTTACATTGGTTACTAAGATATTTTGAAACGATGTGCTTCCGTCAGCAAGTTTAACCGTAACTTGATCTTCGTAAAATTTTTGACCTTTTGCCAACAAGGCTTTATGCAATGAGTCGCTAGCAACACTTTGTTTTGCAGCAGTATCTATAATACCAGTGCCCGACATACCTAATATTTGCACATAGGACGAGGGCGGGGTTTAAACATCCTATCTTTTAAATATATACCACAGAATTCCATGGAATTCACTTCTTGCGTATTTTCTGTAGTTTTACATTTCGGACAGTTAGCGCGAATATAACCCAAGTTTCCACAACCAAAACACGAAATAAGGTTAGCACTAATTGTATTGTTTACTTGAGCAGTCTCTTTGCGAGCTAATTTACAACAATCATCTGTTTTATGACCAAATGTCTTACAGTAACCACATCGAACATTGTGGGTTGATTTCGTATTTTTAGAAATTACTTTATCCACTGATTTATAATTTTCAGCGTTGGGCGCCAGTGAAACTTATTTTTGTGTTTTTGGCTGGATGGACGCCAGTGAAACGCCAGTGAAGCGAGTTCTTCTAAATGGGCGCTATTACACAAAAATCTTCCGACATAGCTAGGGGTCTATTCCTGGGTAGAGCAAAGCTAAACAAAGTTAAATAGGCGCCACCAAGACCTGAGATAATCACGATAAGAGCAAAGTACAATTCTAAGGGCGGACGTGGAAACCCAAAGATAAAACGATCGCCTTCGTTGACAAAAACCTGTCTTATAAAAATAAGACGCAGCTCCTGTAAGAAATTACAAAGATTAAATAAAGAAAAAGTAGAACACCATTTGTGTCCTATAAAAGTATTGAAAATAAAAAAATGTATATCCAATATGATATTGGCACAAAATTATTACCCAAAATTCTACCTTTATGTTATCAGATTTGATCGCATTTGACCAAAATAAAAGTCTCAAAGTTTAACTAATTGTTTACTGATGTAAAAAACTTTCTTTTAAAATTTCATAACTTTTTAACAGGTAAAAAATTCTCAACAATAATGTTTATAACAGAAACAAAATTTTTGTCTTTTTAAAACAAAAGACTACTCACTAAACATAAGCTTGTTTTCAATATTTGATCAAAATACTTCGTAAACACAAAGCATTGAACTATCATTTCTATCCTGGGCAGATCTTATCAGGTAGATTACAGTTTCATAATTAGTACGCAGCGTGTATTTAAATTTTTATACTTAGTTTTTATAATTTATTTGTGAATAAAAGCTAATTTCAAGATTGAAAAATGTTTAATTTGAATTTTAGGAAAGCTGCACGAAAAATGTTGTTACATCACAAAAAAGTATAACGTCGAAAATATACCTTGAAATTTATCTGAAGTTCAAATGGAACAAAATTGTATAAATCTAACCTGACAAAGTTTCTTTCTACGGTTTGTAAAACCAGTTCAACAATAATCGAAAATGAAACAGATCATATGTTCATAAACAAACTTTCGTGCTTTATAAATGACCGTCTGTTTGTCAAAGTCTGCGACATTCTAAAATTTCTTAAATTTAATAACGAACCAAACTGCTTCTGATTTTCCTAGACAAATCCGAACAGAAATCCCATCAGTTCCAAACAATACTATAAGCCATTTCAAACTTGGGACGACAGCAATCACGAACACATGTCTGCAATCTCATGTCCTTGTACAAAACCATGCAACTTATAAAACCAAAATCTTCACTTGTACTTCTCTTTTGTTTTTTTGTAGGCGCGCTAAATAATTGAAACAAAATTTAATTAGGTTCGTACAATGTATAAATTACAAACCGTTAGTAGAAGTTACTGAAATTGTTCCAAGTCTAGCATGACCTGAACCACTCACACAAATAATTCAACTGAAGGTCGCATGCCTCTAGTCTGGAATACATCTTGATGAATTGATTGCTAGGGAGCGATTAACGAACCAAACTAGAAACGAATCATCGCGACGGTATTAAAGACTCACGGTTAAAGATAGGGAAATACGTAATATGCAGGATTGCTAGAGGTGCTCGCCAAAATAACTGATGACACAGATATTTTACTACAAGAAGATTATTAAAACGAAGCGTTCCATTAGGTACTATATGGAACATTATTAAAGAATAAAGCACGCTTAGCGCATTATCCTCGTAATTCAATGCGAATAAATACTGATCAAATTAAACATGTTACAACGTTAGGTGAAAATTTTAAAGTTTAGAAGAATGAGCGCCTTCAATTTGTGTTGCGCCCTGGAAGCGGCTTTTTAAGGTAGCCAATACGCTTAACGTGAAATCAGCTGATTAATTTTTATATAGTTAAATTTCGTATAAATCCAATAATTTGATGATTGGAACATTTTTAACATGTTTTTATTTATACGGTTTCTAAGGGAATGTTTATTAAAGAAGTGTGTGATTACGTTACCGTAAGGCTTAAGCAGCCGGGAGCTGCTAACATGCCTATTGTAATGTAATTAGTTGTTAGTTGTTGTATGTATAAATAGAAATAAATAGAAATCTTTCATAAAAAACAACCAACACTTTTTAGAAAAATTATCAAACATCAAAATTAAAAATACATACACAATGGTAAGTTTTGATGTAGTAAATCTCTTCACAAATATCCTTGTAAACAAAACGCTTAATATTATAAAAAACAAACTACAAAAAGATGATAACCTTAAAGAAAGAACAAAACTAAGTATATCATCGATCATGGAATTACTTGGCATATTCGTCACTACCACATATTTTCAAATAAATGACCAATTCTACAAACAGAACTTCGGTATGGCCATGGGAAGTCCACTATCGCCAATTTTTAGTACTATATTCATGGAGGAATTCGAAAAAGATGTAACATTCACACAAGAATTGAAACCACTAATCTGGTGGAGATAAGTAGATGATTTCTATGCTATTTGGCCTCATAATACAGAACTGAGTAGAACCTTTGTAGATTCAATTAACAAGATAGAACCCACTATTAAATTCACTTATCAATTAGAGCAACATGGAAAACTTCTATTTTTAGAGATTCTAGTTAGCAAAAAGGGTACAACATTTAATACATCGGTATACAGAAAACCAACACACACAAACTACTTAAACTTCGATTCAAACCATCCACACTGTGTCAAACGAGGAATTATCAAAACCATGTATGATAGAGCAAAATTAATATCATCAAACGAAGAAATTTAAAAAAAAGAAAGGCCTAATCAAATGTACACTAACAAAAAACAAGTATCCTAAAAGAATAATAGAAAAAGAAATGAATAAAGTTCCAAAAAATAGAAAAGAAGAAAACATTATTCTACATTTTACAGCGTATCCCCACACTTGGGATAGAAAATGAAGTGGGTGATACAAAACCATTAATCAATCGCAAATGTCAAAGATTTAACAAAAAAAAAATTATTATAAACCCAAATGAAATATGTTTTAAAATCCGTATACGAATTCTTTAAGAACCACTGGCACAAATTCCTAGTGTAGTTATGCAATATCATTGCAACTTAAAGTTGGTCAAGCATCGGTGTCGTCAACTGGACGCTGACTAGCTTGCAAATTCTCATTGTACAGGTTTAAAACGAAGTAAGCCTACCGACCTAAAAGTGCTGCCGCTCGTCTTTAAAGCGTATTTATGTAACATAGTAGTTGTTAGTGTTATTGCAAATGCACAACGTATGTCCGTTATTGTAAACGTTTTGAAAAGTGTGAGCACTGGTCGTAATTTTTATTCTTTAGTGCGGCGCTGTGCCCATTATTATAACTTTTTGTTAGAAATTTTGTTTCTACGTGTCTGAAAATAATTGAGGCGCACTTGTATGAAAACAGTGAATTAGGAAAATCTAGACCCAATTCTTCCCGATGGAGGTCATCAAAGTAACACAGAAAAGGAACAGCAGTCGACATGAGTAGAGGATATGGATGGTCCTGGGACAGATCCACCGATCCACCCGATCCTCCCGATTCATATCTAATCTAGGTTTTTACATATAAATTTGGCTTTAAAGTCTTATTTTAAAGGGATTTCCTCTTTGTGGGGAGGGATTTCCTTCTTGCTCCCTCCTTGCTCCCCTCCTTGCTCGGACATCCCCTGCACCCGATCAACTGATCCTCCTACATCCACCCGATCCACCGATCCTCCTCCACCCGATCCAGCGATCCTCCTCCACGTGATCCGCCGATCCTCCACGCGATCCACCGATCCTCTTCCACCCGATTCACCGATCCTACCGATCCTCCCGATCCACCGATCCTCCTCTACCCGATCCACCGATCCTCCCGATCCACCCGATTCATATCTAACCTAGGTTAGTTTTCTTCGACTAGCCATATTTATATAGGTAAAATCACCACTTCGCTATGCTCTCGGCTACCTAGTTTCGGCTACTTTTCCAAGATCGTGGTAACGTCATAGCCTTTTATAAATTAAGAGCAATGTAATACTATTCTAAAATTCTTATTCTGACATACAAAACAAAATTTAAAAATATTTCATGTCAAGCATGGAGCCATTTAAATTTAATTTTAATACAAAGTTGTACACAGAAAACAGTCCTTTCTTTTGTTTGTTTGGATTGATTTAAATTTTATTCTTAGTTTAAATTTTAAATCGACACCCAAGTCCTCTATCCCCTTTTTTAGCAAATGGTTTGATACATAGAGACCGTCTCGGTTTTCGAATTGTAAAATGTACTGAAGTTTGTCTCTATATATAAAGTCTTTGATTCCTCCGACAACCATATCCATTCCTTCGTGTAATTCTTGCAGCTTGTAACAATCTTTTAATCGCGGCTCTCCCACTATATCCTGCATACGTATCTTGTTAGCTTGATCGACTTCTTCTTGTCGGTATTGGAGGGAATCCTTATTCTCCCACTCACTGTTGCTTACTTGAATGTCCACCACTTTTGAGAATATAAGACCGTTATAGGTTGTAGGACCCTCGGTTTTAAATGATCCGAAAGGTTTTTTATTGGGCAAATATACAATGTTTAGCGGAACCCCTTTGCGTTTGGTGTACGCCAAGGTTATAAAACCCGCATTCCTTAGGTCATTTTTGTTATCTGCCATTTCGATAAATACGTTTTTAGAATAACCTTTTTAAAAATATACGGATTTAGTACCATCCTTTTCCGCAAAGACGCCTACAAAACTAAAAGAGTCTTTCTTACTAACCACAAATGCATAGGTCAAATAGGTAGGATTTAATCAGAGCTAGATCGGATAGCAAAAACTGTACCTAAACAAGGGAATGTAAGCGATATGGCGGTGTCCGACATATTCGGGTATCTTCGGCAATATACGCCCCCACTCTGTAGGGTACGTAAGGGGCATTTTTTCGTATTCAATTTAGTATTCGGCAGTAACTAGAACGGCAAACATGAGCGTCTCCAACGTGATTAACGTTCCTCAACTTCTTGGGAATAAACTAAAACCAATAAATGACCGATTTGGATTGTGGCTGCTGGCAGAAAATATGTGCAACAATAATTCCTTAGTTCGTTTATGTTATCTGCCATTTTAATAAATACTTTTTTAGAATAACTTTTTAAAAAGTATACGAATTTAGTACCATCCTTTTCCGCAAGGACGCCTACATAACTAAAAGAGTCTTTCTTACTAACCACAAATGCCTTGTAGAACCCGAATGTATCTAAGTAAGTTTATCAGCACATAAAATAATCTTGTAATGCTTCCTCATTTTATCTAATAATATGTTTTTTGTCTAACACATCTTTGTATTGTTTGCGTATTGCTGCAGTGTTTTCCATGTAGTCCAACATTCGTTTTTTTTGCATCCATTTCCTCTAATTCCAGCTTTTTCTTCCACTTACAGCCTAGGCGTGCATAATGGGGCATTTTCCTTCAGCGTAAACGGATAGAGTTTACTGACAATATTTACGCGTTGTCGTACAACCTCTGGGCGAATGTTAGGTGTATTTATCAACACCAATTCCTAAATAATTATTTCTTTAGGAATTGTAGAATATGGTGTTGCAGATTGTTTAAAATATAAACTATCTGCTTTAATGTAGCACTTGTGTAAGATTTTTATTTTATCTTGGCTGTCTTCCTCTTCTACTATCTCGAAATAATTTACAGGTAAATAGTTAAAAGTAAAAGCCGAAAGCTTGTACTTTATCAATTTTTCACTTTCCTCTGGTTTTTCATACAACTCAATTTGCACCCCCAGTCAATTTCTTTGTATTGCTATTCCCCCAATACACGTACTGTAGTAAGTTATTATACACTAAACAGCAGCTATTTTGTAGCTTGCCGATAGCTTACTCCACATTTTGGCAAGTGGTGCCGAGTGCATTGGCGCCTTTAGGAAGTATAACTTATCTTTCAATAAGGTTAAACAGTCTTTTAAGGGATTATACATCTGTCCCGCACTGACATAGTTTCCTATTGTACAGTTGTATATTGTCGCTTCCAATCGCGTAATACCATGTTCTTTGGCCAAAGTAGACGCAAAAGTTTCCCTTAAACGTACATCTGGACAACGTAAAAATCTAGTATATGATTGCCAAGTTGTTTGTTAACACCAGGACTTGTTGTCTGACACACAAATTTGTTGTATATCTTTATTCTTGCATTGGTTGTTAGCCATATTAAACAATCGATTCCCACAGTTGTATTGTTGTCAACTATAATATTGCAGTTTCTTCGTATTTGCCCTTGTAGCAAAAGTAATGGTTTGTAGTTAAATAATTACACATCTCCATCTTGCTAAATATACCAGCAAAATCTTTGGTTACATCCATGTCAAATAGATAGTAATAATCTTTTTTGAGTACGTCTTATATATCTGGTAATTCTTCCAATAAAGTTTCCAATTTAACATCTGCTAATTCCACTTTGTACGGAACACATATAGGATTTTGGAATTTTTTATTAATGCTTTCGATGCCTTCTATTCCGATAATTTCTTTTACTCCCTGGCCCATCTTGTTGGTGCTTTCCAGAGAAAACGGAAGCTTAACTTTAACACCATGCCTAGCGGAAACAAATCGGTCGAACTTTTCTTGTAGATAGCTGTTAAATGCACCACAAATTTCTTTTTTTATGATGAACATCCGTTTGTTTGCAGATGTTTGCTCGGCGTTAGAAAGGTCGCAAATTTTAACCAACATTATATTGTCACAAAATGGTTCTGTATTTGGTGTGTGTAGTCCACCAGTCAGCATCTGTTCGCCTTCGACATAACAAATATTACCAATATCTTTCACCAGATTATTGTTGCACATATTTTCTGCCAGCAGCCACAATCCAAATCGGTCATTTATTGGTTTTAGTTTATTCCCAAGAAGTTGAGGAACGTTAATCACGTTGGAGACGCTCATGTTTGCCGTTCTAGTTACTGCCGAATACTAAATTGAATACGAAAAAATGCCCCTTACGTACCCTACAGAGTGGGGGCGTATATTGCCGAAGATACCCGAATATGTCGGACACCGCCATATCGCTTACATTCCCTTGTTTAGGTACAGTTTTTGCTATCCGATCTAGCTCTGATTAAATCCTACCTATTTGACCTATGCATTTGTGGTTAGTAAGAAAGACTCTTTTAGTTTTGTAGGCGTCTTTGCGGAAAAGGATGGTACTAAATCCGTATATTTTTAAAAAGGTTATTCTAAAAACGTATTTATCGAAATGGCAGATAACAAAAATGACCTAAGGAATGCGGGTTTCGTAACCTTGGCGTACACCACACGCAAAGGAGTTCCGCTAAACATTGTATATTTGCCCTGTAAAGAACCTTTCGGATCATGTAAAACCGAGGGTCCTACAACCTATAACGGCCATATATTCCCAAAAGTGGTGAACATGCAACTACGCAACAGTGAGTGGGAGAATAAAGATTCCCACCAATACCGACGAGAAGAAGTCGATCAAGCTAACAAGATACGTATGCAGGATATAGTGGGAGAGCCGCGGTTAAAAGATTGTCACAAGCTGCAAGAATTGCACGAAGGAATCTGGTTGTCGGCGGAATCAAGGACTTTATATATAGAGACAAACTTCGGTACATTTTACAATTCGAAAACCTAGACGGTCTCTATGTATCAAACTACTGGCTAGAAAAGGAAATAGAGGACTTGGGTGTCCATTTAAATTTTAAGCTGCGAATAAAATTAGATAAAATTAAAACCACTCCAAACAAACATAAAGAAAGGAATGTTTTCTGTGTATAACTTTGTATTAAAATTAAGTTTAAATGGCTCCATGTTTGGCATTAAATATTTTTAAATTTTGTTCTGTATAATGTCAGAATAAGAATTTTAGAATAGTATTATAGTATTACATTGCTCTTTATTTATAAAAGGCTAGGACGTTACCACGACCTTGGAAAAATAGCCGAAACTAGGTAGCCGAGAGCATAGCGAAGTGGTGATTTTACCTATATGAATATGGCTAGTCGAAGAAAACTCTAACCTAGGTTAGATATGAATCGGGTGGATCGGGTGGTGGAGGATTGGTGGAACGGGAGGATTGGTGGATCGGCTGGAGGAGGATCGCTGAATCGGGTGTAGGAGGATCGGTGGATCGGGTGTAGGAGGATCGGTGGATCGGGTGGAGGAGCATTGGTGGATCGGGTAGAGGGGGTGTCCGAGCAAAGATGGGAGCAAGGAGGAAATCAATCCTCACAAAGATGAAATCCCTTTAAAATAAGACTTTATAGTGCAAATTTACATGTAAAAACCTAGGTTAGCTATGAATCGGGAGGATCGGGTGGATCGGGAGAATCAGTGGACCGGTCCCAGGACCATCCATATCCTCTACCACCAAACAATAACCTTATTTTATTTGTCACTGGTTGGGTCTCGACCATCTGCGGTGCGACGGTCAATTTAAGATCAAACTGTCTTTGCATTTGCCTGAACCGTACATTAATTTAAAGAGTATGTTTATCTAAATCAATGAATATGCGGGAAAGCTCTCCTATATTGCCTTTGTCTAAAAGACAATTGAAAAAAAGTTTGTTGAACTTCGGAATGATTTCTGAAGATATTTGTGATATAGCCTCAATTTCTGCGAACATATCGCTGGTTTGATCTAACAAACCGAGTGTTTGTTGTAATGCTGTTAATCTTTCTAAAACGGCATTTTTTTGAAACAATAATCTATCTGTGACCATCATGTTGAAGCAAATGTGTTTTCAAATAATAATATTAACAGGTAAATGCTACAAGTTCAAAATCCAATAATCCTATACCGAAAGGGTGGTTTCACACAGAGAAGTGAGAGACAAAAACTTGCAGGTACCGTACTCTTAACGAATCAATAGCACTGGCAAATGGTAAGATAAACAAAGTTTAAAATTCCCAACGTGCGTAAACCTTTCTATTAATAAAGATGTTGACGCAATGTGCAAATTTGTGTGACACTAAATCCAAAGGACAAGTATGACCAAATGTTTATGACCAAGATCTTTGTAAAACGTGATATTTTTGCTGTATGCTTGTATATTGGACGGCTCGCAAAATTTTTTTTCTTCTCCTTCTCCCGAGTCTTTACGCTCGAACGAGTCCCGCGATAGACTTTTTGAGGTTAGGTTACTGTTAGAAATAGATATTATTATTAAAAAACACAAATTACATAACACGCATATCAGAACAGACTTTTTTTTTGTTGCTAAAACTATTGCAGACTGTTCTGATATGCGTGTTAAGTGATTTGTGTTTTGTGTTTTTTAATAATAATATCTATTTCTAACAGTAACCTACATAAGGACTCGTTCGAGCGTAAAGACTCGGGAGGATAGTTAAGAAAAAAATTACTGGGGACGGCGCAAAAATTGGCGTAGTTGGTATGCGTGTGACTACTATGTCCAAGGTCTCGGGTTCGAATTCCGAAACGGTCTGCTTGAAGAATTGTAGGCGAACAATTTTCACAAAAATACGCACTCGTTCATATGAGAGGTAAAATAGACGTCCCGTGTGCGAGTGCTGTAGCGCACATTAAATATCCCCTGTAATTTTCCAACGCCTAGGTCATCTAATGTAATTGAAACCATGTCTATCGTTTCATGGTTCTTTCAATAATGGATTTCAAACAGCCCCTAAAAGGATCGTGGATTTTGTACATGCGATACATGTGGCGATAGTGCCATGTTTTTGTAAAATACGAAAACTAGAATAAAATGACAGGTGATATATCGCCATATGCGATTCAATAAATTTCAGACATGAAATATAGGAGCCCCAACTGATTTATTTCCTTGCATGTGGCCTTATCTAAGAGTTCCTAGTTATCTTCATAAGCAACCTGAAGCCCCGTGGAAATAAGATTTGGCTATTCACAATATCTTGGTTGATATTTTCACAAATGTAAAATAGCTTGCAGTAGGGCCGGAGATCAATCTCACCAACCATATGGATAATGACCTCAAGGTTTTCTGGAAATTTTCTGGTTTGTACGCTAGTATTTTGTCGTTCGTACATCACAATTTATTGCAGAATAATCTTCGTATTGATAAAATCAAGAATTTGTGAGTGTTCTAGAGCAGGAAAATCGGACAAAACAAAATCCTGTAATTTTCTATCCCAAGGCCAACTAATTTAATTGGAGGCATGTCTCATTTCATAATCCTTTTAATAACCGATTTCAACAGTTTCTTTACGTGCGATAGATGTACATGCGATAGATGTGACGATATTGGCCACCTTCTTATAAAATACGAAAACTTTTGAAAATAACAGGAGATAGATCGCCATATGCGAGTCAATAGATGTCAGAAATGAAATCAAGAAGTTTCGGCTGATTTATTTTCTTGCAGGTGGTCTTGCCAATTCTTGATACAAATAGCGGTATTTTTAAAAGTTCCGAGTTATCTTCATAAGCAACATGAAGCCCCATGGAAATAAGCTTTAGCTGTTCACAATATCTTGGTTGATATTTTCACAAATGTAAAATAGCTCACGGTAGTTTTGGAGACCAATCTAACTAGCCGTATGGGTAGCGACTTTAAGTTTTATTGCAACCACTTTTGGTTTGTACACTAGTATTTCGTAATTCGTATATCACAATTTAAGTGTTGTAGAATAACGTTGGTGTTGATAAAATCAAGAATTTCTGATTATTCTGAAGCACGAAAATCGGTAAAAGCAAAATCCGTTAATTTTTCTAACTTCTAGGTCAACTAATTTAATTGGAAACACGTCTAAAGTTTCATGGCCTTTTAATAATGGATTCCAAACAGTTCCTAAAAGGATAGTTGATTTTGTACATGCGATAGATGTGGCGATAGGGGTATGTTCTTATAAAACACGAAAACTTTTGAATAAAATGACAGGAGATACATCGTCATATGCGGGTCAATAGATTTTAGAAGTGAAATAAAGAAGCCCCGACTGACCTACTTTTTGCACGTAGCCTTATCAATTCTTCATACAAATAACCGGGTTTTTAAAGTTCCTAGCTATCTTCATAAACAACTTGAAGCCTTGCGGAAATAACATTGAGTTGTTCACAATATTTTGGTTGATATTTTCGCAAATGTAAAACAGCACAGTATGGTCGGAGGACAATATCACTAGCCGTATGGGTAACTACTTGAAAGTTTTAGTGGAACTTTTTATGGTTTGTAGCCCAATATTTCGTATATCACAATTAAACTATTGCAGAATAACCTTCGTGTTGATGAAATCAAGAATTTGTGAGTATTCTGGAGCACGAAATACAGAGAAAACAAAATCCTGTAATTTTCCTACTCCTAGGCCATCTAATGTATTTAAAACCATGTCTAACGTTTCATGGTTCTTTTAATAATGGATTCCAAACAGCCCCTAAAAGGATCGTGAATTTTGTTCATGCGATATATGTGGCGATAGTGCCATGTTTTTATAAAATACGAAAACTTGAATAAAATGACAGGCGATAGATTGCCATATGCGAGTCAATAGATTTCAGAAATGAAATATAGAAGCCTTAACTGATTTCTTTCCTTGCGTATGGCCTTATCAATTGTACTAACAAATAACATGGTCTTATCAATTCTTGATACAAATAACAGGATTTCTAAAAATTCCTAGTTATCTTCATAAGCAACCTAAAGACTCGTGGGAATAAGATTTGGCTATTCACAATATCTTGGTTGATATTTTCACAAATGTAAAATAGCTCGCAGTAGGGCCGGAGGTCAATCTCACTAACCATATGCATAATGACCTCAAGGTTTTCTGGAAATTTTCTGGTTTGTACGCCAGTACTTCGTCGTTCGTATATCACAATTTATTGCACAATAACCTTCGTATTGATAAAATCAAAATTTGTGAGTGTTCTAGGGCACGAAAATCGAGCAAACCAAAATCCTGTAATTTTCTAATCCTAGACCAACTAATTTAATTGGAGGCATGTCTAATTTCATAATCCTTTTAATAAGGGATTCCAAACAGTTTTTATACATGCGATAGATGTGACGATATTGGCCACCTTTTTTATGAAATACGACAGGAGATAGATCGCCATATGCGGGTGAATAGATTTCAGAAGTGAAATCAAGAAGTCTCGGCTGATCTATTTTCTTGCAGATAGTCTTGTCAATTCTTGATACAAATAGCGGGGTTCTTTAAAGTTTAGAGTAATTTTCATAAGCAACCTGAAGCCCCGTTGAAATAAACTTTGGGTGTTCACAATATGTTGGTTGATATTTCCACAAATGTAAAATAGCTCACAGTAGGGTCGCAGACCAATCTAACTAGCCGTATGGGTAACGACTTCAAAGTTTTATTGGAACTGCTTTTGGTTTGCACGCCAGTATTTCATCATTCGTATATCACAATTTAAGTGTTGTAGAATAATCTTCGTGTTGATAAAATTAAAATTTTCTGATTGTTCTGAAGCACGAAAATCGGTAAAAGCAAAATCCGGTCAATTTTCTAACTTCTAGGTCAACTAATTTAATTGGAAACATGCCTAACGTTTGTTTCATGGTCCTTTTAATAATGAATTCCAAACTGCTCCTAAAAGGATAGTTTATTTTGTACATGCGATAGATGTGGCGATAATGGCATGTTCTTATAAAACACGAAAACTTTTGAATAAAATGACAGGAGATAAATCACCACATGTGAATCAATAGATTTTATAAGTGAAGTAAAGAAGCCCCGACTAATCTATTTTTTGCACTAACCTTATCAATTCTTCATACAAATAACGGGGTTTCGTAACGTTCTTAGTTATTTATCTTCATAAACAACTAAAAGCCTTGCGGAAATAAAACATTGAGTTGTTCACAATATTTTGGTTGATGTTTTCGCAAATGTAAAACAGCGCAGTGTCGTCGAAGGTCAAGATCACCAGCCGTATGCGTAACGACTTGAAAGTTTTACTGGAACTCTTTCTGGTTTGTACGCCAATATTTCGTATATCACAATTAAAGTATTGCAGAATAACCTTCGTGTTGATGAAGTCAAGAATTTGTGAGCAAATCAAAACAAAATCCTATGCCATCTAATGTAATTGAAACCATGTCTAACGTTTCATGGTTCTTTTAATAATGGATTTCAAACAGCTCCTAAAAGGACCATAGATTTTGTATATGCGATACATGTGGTAATAGGGTCATGTTCTTTTAAAATACGAAAACTTGAATAAAATAACAGGCGATAGATCGCCATATGCGAATCAATAGATTTCAGAAATGAAATACAGGAGTCCCAACTGATTTATTTCCTAGCATGTGGCCTTATCGAAAAGGTCCTAGTTATCTTCATAAGCAACCTGAAGCCCGGAAATAAAATTTGGCTATTCACAAAATCTTGGTTGATATTTTCACAAATGTAAAATAGCTCGTAGTAGGGTCATAGGTCAATCTCACTAGCCGCATGGATAATGACTTTAAGGTTTTCTGGAAATTTTCTGGTTTGTACCAGTATTTCGTCGTTAGTATATCACACTTTATCGCAGAATAACCTTCGTGTTGATAAAATCAAGAATTTGCGGAGTTTTCTGGGTCACAAAAATCGCGCAAAACAAAATCCTGAAATATTCTAATCCTAGGCCAACTAATTTAATTGGAGGCATGTCTAATTTCATAATCCTTTTAATAACCGATTTCAACAGTTTCTTTACGTGCGATAGATGTACATGCGATAGATGTGACGATATTGGCCACTTTCTTATATAATACGAAAACTTTTGAAAAAAATAATAGGAGATACATCGCCATATGCGAGTCAATAGATTTCAGAAGTAAAATCAAGAAGTCTCGACTGATCTATTTTTTCCAGGTGGTCTTATCAATTTTATTGATACAAATAGCGGGGCTTTTAAAAGTGAGTTATCCTCATAAGCAACCTGAAGCCCCGTGGAAATAAGATTTGGCTATTCACAATATCTTGGTTGATATTTTCACAAATGTGAAATAGCTCGCAGTAGGGTCGGAGGTCAATCTCACTAGCCGTATGGATAATGACCTCAAGGTTTTCTGGAAATCTTTTGGTTTGTACCCAGTATTTCGTCGTTCGTATATCACACTTTATCGCAGAATAAGCTTCGTGTTGATAAAATCAAGAATTTGCGGAGTTTTCTGGATCACAAAAAACGCGCAAAACAAAATTCTGAAGTTTTCTAATCCTAGGCCAACTAATTTAATTGGAGGCATGTCAAAATTTATAATCGTTTTAATAAGCGATTTCAACAGTTTCTTTACGTGCGATAGAGGTACATACGATAGATGTGACGATATTGGCCACCTTCTTATAAAATACGAAAACTTTTGAAAATAACAGGAGATAGATCGCCATATGCGAGTCAATAGATTTCAGAAGTGAAATCAAGAAGTCTCGGCTGATCTATTTTCTTGCAAGTGGTCTTGCCAATTCTTGATACAAATAGCGGTGTTTTTAAAAGTTCCGAGTTATCTTCATAAGCAACCTGAAGCCCCGTTGAAATAAGCTTTAGCTGTTCACAATTTCTTGGTTGATATTTTCACAAATGTAAAATAGCTCACGGTGGGGTTGGAGACCAATCTAACTAGCCGTATGGGTAGCGACTGTAAGTTTTATTGCAACCACTTTTGGTTTGTACGCTAGTATTTCGTCATTCGTATATCACAATTTAAGTGTTGTAGAATAACTTTGGTGTTGATAAAATCAAGAATTTCTGATTGTTCTCAAGCACGAAAATTGGTAAAAGCAAAATCCGGTAATTTTTCTAACTTCTAGGTCAACTAATTTAATTGGAAACACATCTAAAGTTTCGTGGTCCTTTTAATAATGAATTCCAAACAGTTCCTAAAAGGATAGTTGTGATAGATGTGGCGATAGGGGCATCTTCTTTTAAAACACGAAAACTTGGGTTCGGTAAAATTCAAAATTTTCCAGGTAAAAAAATTCGTTTCCTGACCATTGTAGTGCCTTCGTATGGAGGTTTGGGAAATCAAATGTAGTGAGTACTTCTATAGTATAGTTACGTAGTGTTTATTTTAATTTAAAACACCATCAATAAATACTTTTTATACCAAAACAAATATTTATACAGTTTTATAACCATGATGAAATTTATATCACTCTCTCAATCAAACGAAAATATAATTTAACGTATTGAGAACGTGAAATGCAATTTAATTAGGATTTACTCGAAGGATATATAAACATAATCACTTACTTGAAGTGCATCTTTGATGCTGGACTGTTACTTGCTTTAACTGTATTGCGATACCAAACACTACTGTAATTATACTTAACACTCATGAACAACGATAAAGTTAATAATAGTTTTGTGGTCCCATCATAATAATAATAACCCATTTTGTCGGTGATGGTTGTAAGTCTGCGTGGTTTGGGACTGATCAATAAGACGTAAGGAAGTGAGTACCGGTTGCCCAAACACTAAGCGGTATTATGTTGATAAAAAAGTTGGAAATTATCCACAAATTTAATAACCACAGTATACCACATTCATTTGTTGGAATATATTGATTTTATTTCATAATAGAAATAATGATTAAACGTATAATCTACGAAAACAAATACGCAATTGATTTCGAAATTTCATTTTAGTTCATACGAATAGTGTTAATACTTAGCTGACTTCTTTCATGATTTCAACTATATCTGGCTAACACACCATGTGATTTATTTCATTAGCATTTGATATGTGTATGTAAACCAATATCTATTCAAATTAGTACTTATGAAACTCCTTAATTTTTTAATGACATGGAATTGGGTGAAGGTTTAGAAATTATGGAACGACTTCCGATTCATGTAAACAGCATGGGTTAATTAATTATGACTGCTCGAATCGATATTCCAACTAGTAGATGCCACCTGTTGAGAATTCAGTTTTGTCGGGGTTTTTTATATAAGTGGATACTACTAGCTTACCTGACTAATTTACTCATAGAGTTTTTGTAGTCGCTTTCCCAATAAATTCGGTGCTGTTTTACATATCCTTACAGTAGCTACTTGGGATTAGTTAAATTTATATTTGACGAATTGTATCAGTTAAAACCAAAGATCTATTGCTCTACATTATTAGTTCTTTAAATTAGTAAAACCCAAGTAAAAATACTCTTACCGGTTCACTATGGCCAGATC
The DNA here is from genome assembly GCA_036346225.1 of Platerodrilus igneus. Classification (NCBI taxonomy): domain Eukaryota; kingdom Metazoa; phylum Arthropoda; class Insecta; order Coleoptera; family Lycidae; genus Platerodrilus; species Platerodrilus igneus. The sequence goes on from JARFIW010001599.1 coordinate 11,623,402, forward strand.
TCTGTTACACGAATTTTGTATTATTTAGTCGCTTGCCTTAGATAAAAATTGATTTTTGTACTCTTTCACAGAAAGAAATAATATTCACTTACTAAAAAGGAGTTTGCATTTTTGACACGACTAATGATCACCAATATATTTTAGCAAGGCAACGCCCTTTCGCTGCCATTTACTTACCGCTGATGACTTCAAAAACTATTTTTAACTTTAGAGGACAAACTTCACCTTTGACAATGTATAGTTCAATTTCATCTTAAGCAGCATACAAACTAATTGCTTTCCCCTTAAATCTAAATTTTTCTCTGGTTTACAATGGAGGTGACGGAGATAAAATGGGCAACCTGAGATGATTATTTGAATAAATATATAGAACCACCAGAACTGTGTTAAACACTAATAGGAAAGTAATGGACAATTTTACAATTCACCCTGATCTCCTATTGTTACTAGCATCTTACTGCAGTTATTTTAATTTATGGCTTGCAATCCTCGAACCTTGCAACAACCATTCCCTTGAAATGCTTATAATCATATTTCATTTTAATAATTTCTTAATTGATAAATACCACCAATAGCTTGGGGTTTGTTACGTTTATTTCCAACGTAATTAATAATAAATATGCTTTTGAATAATTTATCGAGTTAAATCCAATTTGCTTTGAAACATAAAGTTTATTATGCGATAACTCAAATCATTTACATCATGTGTACAATAAATACGCTTTCTACAAATTTTCAGGTTGAGCTTATTTAGTTCGAAACAACAAATTTATTCTTCTTAATCTTCCTTGGGGATTAAACCACTCATAGTTTTTAAAATTATCTTTATTAACGTTTCGATCCATGACCTAGGATCGTTTTCAAAATACTAAAAACTTCAAGTTTGACATTTATGACATAAATTGAAGGTGACTTTGATTTATTGATGTTTGAAATATTTGGTTTGAGTACACTAAACAAAAATTTTAAAAGTTTAAATGAATGATTGCCTTCAATTTGTGTTACGGCCTGGGACCGACTTTTTTAGGTAGCCAATACGCTTAACGTGAAATCAGCTGATTAATTTTTATTGTAAAAATTCAATAACTTGGGAATTGGAAAACATTTTTTGTAAACCCGCCATAGGCTCGCCTCAGATCCATATACAACCTTCATAGAACAACATTGGTATCTGACAAGTGTAAACCCGCCATAAGGTCACCTCAGAACAATGTTAAAATCTACCAAAGAGGTAGCTTAAATCATAATGATTTCCCCTTCAAAATAAATATAAAAAAAACGACTACTTAAGCCTTTTAATAATACAATTGCACACTTCTTTAATAACCATTCTCTAAATTGTATAAATAGAAACATGTTAAAAAATGTTTTCCAATTCCCTTGCGATAGCATATTATTACTTTCTCTGTGGTTTCATTCTAAACATTCGTCAAAATAGTAGATTTAACTATTCCGATATAACCCGGGTTTTCCAGTCAATCGCGCTTCGATAAGCGCGAATGTTTGCTTTTCGAATTCGTGTTACTTTGAACTCATTTTAAAATTGGTCTCTGTAGCTCGTGCGCTGATGCACTAGAAAAAAAACTACTCGCTCTGTTATTTCAAAAGCAATGCACGCTTGTTGTTTGGTGTTCTACAAGTAAGCGATGGTTTACGTGTATTACATTTTTTAGCTGGAGGTCAAATGGATCCTTTCGGTGTGTAGGCCAGACTGTTCGTTGCCATGGAGCAGCTTTTTCTCTCTTTGTGGTGACTCACTACTGAAATTACGATGACCGTTACGTCGCTGTGTTGACTCGACCCTCCACGGTATGCAAGATAGGTACCCGGACACCCACAGGTATGTGACTTGTTTCCTTTTGTATGCACCAATGGAACATTCCTTATCAACGCTGGGTGCAGTCACGGGATGACAAACGTGACCGCTATGGGACTTTTGTTTGTTGCTACGATTAGTGATTCTCGCTCTACAGGTGCTTCGGGTTATACTTCGGCAGTTATTACTACAACGTTGCTGGCATTTAATGCGTAAATTTAACACTTATAATATTGAGAGAATCAGCCTTTTATCATGTTGCTATTGATATTGAGGAAACCTACATTTAAAATTTGCTATTATTGTATTTGTGAAAATTTTAAACATTAATTTTTTTTTGGTTTAATGAATTTTATTACCTGTTAGCCACGAAATGCGCTCCTCGAGGATCCACTATCAAATGTGACATTTACAACATCACTAACATTTATTTGTCTAATCAAATTAAGAATTTTTTTTTGTTTTTATTTATGTGTAGTTGTTTATAGATAAGCGTGGGCGATGTGCTTTAATTTTTTTTGTGTGTTTAATTTTTATTTTTTTGGTATTTAGGTGAATCCCCCCACTCTCCGCGTTTGATAGCTAGCCTGGTACTTACTTTTCTTCCGGATACGTCATTGCACGTAGCAGGTTACTTCCCTTAAGAAACACAATTTTTAATTTACATGCATTGATCATCTAATGAAGTATCATTTTAGTTTACTTTTGTAATCTATATTGTTCATATTCAAGTGGTTTTAAGGCTAGAAATGATAAAACGTTGTTTTGTATTCTAAATTATTGCAGTTTTATTATTAATTTATTTCACACGCTAAATTATCCCGATTTATGAAATTGCAAAGCACCTTCATTGGTTCATCTTATTGTTGCATAAAGATAACTTTACATGTGTTAGATAGAGAAAAACAAGAAAAGTCGTTTCAATTTGCAGACTAAATTCATTTTTCCTAATTGTACCGGAGATAATTTTGAGTTCATTTTATGAAAAAACGTACGCTTGCTGATTACTTCGTGACGAACATTGAAAGAGTAGCGTGAGTAGGTACTGTTAATCTTTGAATAATTAAGTATTGAACTTGATTTATATGGTTAGTCACATGAATTTCGGAATTATATCGTATTAAGTTCGAATTTTACTTTTTAGGAAGAATTGGTTTCTGAAGTAGAAATAACTTTGTTGAAAAGGCATGTTGATTGGGAAACATCGAAGTCATAAAGGAGTTACAGAATTTCCAGTAGGTTCTGGTTAAAACGAGAGAATTGAGTTTGAGGTAGTTGATTTTTGTTGTTTCAGAGGTATCTACGGTTAAAATGACTCCTCGTGTATTTATAATATAAATTTTCAGACTAACCTACATTCAGTCTCCTTTAATTAATTAACCTGTATAAACTTATAAACGCACCCACACTACGTTCTTGTTATTAATTTTGAGAGATTAGAAAGTAACTTTGTTTGCCAAAAACGTTTTCCATTAAATAAGTATTTTGATATATTTGACATTTGCCTAAGAATGTTTGTATGTACTCGTGCTTAAATCTTTAATAGTGCAATAGAGTAAATAGCTTTATACATTTGTGGTTTCACCACTAATGTAAAATCAATAGTTTCTACCCCTGATATACTAGATGATTTAGACGATTTAGCATTTGATTTTGGAAACTTTTTCTGGCAGTTATAAACGGTTATATTAGTGTCCTTATCGTTACGTTTATTTTAGGTTTGTTTTAAATTAGCGTGTTCAATTATTCCTCGTGTGAATTTTAGGCCAGAATCACTTTCCTGATCTCGGTTTTTGGTACCCACTTGTTATCTCTTCTGTGGTTTTTTGCCCTAAAAATCCCGTATTTCGATATTAGGTGGCGTCCAAGATACTTATTTCCTGACTGGGCATCCTATTTCTGGGGTTCTCTTCGAACACTTGCAACGCCCTTCTCACTGAGTTAGTCGGCAACTATTCTTGTTCGTATAGTCGATGTTTTCGGTATTTTATCCGAACACCAAATTTTTATCGAGGTATTTCACCGAGTTTCTCTGTGTATTACTGACTAGATTTTCGGGGCCAAAGTTATACGTAACAGCCTTAAACATGAAATGTGATTGCAGTATGTAGATAACACAGATGGCACCTTTATGATCCGACTCCATGATAAACAAGTACTGCAGAAAGATTTAGATCAATTAAACAACCAACATGGAAATTGAAATCCATTCGTTGTTGATGTACTTTTTGTGTGTTAGTCTAATGGGAGATTATGTCATTTTGTTCACCGAAAACTTTACGTACAGGTAGATGCATTTATGCTTTTCTTCACTATACTTCTCACAAATCGTCGGTAATTAATTCTTTATTTAAGGCGCAAATATTTAAGATTCAACAGCCGGAACAACGTGCCAAAGCATTTTTCCATTTAAGATCAGGTCCAGTTACCGCAGTACAGATATTGAAGGGTAGCTCACCAGCAGCCGTACCCAAGAGTATATTAAATCCCAGCCAGTGTTTAGTGGTCCTTCCATATTAGGCGGCTCCGTGGCGTAGTTGGTATGTGTTTGACTACTACGTCCATAGTCCCCTGTTCGAATCCCGACACGGTCCGCTTCAAAAATGTTAGGTGAACATTTTTCACAAAAATACACCCTCGTTCGTATGAGAGGTAAAATGGAGGTCCTGTGAGTGAGTGTTGCCACGCACGTTAAAGATCCCTACCTTGCTTGGAACAGCAAGGGTTCGACAAAATTCCAAATTTTCCAGGTAACAAAACTCGCTTCCTTTCGGGTGGAGCATTGGAAAATCACATGTAGGGTCCTTCCATATTTGCATGGAGTAACCGACCGTATTGGTAAATTCTTTAGAAAACACGACATTAAAACTATTTACAAGCCCACCACTCTAATCGCACGACTACTATAATCTCCTAAAGACTGTTAAAACCACATGAAAGTGCAAGATTGATATAGTATATCTTGCAACTGTAGGATGGTATACGATGGGAAAACAAGACGATCAATACAGATTAGGATAAATGAACATTAACGGTGTCGCAGGATTGGTCAGTATAATCGTTGAACAATGCCCGAACACCAACACGTAATATGCCGCACACTCGATTTTAGTATAACAAAATCAATAGCTAAAATAGCCCTATTCTACGGTAAGAATATAAGAAACTGTGCGAAATCAATAAAAAACACAACATTAAAAGAGACAACGGTTAATGACTGGCATTGTTACGTCCTGCTCTTGCTTCAGAAAATCTAACGGATAATCCACAGATAAACTCGGTGAAGTACACCCTATATTTGACTCTTCAATGCTCCACTCGAAGCTACTACATTGGACAGAAAGTGAGTTTTTACGTGGAAATTTTGAATTTTGTCGAACCCTCGCTGTTCCAAGCAAGGTAGAAATTATTAACCTGCGTGATAACACTCACTCACTCACGGGACATATATTTTACCTCTCATCCGAACGAGGGCGTACTTATTGTGAAAACTGCTTGCTTAACGTTTTTCAAGCGGTCTGTGTCGGGAATCAAATCCGGTACATTGGGCTTAGTAGTCATACGTGGACTAATTAAGCCACGAAGCTGCTTGGTGAAGTACCAGCTAACATTTTGTTTTTATATTTATATAAATACGTGGAGTGGTTTTTGTACGTAGATAACTCGAAAACTAAAAACTTTCATCTCCTTGACGTGTTTTGTTTTGTCCAGATCTTACTGGAATTTCAAAAAGAAAAACTAGATATTCTGAATCAATAAATACTCCCTGTATGTTTGTTGTGGTTTGTTTAGTATTCTTCTTAATCTTCTTTGGGGATTAAACCACTCATAGTTTTTAAAATTATCTTTATTAACGTTTCGATCCATGACCTAGGATCGTTTTCAAAATAATTAACCACTCATAGTTTTTAAAATTATCTTTATTAACGTTTCGATCCATGACCTAGGATCGTTTCCAAAATAATTTTGAAAACGATTCTAGGTCATGGATCGAAACGTTAATAAAGATAATTTTAAAAACTATGAGTGGTTTAATCCCCAAAGAAGATTAAGAAGAATTCTGAATCAACATGCGGTTGTCCAACATGAAGTTGTCGATTTAATGGGAACCAATGTGTTCCTAAAATTAAATGTAACTAACGTGGTAATGTATTATCCGAACTTCATTGGCTAATTGCAATGCGTTCGATACTTTTTTTCGAGGTTAACTAACCTACTCAAGTTACATGTTAACTGCTTGGATGGTAAAGACGAAAACCAAGAAGCTTCATCTTCTTAAAACGATTCAAATATCTTCCACAAAATTCGGAGAAATGAATTAAGGCTGCAAATTGAAATTAATTGAGTAGTTTGACTTTATCTAACATATGTAATACTTGAAACCTTTAACTAGACCTAGAGAAAGGGCTTTTCTTTTTTTTGAATCAGCATTATTTCACGCATGAATGAACCATAAAATTGTACTACTTTAGAGTACGAAGTTACCATGCTATCATTCTTAATATGTAACATGTAACCTAAAAATTATATTTCTTAAAGGTAATAACCTAACCCTATTGGTAGGATTTGCCAGTACAGAAACTATTAAAATGAAATAATGGTTATGAACATTTCAAAGAAACGTTACTCCCTGTATATGGAAAATAGCATTGACTGCTGTGAAGCGCAAATCGTACCACTCATAGCTCGTAGCTATACAACCATCCGCTTGCAATGTCCGGTCATGCTGCAAGTGACAAGGCCTGTATAAATCGTAACTTTTCCACTGTTCTTCAACTACCTTTCCACAAGACGCATTTTTGTGTTGATTGGGTAAACGAGTCTGCTGCAAAACCTCTCGACTTTATTGGGCGTGTATGTTTGCACGTTTAAAAGTGGTGTTCTGTTATAACGGAACTAACTTGTATAGAGCCAGACTATCGGACACCGGACATTTGGTTAAGTCATCCGTTTGGATTCCGAACATCTGGCCGGACTATTGAGTTCGCCCGTTACGAGAGCCAATGAACAAAAATTAAGGTGTTGTTGTTGTTAATCATAATTTTATTTATAGTTCGGAATCTAGAAAATTGTAGCGTTTCTGTGTTTTGAACGAAAATGTTATCACCATGAATGAAAAATGATGCCTGCTTTGTAATATCAATGAAGTTGCATCGCACCTCACGTCCTTACGAAAAACTTATTATATTTCTCTTTATCATCAACATTTAACTGATGTACACTTTCAATTACTATTAAAATGCCCATTATTTCTGTAATTTACAGACCCAAACCACAAGTTTAGTTTTCAAGTGCGACAGTAATATACTGCACTGTCTATATTAAATTTATTGCTACTCAAGATGTATAGACATTATAAACAAGTCAAAGTTAATAATATTAAACAAAAACAAATAAACATTTATTAAACATTAATCAACAAAGAAGCAACTATTAACACCATGCATGTACTAACAAATTACCTATCGAAGCTGAATAAACCAAGTGTGAATTGATAATATATTATAGAAATTTCAAAATTTATGTAAAATGCTACAGTTCATGAATCACTTCATCTAAATTACAAGTTATAAATTCATGAATAGAGTAATTTTGTTTAATGAAGGACGTAACCATAATAAATATGACAACTCCAATACAATTATGATTTATACCGTCTTAAGTTTTGTCAACGTCCATGTACTATTTAAATAAAGCGTCAATTCGTCCTTGCCGTAGGATAATAATGTATTTGCATATGCAAATGCATATTCGGGACATTTTTATTAATATATGTATATTTTAATTTTTTAGAGCAATAATGTATATTTATGTTTGTTGCATTTCTATTTAAAAAAGGCAAATTTGCAATCGTTTTGTATTGTAGTTCTTCCAAAGATCCCGTTTACAAATCACAATCTCGGTGAGAATTAAAAACCTATTGTTAATAAAATGCATCCGACCCTTTTTGCGAAAGAGACAGTAAACCTTTCCTGTCAGGTACTTAAATCTTTAGAATGACCCTATCCTATTGAAGCCATTATTAGGGTAGTGTTAGTAAACAGGGTATGTCTTTAATTGTAGATACTGTAGTACGAAGGATGTACAAGAATACTTTTGGTTTTAACAAAAAAAAAAATTATGGCTAATTTTTAATGCATATTTATTATTTAAGTGCATATTTTCTGTGTTTTTAAAGAATATTTGCATGTATATTTTCAGCCTTTTTAATATACATGATACAATTATTCTAAGCCTATTTATAAGTTATTGCTCCTTAACATGAGACGCGGGTCTGTAATCGAAGTTTATGGCGTTATCATTGAACACGGCGGTGGGTTACTAAACTTGTTCTCTTAATCCCCAAATGTATCACAGCGATACAAGAAATATTTAGATGCTTGCTTAGATTTCAATCCTGCCCGTTCGTCGCGTCGTTTCTTGTGCTTATTGAAATAATGTCATTTAATAGAAGGTTGGATTTCTGTGTAATTTGCGATGAAAATATCTTTTGTAAAGAATACGCTTTGCGAAAATAATTTTTCGCGGGAGGCGAAGGATAATCTGCGTCAACTTCGCCATTACCCAGACATCTGAAAACATGCCATCCGGGCAAGCATAATATGCATTTTACCAACGAAAATAATAAAGAAGAAGAACATGTTAAAGCTAGTCAGCCAGAAACAAGCAAAAATGTGTTAGATTTTAGGATGATGCAGACACATTAAGGGAATTTGTAAGTTTTAAGAAAATTTAGATCATGACGATGTTCGAACACGTCGGTTTCATTACAAGTTAGCAGAAATGATTTGTTTAGATAATCAGCTATATTTTGTTATGGAAAACATACGATTTCGCTTAGTATTTGAAAGTATTTTCGGGATTTTCATTCGGGATCCCAAAGGTATATAATATACGAGGAAGATTTGAAAAGTTCGCGAAACGAAGGAGAAAATGAAAAAATTTGTTTTTAAAATATAGTTTATTTTTCAACATAATCTCCGTCAAGTTTAATACACTTTATCCAGCGATTTTCCAAACCCATTATGCCATCACGAAAGTGCGATTCTTCAAGGCCTTCAAAATAGTCGTCGACAGCTGCTTTTACTTCTTCGTCCATGGAAAATCGTTTTCCCCCAAGGAAAACTTTTAGTCGTGGAATAGGTAGAAGTCAGAAGGAGCCAAATCAGGCGAATAAGGTGGATGTTGCAACAGATCGTATTCAATTTTTGCATTGCTATTGCACTTGTATGTGGACATGCACTATCCTGATGGAAAATGATATACTTAAACTTCGATTCAAACAACCCACACTGTGTCAAGCGACGAATTATCATTACCATGTATGATAGAGCAAAATTAATATCATCAAACAAAGAAATTTTAAAGAAAGAGAAAGACCTAATCAAATCTATACTAATAAAAAACAAGTATTCTAAAAGAATAATAGAGAAAGAAATGAATAAAGTCCCAAAAAATATAAAGAAGAAAACAGAAACAACAATACGCATCAAAAAATGCTCTCAATACCATACATAAAAGAATTCTCCGAAAAAATCCAAAGAATAGGAAACAAATTTAAAATCAAAGCAGTATTTAGAATCAACACAGTGTGTTCGAAGATTTTTCAGAGAACGGAAACGACATTTGCTCTTGGTCGTATGCACAAAAAAAATTATTATTGACTCGTTTGATAGCACCAATGTACATTCATTCCGGTGTTATCAAACATACAAATGTGATTAACAATTCGAAGCTTTATCGGTGAAGTAGGATTCATTATTTCAACGAGTCTTTAGATTGAAGTAATCTAGAAAGTAATTATACGCTATCGTAAAGTGTAGCAAGTTCACGGATACCTAAAACAGAGTATTGATTAAATAGTTAATACCCTGTTTTAGGTATCCGTTAACTTGCTACACATTACGGTATCGTATAATTACTTTCTAGAATAAACTTTTCGTTTTAAAGTAAATAGATTTGAAATTGAAAATTATTAGAAAGAGCATTTATTGTAGGAATGTCTAATATACCGGGTGTTGTTGTAGGATTTGAGCAGAATCTAAGTAAATGAATAATGAAATACTAAAAAGGGGTAGGTTTTAACTGACCATCGTAGAGCAAACGTAACAACTCGTTGAATGAACTTTTTCAAACAGATAAAATACACATGTATAACAGCTTAAAATAAATACTATACGATAAATTTCTTTTAATAATTATTTATCCTGAAGATATAAAAGAACGCACAGTTTAGTTGTATTCTTAACTTTAAATGTGAAACACTCACAATAAGTACAATACTTGAGACACGAAAATATATGTTGCGGGAGTAATATGAAAAAATAACATGTCAAGTAAACCAATCGCTTTGCTTATGGTGTATGTTTATGTAATATAGTAGGAATAAAGATTATTACCATTAGAATTATAATTATCTACACTTGTACTATTACCGTCTATTACTTATTAACTATCTTTATTTAAACAACACCAAATACTTTTGAAGGTAATTATATTTTTCAATCAGGCTACATTCAAAATATGAGACTGAACAGCTTTTCTTCAACTTAAATTTTAAAAAATAACAACAGCTAGAGCGCTTATTTTCTGACCCAACAGTTGCTCCTTCGGAAGGAAGTTGTTAAAGCTTCAGTAAATTTTATCGGTACGAGATTACACGATTCCTTCATTTACAGTGTATGAAATATCGATTGAGAAGTCCCCTGGTTTATTTTGTAACCTAATTTTATCTTCATCAGCATTAATAATTGAACAAACATTATATTAAAACACCCTTGCATATATGTATGTAGTTAGAGCGGGAATTTAATTTGTGTTTATAGGATTAGTCCGAACTGCTCTTCGTTCGAAGTTAATATGAGTTTTTACCTAACAACTTGTACTTGATTTAAGCTTTAGAAATATTACTAAATTCACAGATCATTTAGCACTGTTTGAGTTTTGTAAATTTTACTACGAGGGTTGTAGAAACATTATTTCGGTCAATTTGTTTCTTTATACATTAAGTTCTGCTTTCCGATATGCCGATATATTATTAAATTAATAGCTGTGAATTATTTAACATGTTTCATAACAAAAAACAAAAGCTTATTTTACCCTTGATTTGAGTGTATTGTAGTTTAACATAGTTAAGGAAAATTGTTGCACGTAAGCAGCTTAATTTATAACTTTGATGGCCATGTTGTTATTAAATTTATTGAAGACTTTATTTTCTTTTAAACACTTACTCTGGTAAATACAGACTTAAAGAACTGAAAAATTGACAATATACGAAATAATTTACTTCTCATAAAATGCATGAGCAAGCGAGCTATATAACTCGTGAATAAATTTAGATTTAAATCAATACGTGTATTACGTAGAATGTAGACGCTACAAAGCTGTTTAACCGCAAAAGTGTCAGTAAATATTAGAATTTCTAATCTTTTTGATCGATGGTCTGATGGTATTATTATTCGGTAGAAGTAATTTGGACTATACTATTGCAATATAGTGATGCATATATATGGTTAGTTAATAAGATAAAACAATAACTTAGACTTTTATGCAAAGCCCAAATGATCATTTCAAATCGAGCTTGTAATTGAAAAATGGAAAATATAAGGTCCCGGACAGGACTTGAAACTTTATCTTAGTTTATATATAGCTGTGATTTTGGAATCTACGAAGATGCTTCGAGCCTCAATGCTTTGGGCGTACTTTGCTGCTGTGATTTTCGAAGACTTACGAAGATGTTCCTCACCTTGAGAGCCAATTTTCTTTTGCTTCTGAACTCGTAGTCGCTTCCTCTGTCCAATAGTCGCAGAATCTTCTATCTAAATAAAAGAATCCACTTCCACGATATTGAGTAGGTTAAACATAAACTCTCTCCGACTCAGTTGGTATATTAAACCTCACAAAACTTTTAAAAGCACAAATATTTACAGTTAATACCGATAATAAACAAAAATTAAGAAGCAGAGGAGGGACAATCACATGAAATTTTCAGAAAATTTATCTAAGTATTAATTTATACTTAGCGAAAGTATCAATTTCCACTTGGCATATACTGGTAATGACCTTTCAGGGTTGGAGTACTCTCACTCAGTCTATTACTTAAAAAATGTACTTTTGAACCAAAAATTCGTATAAATTGCTCTTCACTCTACATGATTTCCTAAATAAATGTATAATTAATAAGATATTACAACTACAAAATTTTAGCCTAAAATTATTAAATACACAATGCACATTTTCAATTGTCCTTTATAGAAAACATAAAATTAAAAAATAATTTGACCTTGATTACGGTAATCTTGAATTATATTCAGATAAACAGTTTCCAAACACAAACGTTTATCTCAAGGATTGATATCCAAACAAAGTTACACAAAATTGACACCCAGTTTAAATCCAAAACTCAATTGGCAACAAAATTTATATTAGTAGCACCAAATCAATTGGATTAGAACTGGCACCACATTTTAAAGATTTCTATCTTTTCCTGTCCGCTTCTCCTACTGCCCCTACTTCACTACAGTGCTGTACTCCACACTTATATTTTCAGCAATTTTTTCCTTGCTTCTATGCTTGTTGTCTGCGAACATATCAGCTGCTATTTCTTGTTGAATACTGCACGGTTTGTGATAATCTTTTTTTTTATTTTATATCCTTTGCACCTTTCCTCTATTGTTTTCGAAAAATATGCCCTATTTCACCGATATTCAACCGTACGTGAAGGGGTTAAGTAACCTGGCGGCTTTCAAGATCCTTCAATAGTCGGACGCTTGCCAAACCAATAGTTTTTCAATTACTTCTTTCACGCGATCAACATTTGTTAACTTGCAAAACCAACACCTATTGTTGTTTACAATCATTTTCAGGTTTCAGTGCTTTTTTCATCATTATTTTTCTGTACTAGAACTGGTTGGAAGCGTGCCTACAATGATTTTTATTTTGAGCTAACCTACGCATTTCCCTCTAATTCCCGTAGCCTACATCTTTCACTATCCGTACGCATTAGTCAAATCTAGGTCTACCTCTATTTTCGTTCTATGCTTCTAATATATTTCGCACTATTCCCTCATGCCTTAGTAGCTGTCCCATCATCCCAGCTTGCCTATTTTTTACTGTTTTCTAAAATTTCTTTCTTTCTCTACCCTTTCTAGAACCTCTTCGTTCTTAACTTTGTCTGTCCGTGATATCTTCATTATATCTCTGTAGCATTTCACATCAAAGACTTTTTTTTTTCCGTTTCTTCTACAATCTACATTTCACAGCCATACAGTGCCGTGCTGTGCACGGATATTCAATAATACGTGAAGGGGTTAAGCAACCTAACGGTTACCAAGATTCCCCGCCACTTAAACACTTGCCGAATCAATAGTTTTCCAATTACTTCTTTCGCACAGTCAACATTTGTTGAAAGTATTGCAAAACCAACACCTGTAGTTATTTACATTAATAATCAGGTTTAAATACATTTACTTTTTATGTTTAGATTTCATGGTTTAGGTCTACCTCTACCTCTCTTTTTTCTTTCTTCTAATATATTCCGCACTATTTCCTCATGCCTTAGAATGTGTCCTATGATTTTATCTTTCCTATCTTACACCTTTCCTAATATTTACTTCTCTACGTTCCTGTTCTAATTCTATTACCGCTATTTGCTCTTTGTATAAACTGTGTATTATTTGTCTATCGCTATAACTCATTCCGATCTTTTTGAGTATTTCGAACATTCTTTCTCATTTTACATTATCGAATGTTTTTCCAGATCTACAAACTTTATGTACATGCTTTTTCCTTTTTCTATTGTTTTTTCCATTATCACTCTTAAAGCTAAAATGGCATCCTGTGTTCCCTTGTTTTTCCTAAACCCAAATTGATCTACTTCTAGTATTTCTTCAGCCCGCTTTTCCATCCGTCTTTGTACAATTCTAGTTAATATTTTTGACTCTCAAACTTATTGTTCGAAAATATTTACATCTATTCGCTCTTTTCTTTTTTGGTGTAGTGACTATGGTGTTACGTTTAAATGTGTGGGTATCTTGCCTGTCTCTGACATATTACTTACAAGTTGTAAGCGGCGTTCTGTTACTACTTGTCCAACGGCTTTTAGAGTTTCTACTTGCACCTTATCTTTACTTAGTGTGTACACGCGCGGGGGGTCTTATAAATTTATAAATCGACTTACCTCCGCGGTGTTTTGTTTTTCTATGCTGCAGTTCCTATTCTTTCAACCAAGTGGACTGTATGCGAATTGAGTTTATATGTTACGTAACACTTGCACTATGTTTTTTAGGGTTTAACAACGAAAGTCTGAGGCACTTGACTAACTTACGGTACACTGAACGAAGAAACCGACGACCGTTCTGCTTCAATATCCATAAGCAAGTGTTTGTTCACTACTCTGTCCACTTATTCACACATGCCCAACGAATTTTTATGGCAGGATATAAGGGAACAAGGGATGACAGTTTTACTATTAGATTTACGACTACAAAATTTACGACTTAAAATTAAACACGCAAACGTGCGACAAAGAGACCGAACATCCCGCCCACCAAAATAAGTATGAACTAACTTATTTTATATTTAAAAACTAATTAGAGCTATTAACTAAGAAACCTAACCGACAAACTTATATAAGTGAATATATGTGTACATACCATTAAATATTAAGTAATTGGCAGTAAACATAGTTTTACCAGAGGACGTTTAACGAACCCTTGAGCTGTCTTGATTGTAGGTATCCGAACGATACCGTCCCTACCAGGATGTAAACGTCTTTCATGGCAATCTAATATAATAATCTCAGTTAACCGATGCGACCGAGGAAGCAAAATTGGAAATTTTGCATCATGCGACAAGTCAGAATTACGTAGGCGACCGCCCACCCTCAACAAATCACGACTATCTAGAAACGGACTAAGGCTACGAAGTTGTTTACTAACAAGTTTTCCAGTTTTGATATTTGCAATGTCTTGAACAAAAGCATTTGTTTGAACTCTTATAATCAATAACTGTATAGCCTCTTGCTGTTGAGCTAGAGACAAACTATCAGAATATTTTGAACGCAAATCTGGACATTGAACATTACGAATGAAATGACGAATACATGTAATAATCCTACAAATTTTCTGCAGTTTTGAAAATTTATCCAACAACAAATCTAAGAAATTCTCAGACATAACGACTGTTAACGACAGAGTACGATATTCGACGTCCATCTGAGATGAGCCGATAAGTTTTGGCAGCGATGTTACTGGCCATTCTTCATTACGACGCACTAACCAGGAAGGTCCTGTCCACCATAATGGATGATGAACCAACTCTGACGCCAAAAGTCCACGTGAGGAACAATCCGCAGGTTTTCCTGGGACTTAACATGAAACCACGAAGATGGAGGAATACGTTCTTGAATATGCGAAATACGATTGCTAACGAATGTCTTCCACTTATGCGTGGAAGACCGAATCCAAGACAAAACAACAGTAGAATCTGACCACGCGAAAATATTACTAAATGATAAAATATCTGTATAAGTATTTTGACGAAATCTACTAAATCTGCCAAGAGTAACGGCAGCACACAATTCGAGACGGGCAATGAAACGCGATTAGTAGGAGCAACCTTCGATTTTGCGCATACTAATGATATGGTAATATTACCTTCTAAATCGAACGAACGGAAATAGATGACAGCTGCATACCCGGCTTCAGAAGCATCACAGAATCCATGCAACTCCACCTTTTAAAATTATGACATACGATGTGACGCGAAATCTCAATATTCGAAACCGCTGGCAATTCACCCAAAAATGTTTCCATTTTGTATGACTTCAATGGAGGCTCTTGGTCCCACCGAGACCTAAAAGCCAAAGATCTTGAACTAAACGTTTAGCGAACAGTACTACAGGTGCTATCAAACCGAGAGGATCAAAAATTTTGCGATAGCCGACAAAATATTACGCTTAGTGCAAGTGCGCTCTTCAACGTCTAAGTTGTATAAAATGCATCTGTAAGAGCACGCCACGAAAGGCCCAAAATTTTTATTGAACCACTATCTTTATCTTGAAATGTAATTGCGTCCGAACTGGACAGGGACTCCCTCAAGTTGGACATCACTTCCGGGCAATTACTACTCCATTTTCTTAATTGAAACCACCACTAGAGCAAATACTATTCAATTCACCAATTAATTGATTAGCAGCTTTAATCGAATTGCATCCAGTGACTAAGTCATCAACATAGGTATCGCTCGCCAATACCGATGACGCGAAAGGAAAATTAATCGATCTAACCTTGCCAATTCTTGAACAGTACGCAAGGCCAAAAAGGCGACGACGAAACTCCATAAGTTACAGTATTTAACTTAAAGTCCATAATAGGATCTGACGGAGAAAATCTCCAGACGATACGTTGATAATCACGATGAGTATCTTTAACCAAAATCTGCCGATACATTTGTTTAATGTCAGCTGTAATTACGATAGGATGTACACGAAAGTGCAATAACAAAACTGCAATGTCCTTTTGCAAAGCAGGGCCAATAGCCAAGCTATCATTTAACGACTTTCCAGATTGATCCTGGCACGAAGCATCAAAAACCACACGCAATTTGGTGGTAGTGCTATCCCGCTTATGTACAGCATGATGGGGAATGTAGTACATTTTCTCATTACCCGACGAATTTTCAAGCGATTTCACTTGGACCATGTGCCCGCTTGTCAAATAATCCTCCATAAATTTTTTATAATCTGAATACAATTCAGGATTTTTTAACAAACGACGTTCTAACGACAAAAATCTTTTAATACAAATTGATCTCGTACCCACAAATGAGGGTTCCGAAATTTTAAAGGGCAAGGACACTACAAAACGACCGTCCTTGTTACGTCTATAACTTTCCACAAATTGATTTTCACACCTTTCTTCTTCAGGAGAAATGTGTTTTTTGAAGGGAATATTTTCTAATTCCCAAAATCGACGAATGTCACTGTCTAAGGGTTCAACGAAAGCACACAACGACGTAATAGAACTATTCGGGAAACGACCTTTCCCGTTAAAACCCAACCAAAGGTTGTTTTAATAGCAACTGGCTCGTTAGCGACACCCCAACGAGACTCGTTCAACAAAACCTGAGCAAAGATTTCCGCTCCGAGTAGCATGTCAATTTTACCAGGAACATTAAAATTAGGATCAGCTAAGGCCAAACCTCGAGTATGCGACCATTCCTTGACCCCTATCGACGACGAAGGTAATTGATTACAAATGTTAGGTAAAATATAACAATCAATTCCATATGCTGGAGACCGTGCTCCGAGGGACTGACTACACACGATAGTGCACCAGACACCAACGACGAATTCAAGCCAAGTCCTTGAACAGTGACATTGGCTCTCCGTTTCCTTAAACCTAATTTCTGACGGCACCTTTCAGTCATAAAACTTTCCATGGATCCGTTGTCTAATATTACACGAACAGATTGCAATGTACCTGTATAATCAAGCACCGACACTATTGCCGTAGCTAACAGCGTGGTTGTGTGTTCTAATGACGTCGAAATCAACGAGCTAGTGGCAGGTTGTTCATGCACAACCGACGACGACAGATTGTCTTCACTAGGTCTACTAGTAGAAGTAAGTCTAGGCGCCGCTCTCCGAGGAGACGCTGACCTTGACGATGGGTTTGTCGGCGTGGCGACACCGATTTTTCTTGTTTATCGAAGTGAAGCAACGAATTGTGCGACTGATGACATTTTCTACACGACCAATCTAACGTACAATTTTTCATCGAATGTGAAGGATTTAAACATTTAATGCAAAGATTTTTAAGCTTTACCACCTCAAATCTTTCTTGAGGGTTTTATCGAGAAACTGCTTACATCTATAAATAGGATGCACAGCTTGACAGAAACTACAATTTTTAACATCCTTGGTGGTACTAACTAAAGAAGTTTTAGCCGAAGTGCTAACGAACCTTCCTTTTTCTTTTTCTTTTACGGAATCTCGAGATTTTAAGCATGTTCCTGACGCAATGTCATTTATTTCCAACACTTACATTGTTTTTCAATGTACGACCTTAAATCTTTGAACGAAGGAATTTCGTCATTATTTCCTAATTCGAAACGCTTTAAAATGTTTGTATCTAATTTTTTCGATAACAGATTAAACAACATGAAATCTAATAAATCTATTTCCATCTGCCTTAACGCGAATATATTTTCATCAAAACAACTAATTAATTGCCGGAGTTCCGCATGCGAGTCTGAGGAACTGACCTTAGGGCATTTTTCGAGAGCATTAAAATATGTTGAAAGTAATAACCTCTTGGACTGAAAACGATTAGTAATGATTTTATAGGCTTCCACGTATGCATAATCATTTAATGGCAAGTGTTTTATCAACGCACGCGACGACTCATCTAATGTCTCAACGAGATGGCAAAATTTTTCAACGGGTGACAAACTGACATTATCATGAATCAACCGCTTATAGATTGCATTGTAACTCTCAAAATCTGATATGCGTCCGGAGAAGCGGGAACGGAAAGATGTTTCAAGCGAATTCCACAGTTTGACGAAAAGGAATTATTCATATTTTCCACCTTTGGCTTATTTTCTACCCGATCTAATTCGCATTGTTCAGCGATAATACGAATATCTAATAGATAATCATCGATTTTCACCCTAAGAGCCGAAAATTCATCCAATTGTTCACTTTCTTCATCAAAGAAAATATCCTTGCAAAAGGATTTGAAAAGCGTTTCAATTTGTTCAACAGTTTTAATCGACGCCCTAATTAAAGCAATCGATACGTCTTCCGATTGGTTGATCTTACTGTAAATGTGATCCAACCTTTTAACTACAAATTTAGCTTCAAGAATAGCTTTATCAATTGATATAACCATATTTAATTAATGATTAATGAACGACAATAAAATTAATATAAAAACAATGCGTAACTCCAATACGCTAAATTACTAATTCATCTACGAAATTAAATTATTAATAGAAAAGTGCAACTAACTACAGTGCTTGCCCCACAAAGCTTTTAAGGTTTCAAATAAATACCAATAACCCTTTGTTATACAAGTTGCATGAACCCGAATGGTTCCTCCAACTTGAACTGACAAATAAGGTAAAGCTTTACAATACAATAACCCCTCATAAATAGTTTACCTAAAAGGATACCGACGACGACGACCCTAATTTTGCCACAAAGGATAAGGAATGTATTGTAAAATCTACCCTTATAACCAGATGTATTTAGCATTAAATGTGTAAGCAAGATGTTCTTTTCTGTGTAACACGTTTAACCATAATAAAACTACAACAATTTTATAAATTTAAATTTAAATATAAGGAGTTTAAAGGATAGGAACTAATTATTTAATTAAAGATCCAGCGATGAAGGCCAATTTTGTACACGCGCGGGGGTCTTATAAATTTATAAATCGACTTACCTCCGCGGTGTTTTGTTTTCTATGCTGCAGTTCCTATTCTTTCAACCAAGTGGACTGTATGCGAATTGAGTTTATATGTTACGTAATACTTGCACTATGTTTTTTAGGGTTTAACAACGAAAGTCTGAGGCACTTGACTAACTTACGGTACACTGAACGAAGAAACCGACGACCGTTCTGCTTCAATATCCATAAGCAAGTGTTTGTTCACTACTCTGTCCACTTATTCACACATGCCCAACGAATTTTTATGGCAGGATATAAGGGAACAAGGGATGACAGTTTTACTATTAGATTTACGACTACAAAATTTACGACTTAAAATTAAACACGCAAACGTGCGACAAAGAGACCGAACATAGTGCCTTATTATTTCTCACACTCTTTAATGCTAATTTAAACTCATCTCTTTGTATAGGATAACTATCCTAAGTGATCTTTCTCAATGTCTGATTTCGGTTTTAGTGCTTCTAGTTCCGGTGCTGCATGTAAATTCCCTATATATTCTTGCTATCTAACTACTTTCTCTACATTTTCTATAAAGATGCGCTCCTTATATTTTTGCTTTATGGTTTATATCCCTTAGAATTTATTCAAATCAGTTTGTACGTTTTCCTATTTCCATCTTAGTTTGTACCTATTTGCACTTTTTTGTTTTTAGCTTTCCTGCATTTGCGAATAATTTCCCATTTTATGGCTTTGTATCCCTGTTTATTTGCTCGGGCCTTTTTTGTATTTTGCCTTTCTTCTATTATATTCAGAATATTCTTTGTTACCCATGGTTTCGTATTCTTTTTCTGTTTATACCGCAGAATATCCCCGTCCGCCATGTCAAGCTGTTATTCCATTCTATTTCTGCTTCTTTAGTATGAGAAATTTTCCCGATATCTTTCAGCAATCTGTTTGACTTTTTTTCAAATCTTTTGTAGATATTTTCATTTTTTAGTTTCTCAAAGTCAAAGTGCCCTTTCTGTTCCTTTTTTCAAACTTTTAAATTTAAGCACGTCTTTCACAATTACCGTATTGTGGTCAGTGTCTATATATGCTTCTGAGTAGCTACTGTATTCTTTTACTGGATTTCTAAACCGTTATCAAACAAGATATTTGATATCTCCGTATATCTCCTGACATCTATCACGCGTATAGTCTTTTAACATGATGTTGAAATAATGTGTTTGTGATGATTAATTTGTTTTATCACAAAATTCTACTAGCCTATTTTCCCTCCCGTTTCTCCCGCATAAACCAAATACACCTACTACCGCTCATTCCCTACCATTGCATTAAAATCTCATGAATTGTTACATTTTCATGTCCTTTTACTGATTTTAGTATGTTTTCAATATCTTTGTAGATCACTTCCATCTCTTCCTCACTGTAGTTAGAGCTGGGTATATATACTTGCATTATCATTTTACGATAGTAAATTAAAACCTACCCTTTTCTTAAATTATTCATGCACGTAGATTCTGCTTCAATATTCAAACAACACCCGGTATATTTGACCTTCCTACAATAAGTACGCTTCATAATAATTTTTCATTTTAAACCTATTTACTTCGAAACGAAACGCTCTTCTATAATTTCAATCGTCCGTATCTTGTTTGAAGTATCCATTGACTTGATACACAATATTATAGCGCATAATTACTTCTTGTTATACCCCAATCATAAAGATTCGTTGAAATAATGGATTGTACTTATTTGTTAAATTTTGTTTCAAGTTTCTATTTAACACCTGCATTTATTAACGCTAGGTTTGGATTAAATCCTTGCGAAAAACAATTTCAATTTGATTCTGCAGTTCGTCCTACATTACTCGTCCTATTACTTCAAGAGCGATACACGTTTTTTTTTTGATAAGAAGTGTAGATCTTGGGTGTATTGGTAAGTTCTTCTGCGTTATCAATACTAGTAAGACTCTCTTTGTAGCTCTTAGCTGGAGACCAAATTGTTTTATGTAGGCTCGATTATTCTTTTTATGTAGAACCAACTGCACTGGTATGTGTTCCGCTATTGCAGTGATTGTAGCAGCGCTCAAAATCTGTCGACCGTGGTGACGCTGCATCTGGACGCAAACACCCTGACGCTTAGCTGATTCACCTCTGTTAATGCAACGGGCACACGATAGTATCTTGGCACATGGAGTTATGTTGTGATAGTCTTCCCGTATATCGAAAGCATCTCTTTTTTTCTACTTTTGTTGTTAGTGCGGCGTTGGTGCTCCATAGTACTTTATTAAATGATTACTAGAATTGGTTCTACCGTTAATATTTTTACTTGAACACCCTGGTGTTATGAGAAAGTATGAACAGTGAATTTTTTTGTTTCTTTTATTAATGAATTCTACATGTTAAATGAAATGTGTACTTCGTACGTCAATTCTTAAAATTTGTTCTTTGTAATATAACTATTTATTAATTTTTTTGTTGTTTTAAACCGGCTTCCTTTTGTGATATTGTCGGAGGCTTTTACGGCCGGTTACTTCGCCACAAGAAACCTTTTGGCTTTGAATGGGCTTGTGAGTCTGCTAGTTCAGGAGTAATTCTTCTCTTTACACTTTAACTTGTCTGCTTAATATTATCATTCTTATCTTTATTATTTATTTTATTACTTATTTCTTTACTTGTCCTGATGTATAAAATGACACGGTCCTAACCAAGAACCATAAATATTTATAACGGCTTCTTTTTTTTAAATTAATTTTTATTATAAATAGAAAATCGATGACGATGTATTTTTTTGTGTTGCTGGGAATCCTCTTCACTTCGCATTGGTAGTTAGTCTGGTATTTCTACGTTTCTCGTGTTCTGTTTTGTAATCATGATTCGTGTGGGTCCTCACTTTAAGTATCCTTTCTATTTCTGTCTGACCCGTACGCTTCATAACGTAGCAGAGTCTAATCCAACCATGAGTACTCTTTCGTTCTTTTGTAAGTAGTTTCCTACACAGTGTCCTTTACTTTTCCGCATAGCTATTTTTATACCCGAATTTCTTTCCTCTGATCCACTATGAATTACCCTAAAATCTCTGCTCCAAAAATCCCTCGCCTTTGGCCACCGAACTTTTCTAATCGCTACTACGTATAATCCTAACCTGTACATATCAATTTTTAGATTCTCTAGCGTAGCTACTTGCTTCATGCTTATGACATTCCACGCTCTGGCTCGCAAAATGTTCCCGGTTTTTCTTTTAAACTTGCCGATCACATTTTCATAATAGTTCCCTACCGGACAGCCGATTGGAGAACTATTTTAACTCTAAAATCTTTTATCCCAGAGGATGCCATCACACTAATATTAGAAATATTTTCAGTACGTTGTGTACTTGGGAGATAATTCCTGTTGGCTTACGCATCGCAGTAGTGTCTCCTAGAGTCTCACATCGACCCCAAGGTCTTTGTCACTCTAAGTACCGAATGGGGTTGCTGCCCTCTTTCGATTACATATCTTAGTCTGGTTCCTTACTAAAGACCCCACTAATTTGGTTAAACCTTGTTACGGTTTAATTTTACATAACGCGTTTCCCAATTTTTATACGTACTTCTTTCCCAAATACGACGCCTATGGTTTATTTCCTTATTGTAATTTATCAAGTTTCGTTCATAAATTCAAGTTTTAATTCTTGTATGTTGATAACGTGCATAAACTAATCCTTATCACTTCAATACGAGTCGTGATTATTTCTTCTATTCTTAATTTGATCCTCGATGCTTGGTAACGTGCATCGTATTGTGAACTAATTTGTAGTTCCGCCCTTATTATTTTAATTTTGGAGAATTGATGATCCGTTATTTAAGAGCGAATTATTAGTGAAGATTTTATATTTGCTCTGCTCTTTTGAGAATTTTATAGAAGTTCGAGGTAAGGTTATTTATAAATTTTATGCACGTAAACTTCATACAGTTGTTATCTTTGTAGGACACACATTTGGAAACTCGTTGATAACATCGAGTTTTGTTCTTATGACTTAAGCCCGTTTTGAAAAGGAACCGCAAAACGGTAAAGTAAATAGTAGGTGTGTTCACATCTAATTACAACATTTTTGGGTTGCAGTTTTACAGCTGTAGTTTGCAGTTTACAGGTTGCAGTTTGTAGTTTTACAGCTTTGTAGTTTGCAGTCTTGTAGTGCTTGGTATTTCAGTCTGGTACATTATGTACGTATTTTATTGAAACAAACTCAGGCGTACCTGCAAGATACGATATCCGCGCTCAGGACCTGTTCTGGTAAGATCTTTCCATATTATATTTTGATTGTACGTGCCGCTAATCTGGTATCCATGCTGGCTTTCCACCTGCAGATAACATTATAGAGCCATCTCACATTATAACTGATATTGTAATTTATTTTAATATCATTTTTGTAACGTCGGAATTAATTTAACCAACGAATCATTGTACACATTCGTTTGATAGGTATTTTTATCTGCATAATCGTACGCACAAGCGTTGGTACTACCGCGAGCAGCGTTCGACTGATTTTAAATTTATACAAAGTGAACCTAATGAAAATATACTGCAGCCATTTAATTTCTAATAAGTGTAAGGTACATATTTAAAAGTACGTTGGTTTCATTAACCCAATCGCTTGCATTTAAGCTTTGTTATGATGTAAAATTGATGTTTATGTTCAACCCTATGAATATTAGAAACCATAAGTTGTGTCAGTAAACGATTATATGTTACTTGTATTTCCTTGTTGTCGAGTTTTATGTCCGTTAAGCATCTACAGATTGCTTGAGAAATTTCCTAGATTGATTTCGCGGGAGGCGTACAGTTCCGATTTAGGTGGCGCTCTCCAAGACTTTTGTTCACTGTGTCGACCTTAGGTTATTTGTATCTTGGTGCAAATTCCCACTCCCCCTCACCGACCACAGTCTAGTCGCGGTAAAATAGGGTTACTCCTGCGGCTAACGGTGTGTATGTTTTTTTTGTGTTAGGAAACCGTGTTAACCTATAGTTTGACTCTTTAACTCGCTGAAACACGCAAGCCATTCTATCTGTTCTAGTTGTCTAGAACTTCTTCAAGGTGCAGGTCCGTTCAGAATGAGAGTTTGTTACCTGGAAATTTTGAATGTTGCCAAACCTTTGCTGTTCCAAGCAAGGTAGGGTTCTTTAACATGCGTGACACAACTCAAACACGAGACCTACATTTTACTTCTCATCCGAACGAGGGCGTATTTTGTGAAAAATGCTCGCCCAACATTTTTCAAGCCAACCGTGTGTCGCGATTCGAACCAGAGACTCTGGACATAGTAATTACACACATACCAACTACACTACGGACGCGCCACAAATATGGTCAGCGGTTAGTGATGTAAACAACCCTGTATATAGAGGATGCAGGCGGTGAAGGAGGTACTGTTGGTGGGGAATGAGGTGCTGTCAGTGGTGGCGGTGGTTCCAGACGACGCTTTCCGCGTCTACTGGAAGGTTCAAAAAATGAAAATATCATCCGGAACAAAAGACTAAATCTCGTTGGTAAGTACTAACTGGAACAAAGTATGCAAGATTACATAACACACACCCCGTACCTCAGCATACCAACAACCAGAACTTAGCTCCATGTGATTTTATTTACACTACACTATCGAATGGACTCAACAAGAATGCCACTTTGATCCGCTACAAATTTAGATGCGATTGACCGATTCGAGTAGTAGGAAGATGGTTGCAGCGTTGAAACAACACAAAAGTTTTGAACGCAATCTTTTGAAATTCATTATTGTAGAATAACGGTTTTGAACTATACTATAACGGATTGATTCATCAAACTCCAAAGTGGATTTAAGTTATATAACATATAAGTAGACTGAAAACAATTTCCCATTAGTGCACTGTTGCATTTATTTACTAATTTTAAAGTTTTAGAAATATACATGTTTGATAGTTTGCTACAATATTGTTTCGGCCGAAATCAAAGGCATGAAATCATGGTCTTCAGGATAGGATTGGTTCACTGGAATTCGAATTCACAAATGTCAGATAATAACTGACAAAACTAAACTACAAATATACAATAACAGTTGTAAATAACAAGATAAAGTTTAAACAGATAGTAAGTGTGCGTGTATAAACCGTATCTTCTTTAAAAGTTATCAGTAGTAACTCTGTATCGTAATTCAGTTTTATCTTCGCGGTAGTGTTTGAAGAATGTTAATCATCCTTTTCTTATAAGTTGAAATGTACTAAACATCCTTCAAGTTTTCTCTTGATTCGTATGTTAATAACTACTACGTTATAGTGGGGCGATGGCCGCGCATTCTATACATGCAAATTTCTGACAACAACATTCATTTAATAATATATTAACCTATTGACATCATCCGGCATGCTTGTGGTAACGAATACGTAATTACAAGCAAATGCAGTAAGAGCAGGATTGTTTACAAGTATCACAGACCAATCATACTAATGGACTTCCCTTCACGGAAGAGATTAAAAGTGAAAGTTTATGCATATGGTATTAACCAATAATAGCAATAAACTAATATTAACAGTAAATTAATTTAATTGGATGTTTAAAATAAAACTATAATTCCTGCAAAGGTTGTTCTTATAGACAATTTATATTTGCAGAGCCATTAACAACACAATTACTTGATTATTTCATAAGTAGAAGAAACGACAATTGACGAATAAAAGTAATATACCGAACATAAATAAGAAGGAACCTCTGTATATTAGCAAAAGTATAACTAAACAGCTACCTGGTGACTAACATAAGCACAAGGCCGTGAAGATACTGAATATGATTTTCATAAAGGAAGATTTACAGCTACATCTCAACAGTTTGTATTTTATATAAACTGCGAGTTTGAGAAGAATTAATTAGTTTATTTCGTTATACCGATTGCCCTAAGGGCAAGAAAACAAACGACAACACGGAATATATGTTACTTAATTCATTAAATTAATGCTTCTAACATAACTCAAATCACAAAGGGCAAAACGTAATTGGATGGCCATTTTTGAAAATGCGATATAGATTCGAACCAACTTCTGTATCTTTACGTTTTGTGTTTATGTTAGTCACCAAATAGAGGTTTAGTTATTATTTTGTTAATGGCTATCCAGATATTAGTTCGATTTGTATAGGTAAATTCACTTTCATGATTTTCGTGAAGGAGGGTTTACAGATATACCTTAACAATATACGTAGCAGCCTGTGTACCGTTTCTTATTTTTATTTATGGTGCTCTGAAACTGTTATACCTAAGAGTTTACTGCTCATTAAATACAACTAGAATTGGACTTCTTTAAACAAGTTCCCCTAAACCTGGCAGCTCGTCGTGGAGCCGGAAGGTTTGTTGGTTGTTTCTAAAATATGAGTGAACCTACTAGTTAAAAATGTTTCTCTGATTTTGTGGAAGTTCTTTCAATAAGCTGTTATAGATGCACATCTGCTGTTGAAAATTTGTAAAGAATTTTCATAAGTTCTTTCGGTTTTTCATTACAATCGTAGTCAAAACTGTGAGTAAAAGTTTCTGTTTAACACCACTTTTGAAGAATCCGCCTATTATATCAGTATACATACCGATTTGGTTCGTTGGTAAAACACTTGCTCGTGTTCGTATTACTTTTAGTTTATATGGGCTTATAAATCATTGGTCTGTATTTGGGAAGGACATTTTCAGTGATATCATTTCGTTGAATATATTGTCGTATGAATTAGATATTTGTTTACAGTGCATAAAAACATTTGCTCATTTGAGTAGTGGAATACACCGATTCGAAGACAGGGCACCGCCACCGCGCCACCATCTAACCTAGGTTTTATATGTAAATTCCCACTATAAAGTTTTATTTTAAAGGGATTTCCTCCTTGCTCCTCCTTGTGGGGTGAAATTTTTTCCTTGGGGAGTCCTTGCTTCATTTTTACCCCCACCATTCCTACCCTAAAAATCGATAACCTAACCTCTAAAATTTTCGAGATACTTCTCAGTGCCTATCGGTACCGCACGACCTTTGTATTCCCACCTTTTTTAATTTTTATCTTAACATCAACCCTTATCGAGTTACAACCCCCAATTTTATAACTTTTTTATTTATAAACAGTTTCTAATCGTGTATGGTAATACCAATTTAATTTTTCTTGGACGTCCGAATCTACCATTAATTTAACCTTAGGCCAACTCGATTTAAAAAATTGATGTAAGCAAAAAAGTAGTACACATTCCTTTAAAACAATTTTATTTAATTATAAATATACAGTGTACACTTAATATATATTTTCATACACATATATTTTCACAGGCAGAAATTTTCTGACGTAATTTAAGTATAACATTTAAATTTCCATTTTGGTATTGCAGGGTTCTTTTCTTCATTCCATTGGACCCTCACATCGGTTTATACTTATTATTTATTTCTAAATAGAGCACTTTTTCCAAACACCAACCGGACCCATGTGTTTCAAATTCCTCTGATTTTGTTCTCATGGTTTTGCTTAAGAACTCGTACATATTTTCCAGATAATTAGAAGATGCTATAACCATATTTTTTGTGTTAAAGGATTTCACATCGGTAATCTCTTCTACCATTTTTGTGTAGATGCCGTAGAGTTCGCAATTAACTTTTATTACTGTATGTTGTGTTCTTTTTTCATTAATTAATCGAATAAGCCGCTCTTTTTGCTTCCAAAGAAACTCGGATACTCCATCGTCGGAACTGTCGTTTTTTATGCGATAGCTAGCCATACGGTTGTTAAACGCTGTGCTAACCATTTCTATACCATCCTCGCCAGTAGCAATAACTGTTGCATTTTTATGTCTGTTTTCCCTCAAGTGTGCGGCATACGTTGCCTTTTCCATTTCCAAATCGCATACTTTACACAGAATTCGTGGTTGTTACGGGCAAAATCCTTCAACAGCTGGCTAAGCTGAACGTTTGCAGCTTAATGACAAACCGTGCTGTTTTTCCTTGTGTCGCAGTAAGTTGTCCATTCTAGTAAAAGCGATACCGCAAGACCCACAGTTTAAGTACTTTGCTGCTGACGGATGTATAAGCTTAACTCTAGACGATGTTACACCACGACATTTGTTCTGGTGCCGTTAGAAGGCATTCCTTCTGGTAAAGTAGGCGTGACAGGTCTCGCATTTAAAAACGTTTGCAGGTACCATTTTAGTACAAAACAAAATCCGCACTATAAGACTTTGGTGAAACTTGTAAGCAAACTAATTTATAACTAAATAGTTTACTCTTGCGTGCCTATGTAAGGAATATTATTTTCAATTTGAATCAGTTTAAACTTTGAAAGATGTACGTCAAGGAATTTTTAGAGAAAGCAATTAGTGAAATACAAAAGGGAATAAGTGTTAAGTCTGCAAGTAGGCCGTATGGTATACCCAGAAGAACGTTAGGCAGCCATCTGAATCTCCGTAAACCTCAAAAGAAGAATGTTGTTCCTAGACAAGAAGATGCAAGAGGCATGGGTGATGCTATACAAGAATTTAAAATGGGCACCGCCGTTTATGTATACCATTGGAAGGTGTAGCGGCGATATGGTTGCAGGGCGTTATAGGAACGATTATTTTGTTTTTTCTCGCGATGTCAATTATTTCATAACCCCGGGCGTAAATTACTACATCCCCAAACTTGTTTGCTAATTATTGCCGTCAAACTATACACGAAAGAAATT
The DNA here is from genome assembly GCA_036346225.1 of Platerodrilus igneus. Taxonomy (NCBI): domain Eukaryota; kingdom Metazoa; phylum Arthropoda; class Insecta; order Coleoptera; family Lycidae; genus Platerodrilus; species Platerodrilus igneus. The sequence goes on from JARFIW010001599.1 coordinate 11,652,307, forward strand.
AAAAATAAGAACAAAGACTTGCCTAACTTAATACTTGGAGCCAAGGTATCCTCTTCTCGCCGCTGCCAGCCGGAAATTACCGTTTATTTCTTTGTTTGGTCAAACTTTCTGTAACGAAGTGCGTCGTTGAACTTACAACTTCAGAGAATACATGAAGGTATTAAGGTAATCAGGGATGGCAAAAGAATGAAAAAAGGTACACTTTGCAGCACTGCTCGCAATCTCGTTCAATACATCATTATCGTCCGGCAATTGGAAATCAAGTCTCCATTTAAGGCGCGTTATTCCACGAACACGTTATTCTCCCCACCACGAAAACGCTTCTCATTGGCTAAACATGACCACCACACATTCCTTCCGAGAAACTGGTTGCTTAAACGATTAAATCAGTAAATTATGGACGCTTCACTTTGGTTGGTGAGTAGTTATAATCATAAAACTTATACGTAATGACTTAATTAAATTTAAGACGGGGTTGGATTAAATCCCCTTCTCCTAATATTAAAATGAAACTTGATGCAGTCAAAAGGCGCAACACAATTCTTGAACTGAAATAATGCTGTCAATTCGTAAAAGAAGTATTTTCTAGGCGACTACTCGCTCATTTTATTTCTAGAAAATTTTATAGGTACGAACAAAACGTTAGCGAGTCTACAGAAAAAATTTTTGCAAACTAAGAGCCTTACTTTCACAATTACCCTATGAAATAGACGAAACTATGGTTATTACCATGGCATTGGTTTATTTTGTCGTAATATTAGAGAGAAAACTTTCTCGGTCTGAATTTCCGATTTTCAAAGAATAATTAAATCGCGTTCGTCCCGATGAGCAGTCTTTGCAAGAAGTTTCCGTTGATGTCCAACACAACCATAGTCCTGTTAAGCCCGAAAACCAAAAAATAGTTTCGAAGTGCGTTTTTTCGCCCTCGTTGTGTATACTGCATAACATACAGTCATGTGAAGGATGATTGTCTTAAATCGCTATCATAGGAGTTGAAAATACTCTCTACTACCGCTACATTTTCTAGTATTAAATGTAGTGCGTCTGGTGTACTCATTCAAAATGTACTAATTATAATGCCAAAAAACAGCAGTTAAAAATCTAAAGAGTCAAAGTTTAATCAGTAATACTCAATCACAACTGACGTTACTGTTTTGAATACACCTTTTTGGGCGTTGGTATAAATGGTCATTATAGCAATTGTACTTTAGATTCCGGTTCAACTGTTAGTTTAGCGAGTTATGGTCTTTGTCATGTTCTTGTGGATAACGGCCAACATTTTACAAAGAGGTAAAATGAGATTTACTTTCCGGATGGCATAGTTCGCACTGAAGAAATTTTAAGTTCCCATATACAAGTTAACTTAGCAAACGAAATTGTCACTCTTACCGTCAACCTTCTATACGCACATATAAACTAAAGCCATGTAGTTAGGTATGCATTTTTTTAACCAGTCTTGTATTCCTATAGTAGGGGACATAGAATACTACCATAGTAAGCCTGCTTACCGTAAAAGGCGATTAAAAGGCGCAGCAAGAGGCAGCAGCCTTGCTTGCTAAAAGATATTGGAGGAGAGTTGGTTGGTCTCGGGCGATCCTCAATGATTTACAAGATTGTAGGGGGTTGGCCGTGACAGATACGGTTTTCTGCTAAAGTCTTTAAAAACTGCGTTGTGGAAAGATATGGGAACCTACCACAATTTTTTTCCAGGTATGCGTGGCCTAAAACACGAACTATGTATGATGGAGAGCTCACTAGTAAAATTCTTGTCCGGAGGTAAAATACCCCCTCATTCGGATCTCCGGGAGGGAGTAATTGGCGCTCGTCATCGTAAGAATTTAAAACAATGGTTCGATTTAGTGATAGGGACTTGGAATGTAAGGTCATTACTTAGAGTAGATAAGTTAACGAATTTATTAGTCAAAATGAGAAAAGGAAAGCTGGACATTTTAGGTATTAGTGAGGTGAGATGGCCAGATAGTAATGACTTTTGGAAAGATAATTATAGAATAATTAAAATTTCTTTAACTAATGGACAGGTAAAAGATTAGGATGTAAAGTTAAAGAGTACTTACAATTTAGCGATAGAATAATTATGGTTAGATCGAGTACGAAACCCACAGACACTGTTTTACTACAGGTTTATATGCCAACAACTCAGTACGAGGATGAGGAATTAGAAATGGTAGACAAGGATATAAATAGTATAGTAAGAAAAGTAAAGGGAGATGAAAATTTAATAGTTATGGGCGATTTTAATGCGTCATTTGGGTATGGTAGACGAAATGATAGAGGAGAAAGATTAGTTGAGTTTTGCCAGGAACATAGATTAGTAGCTGCAAACACCCTATTCAAACAACATGTTAGAAGAAGATATACATGGAAAGCGCCTGGTGATAGGGCTAGATACCAAATAGATTATATATTAGTTAAACAAAGGTTTAGAAACCAAGTTAAAAGCTGTCGTAGTTATCCAGGGGCTGACACAGATAGCGATCATAACTTAGTTAAAATAAAGTGTAAGCTAAAATTAAAAAATTGAAAAAGGATAAAAGAGAGGGATGGGATCTAGGTAAGCTTAATGATAGTGAGGTAAAAGAGGAATATAAACAAGTATTAGATAATAAGATCAAAGAGATAGCTATAGGAGGGAACGTAGAAAATAGATAGAAAGAAATAAAAATGGCTGTACATGATAGAGCAACACAGACTATAGGTATGAAAAAAGTAGAAGCAAGAAAACCCTGGGTAACGAAAGAGATATTAGATTTAATAGAGAATAGACGAAAGCTTAAACCTTTCAGAGAATTGGATAGTAATTAGAAATAAGATAGTACATGAGTGTAGAAGAGCTAGAAATAAATGGTTGGAGGAGAAATGTAAGGGAATACAAGATGATTTGGGAGTAGGTAAGACAGATATGGCTTACAGAGCCGTTAAAAGGTTTTTCGGGGAAGATAGAAAAAAATATAATGGTATTAAAGATGAGAATAATGAGCTTCTAATAAATAAAGGTAGCAGATAGGTGAAAAAGATATTTAGAAGATTTATATAAGGGAGACGATATGGATGAGTTAGAGAACGAACGATCAAGAAGAGGATTAATAGAAAAAATTAATTAATAGAGAATTAATAAAATATGCAAGTCAGAAAACTTTAGACAGACTATATGAACTAGTAAAAGTAATATATGACACAGGTGAAGCCCCAATAGATTTCGAAAAAAGTATTATTATCCCAATCCCAAAAAAGTCAGGAGCTGATAGGTGTGAGAATTTTAGAACGATTAGTTTAACTTCTTACGCTTCCAAAATACTAATAATAACAATTAAAAATAGAGTAGAAGCTTTGACTGATAATTATTTTAGGCGAAATCCAATATGGGTTTCGTAAAGACAGTGGGACTAGAGAACCGATACTAATGATTAAGGTAATTATCGAAGAAAGGTTACAAAAAAATAAAAAGACTCATTTCGCGATTGTAGATTTAGAAAAAGCATTTGATAGGCTTAATTGGATTGTTATGTTCAGGGTTATGCGAAAAATAGGAATCTCTCATAGAGATAGAAAAATTATTTATAGTCTGTATAAAAACCAATGCGTGGTAATTAGATTTGATGAAATAGAAAAGGAAGCTAGTATTAGAAATGGTGTTAGACAAGGCTGTATACTATCTCCCTTGATTTTTAATGTTTACATTGAGTAAGCTTTAAACTTAGCTAGAGATAGAAAAGAGATAGGTATTAGTGTACAGGGACAGAAAATAGACATGTTACGTTTTGCAGATGATACAGCCATTATAGCAGAGTTTAGAAAAGAGTTAGGAGAGTTTTTATATATTTTAGATGGGATACTACAGAGTAACTATAGTATGAGAATTAACTCAGGAAGGACAAAGATAATGACAAGTGAATTGCAGCCTAGTTCTAAACCAAAATTAAAAATAGGTAATACCGAGTTAGAGGAGGTAGATGAATTTTGCTACTGAGGTAGTATCATTACAAAGGACTGACGTAGCAGAAGGGATATATTAGTTAGGAGAGTTTTTATATATTTTAGATGGGATACTACAGAGTAACTATAGTATGAGAATTAACTCAGGAAGGACAAAGATAATGACAAGTGAATTGCAGCCTAGTTCTAAACCAAAATTAAAAATAGGTAATACCGAGTTAGAGGAGGTAGATGAATTTTGCTACTGAGGTAGTATCATTACAAAGGACTGACGTAGCAGAAGGGATATATTAGCTAGAACAGCTCAAGCTAGAAAAATGTTTTTAAAAAAGAAAGACTTACTAATGGCTAATAGTATTAGTTTAGATAATAGAAAAAGTTTCTTATAGTCGTACGTATGTAGCGTTTTGTTATACGGTAGTGAGACTGGGACAATTAAAGAGGTAGATAAGAAAAAGATAGAAGCTTTTGAAACTTGGTGTTATAGGAGAATGTTAAAGATTAGTTGTACAAATAGAGTAACAAATGAAGGAAGTTTATAGAAGCTTAGGCGAAAAACCTTGTATGTGGAAACAATTAAAGGTCAGGAGAGATAGATTGATAGGGCATCAGTTAAGACATGAAGGACTATTTAGTAAGGTCTTAGATTATAGACTACCAAATAAAAATAGAGTAGAAAGACCTAGACAAAGCTATATTAGTCAAATTATTAGAAATTTACGTTGTGAAGGGTATGTCTACCTTTTTTAACTAGCTCAGAATTTAGAATTGCGTCAAACCGACCTTAAGTAACTTCGAAAACAAAACAAAAAAAATAAATAAATAAAAATCAGTTAACTAAATGTCACCATGACATAATTCACAATTAGTCAGCGGTCTGGCATGTTGGTAGCGATTCGCTGCTTGAGCCTTACCATAACATATAACTTGATAAACGTTTCCATGACATAACTCACAATTAGGTAGCGGTCTGCTTAAGCCATACCATAACATATAATTTAACACTTTTCCTTTTTTGGAGGGGATAACCAGGTAATATTTCATTTCCTTATAAATGGGAATCATGTAAACATGTTGGAGTTCTTTAACAACCATCAGGTAACTAACATCTATGTAGTACCAGGTAGAAATGAAAAAGATAAAAGAGTATAGGAAGACCTAGACCAAGCTATATTAGTCAAATTATTAGAAATTTAAGGTGTGAAGGTATGTGGAACTTTTTAGATTTGCACAGAATAGAAAAGAAGTTAGAGCTGCGCCAAACCGACCCTAAGTAAAGTCGAAAACAAAATGATGATGATGGTCTTGTTTCAGACATTTTAAATAATCAATAGTACTTTAACGATGAATCTGCTACAAAATTTAATATTTATGACAACCCTCGGGTAAAACATAAAATTATTAATTTTGTATATCTACGCATTATGATCAGGGTAAGATTATAAAAATACTTTTGGATAAACATTCCACTCTCCTTAAAGTGGATTGAGGCCCACGGATTGTGCGATTCATAGGATGAAGACTGCTGATCATATTCTGATTTCAGTTCATCCTTATCCTTTATGCAGCCTAAAAAGATAATTTTTTAAGAAAGAATTAGATATAATGCTTTCAGAAGATGTAATTGAAGAAGGTGAGTCACCTGCGGATTCCTGGTTACCTTGTTCCTAAAATAATGGAAAGCCGTGTGTTGATTATTGGCATTTGAATGCTCTCACTGTACCGGATTCGTTACCCTTACCTCACATCGACCAGCTTCTGCATATTTCTAAACGTAGTATGTACATGAGTACTACAGACTTACAATCTGGATTTTATAAGTTGCTATAGATGTGGAACACAGGGATCAAACATGTTTTATTATTCCTTTCGAAACGTTTTTCTATCGTCACATAGATTTCGATTTTCGGAACGCGCCCCGGCTACTAAGTTATCTTCTTGAAAGTTAAAGGAGCTACACGTATAGGTAGGGAAAAATACCTAGTAGGGCTCAGCAGATCCCTTAAAAACCTAGATAAGTCTTGCACTTGGTCAGAGTAGAAGGACGGCTTTTGAAAGTAAAGGAATCTCTGAGTGTACTTCCGCACTAATTTGAATTTTACGCCACACAGAAGCATAAAGGTGGTCGTGGGATGGGACTATCAAAACAATGATAGGATATGGGGCGCCACTGCATCTAAGAATACTTACTAGAAAAACCTAAATGGTAAGATGCAGAAACCTTTACGTTGCGATTAGCATTAACAGCAATTGCTGTCTTTGTTGAATTTGTAACATAGAAATACATACAAGAAAAATCAGTTACTGAAATCACTGTTTGTGCCCCATAAAATACACAGAATAATTAACAGTTTACTTCGGAACTACTCAAATAAACTCAATTTTCTAATTCACAGATCTGGCAATTAAAGCACATGATATATGGCACAATAGTGCAGGTTGTTTCTTTTAACATTATACAAAAAAAGTATCATAGAACAAATGTTACTCTTATCATTAGAACCTTGAACTTAAAGCGGCCAACACTTTCCAACCATCAACGATTAGGGATTACTGCATCTAATTATAGGAACATTGTCTGGTATTTGACTGTGTCTTAAAAATAACTAACTCATTCACCACGTGCAACCATATTCCCAAACTTCAAACGATCAATTCTTTCCAGCCATCAACGATTACGGATTACTGCATCTAATTATTGGAACATTGTCTGCTATTTAACTTTGACCTAAAATAACTGACTAATTAAGCTGCGATCGTTCCACCGACTACACGCCATCCGGGTTAGGGCTATCTTTTTCTTAGAGTTTTTGTCCTACCAACATTACACGTAAGAAGAGACTTTAACCAACCTGTTCAACCTCCCACAAAGAGTCTAAACTAATTTGTTCACGCGTTATTTGTTGCATTAATAGAGCAGTTTATACACCAATAAGCATGCATCAAGTTCAGATACTAAGTCTAAAGGAGTGTATAGAAGGATTCAAACTTAAAGGTGCATCCACATAGAAGATAATATTTCACTTTTTGAAACAAATATTTGGGCTTTCGTGATTGGTTTTTCAGGGAATAGGTGAACATTACATATAATATATACTAGAATTTCACCTGCAAATAGATCGGAAAACTGAAATGCTACAACTTTTCAAAAATTAATATCTACACTTTGCAATGATCTTGGTGACACATCTGTTTTTACCTATTTGGATGATATTTTAGTGATATCGGGTGGTTTTGAAAAGCACGTTGATGAAATACTTGTAGTTTTTGAAAGACTTAAATTGATTAATTGGGGTTAAGGAGGTTGATATAAATGTGTGTATAAATATAAATATGCAAATTACAATGAAGGACCAATTGCTTTTATAGCAATAACGATAATGGTGGAGCGGTTATGTAATAACAAAAAAAGACAACTACCAACTAATTAAGGAAGGGTATAAATACCTTAAGTCTTGCGCCGCTGGGGGCAATAGACACTTTCACGCACAAAGCTTTGTCCTGCGCCGCTGGGGCAATAGACACTTTCACGCACAAAAGCTTTTACGGAGAACCAGTAACACGCTCGACCGGGTGTCGGTCTCGCTTTGAAAGCTCTAATACGACCGTCCCTTTCAAGGGTTCGAAGGCGACTTGCTTCTCTAAAGGCTCGAGTACGACTGTCACTTTATGCACTGTTATTGCCGGTATATAAAATGTTTCACTCAAACTGTAGGATGCACGCACAAAGTATTTATTGTCACAAAATACCGAATTGTTCGATGACGACGTAACATACCGCCCACCAAATTCATAGAATTTTGAAAAGGAGGAAGTAGGTTGGGTGAAGGAAATCACATGGGATTTGACCTTGCTAGGAAAGGAGGTAACGAAAGATAGGGTGGTGCACTACAGCGAGCGATATTACCAACTATGCAAAGAATAAAAATATATATGTAAATAAGCAAATATGTAAAATAATATACTACTATACATGTAAAAATGTGTATATACATCTAAACATAAAATAAAGTTAAAATACCGGTAGCGGCGCTAGTTTGACCAAAGGTCGTTTTAATGTGCCATGTGCAGTTTGGATCTGGGTAATACGTGCTGCCGGTAGGTCTCCATAGGAGGAGTTACCAGGACCGGTTTGGTACGAAAACATCTATGACAGGATGATAAATAATTTCTGATTGAATGTTTAATAGAAAGGATCCAGAAATTCTGTTGGATAAGATACGCTGTGGTATTAACACCGGGATGGCAATACCTTTCATGAGTTGACAGAATGATAAGTTCGGTTAATCGGTGCCGCTGAGGCAATAACGCAGGAAACTTTTCGGAATAGGAAAGCGAAGAATGTGTCAAGCGCCCACCTACTCTTAAGATGTTTTGTGGATCAACAAATGGAGAAAGTTTTCGCAAGCTTTTAGGTAATTTACGGTTTGCCTTAATCGAAGCTATTTCCTTTAAAAATGTAACATTTTGTACATGCCGAACGATAATCATGAGAGCATTGTGTAGTTCAATGTCTGTTAAGGGACCCGTATGACGTTGAGCCATGGGTTTAGAAAATCTATAAATGTAAGCCACGATGCCTTGGATTTTATATAACGATGAAAAGCGACTTAGTAAAATGTCAATGACGTTTGGATCTGTTTGAGCGACAAATGTTAGGATCTTCTTTTCCGTAGTTACCTCAGCAATTGAGGTTGACAATGTTGGTTGAGGCGGCCACGAGTCACTAGGGTAGTGAAGCCATTCAGGCCCCGCCCACCATAGCGAACATGAAATAACCGCGCTTGGCATTAATCCCGAGATGCAGGATCAGCCGGATTATGCGAAGATTTAATATAAAACCATCGGCTAGGTGCAATGATTTCTTGAATGTGGCTAACACGGTTTGCCACAAAAGTTTTCCAACGAAAAGGTGGAGAACGTATCCAAGTGAGAGCGACCGTAGAATCACTCCACGCTGAAACATCGGAAATGTCAATCAAGCCTTGATAAGAACGAATGGTAAAAGAAAGTAAATCGGTTAATAAAACGGCGGCACATAATTCCAAACGTGGAATTGAAATGCGCTTAATTGGAGCTACTTTTGTTTTAGCGGTTACAAATTGTACAGTTATTTCTCCAGTAGTTTGATTTATGAACTGAAAATACACTACCGCTGCATACCCTACCTCGCTAGCATCGCAAAACCCATGCAAATGACAAGTAAAAGGATCCGAAGGGGGTAAACAACGTGGTAACTTTAATGACGATAATAACGGCAACTCTTCTTGGTATTGCTGCCATTGAGACGAAATGTCTGCTGGTGGGATGTCATCCCAATTTAAACCTAACATCCACAGATGCTGGATTAGGCGTTTTGCAAAAAGTGTTAGTGGGGCTAAAAATCCTAATGGATCATATATTCTGGCAACTTGTGAAAGTATGTTGCGCTTTGTACATATTTGGTTTAATGGTTTAACCCGAAACGAGAAAATATCTTCTGTAGGTGACCATTGAAGACCTAATATTTTTATTGATTCGTCAGAATCGAAATCGAGAGAAGTATATTGGCAAAAATCTGACGGAATGCCCTCCAAAATAGAAACTGAATTAGAACTCCATTTTCGAAGTTCAAAACCAGCCAAATGTAAAAGTCGGATAAGTTGATCTTTAACTTCGCGGGCCGATTGTATAGAATCTCCACCGGCGACGAAATCATCAATATATAGATTTGACCGTATAGCCTCAGCGGCTAACGGAAACCTTTTGCCTTCGTCAATGGCTAATTGCTGAAGAGTCTTTAATGCTAGATAAGGCGATGACTTAATACCATAGGTCACTGTATTAAGCTGATAGGTCTGAATGGGTTCTTCTGCGGAGAACCTCCAAACAATTAATTGAAACTTTCGATGTTTTCGGTAACCAAAATTTGTCGATACATTTGGCGAACATCACAAGTAAAAACGAAACGATGAGAGCGAAATTGAAGTAAGATTGACGAAATGTCATTTTGGAGACTAGGTCCAGCCAATTGAGTGTCATTAAGTGACACGTTGTTTTAGCCTTTGCAGAGGCGTCAAAAGCACACGAATTTTAGAAGTATGACCTTCCTCTTTAAACACAGGGTGATGGGGTAAAAATAATTATCGTTCCCAACGGGCGGAGAATCGAGTAATGCCATATGACCCGCATCAAGATAGTCCTGCATGAAATTGTTGTATTGGGCGCGTAGCTCCGGTTGAGCATGCAATTTGCGCTCCAACGAAAATAGTCTTTTTAGCCATCTCAAAGCAATTATCAAAAACGGGCAAAGTATCGTTGAACGGTAACGCAACAATAAAACGACCGCTAGGGTCACGAGAAAACGTGTTTTCAAAATCAAATCTGCCTTTTCTTCTTCTGGAGAAGTATAAGGCTTGGATGGTAATTCTTCTATCTCCCAAAACCGCCTTAGGGTCTGGTCGATAGGATCTTCTACAGAAGTAAAAATGCTTGGACAGTATCAGACTGCAAGCTTTTGTGGGACCAATAATAGTCCAACCAAAATTGTATTTATGGCGGCAGGCTGAAGAAATTTGCCATGTATAACACCGCCATTGATGATGAACGGATAAACATCTGCTCCAAGGAGCATGTCAATAGTTCCTGGAGAGTTCCAGGTCGGGTCTGCAAAGTGCAGGCCGCATAAGTGTTCCCAATTATTAGGAACTTCAACGCTAGGTAATTTGCCAGATATTGACGAAAGCACAAAAGTTGTGACTTCTAGAGATTTTTCAGAGTCTAACATAGAGCGAATAGTGCAGCTGACGGCACCTCTATTGACTGCTGAAGTTGTCTGCCCAAGTCCATAAATCGGAACTTGAGAACGTATGCGTGGAAGCCAAAGTTTGCTCACGCAATCGTCTCGAATAAAGCTAGCTTGGGAACCAGGATCTAAGAGTACCCTGATCGGTTTGTATCTACCAGAACGATCTTGAACTTCCACAACAGCAGTGGAGAGTAAGACAGTAACCCCAAGATTTGAATTCGTCTGTGAAGACAAAACATTTGCCGGAATAGGAGAGGCTGACTGCGTCCTATTGGCATTTTTATGCATGTGTGTAGCGGTCGGTTCAGCTGAACGGCTAGAAGCAGGTTGCGATTCAAAATGTAGCAAGGTATGATGCGGCTTGGCGCAAGTTCGACAGGAATTATAAGATTTGCATTGCATGGACGCATGGTCTGTTCGTAAGCAATTTAAACAAAGGCGTAAGCGTTTGACAATGTCGAAACGTTCTGTCGGAGTTTTCTTTAGAAACGATTGACATCTGTAAATTAAGTGATTGCCTTTGCAGGAAGGACAATGGTGCGAAAATGAATTATTTGAGTCACTGGAGCTACTTGGTGTGTCCAGTGAAACTACGTTAGAAGAAACTCTTGGTTTAAATTGAAACGCTGAGGATTTCTTAGGCACTGATGTGTGAGATGTATGGACAGTCGTCGAATAAGAAACAGGTGCGGTTGAAGAAAAGGTTTCCAACGCTGCACATTGTTGGGTTAAAAAATATCTCAAATCCTCGAAATTAGGTATTTGCTTCGGATCCGATTGGAGTTCGAAGCGTTTTCTAGTGAACGGATCAAGTTTTCTAAAAGCAAATCGACCAGAATAAAGTTCCAATGTTCAGTGGGAAACTTTAAGTTAGTTAGAACAGCAAGGTTCTCCGAAAACAATCAATAAGTGCCCTAAGTTTCTTAGGGTCTTCTGATTTTAAAGGTAGAAAGTCTTTCATTGCTTTCCAATGCAAAGTTGCCAATAAACGCGGATTGCTAAATCTCTCACGCAAGGCGTTATAGGAAATAATAAAATTATCCCCCGAAATGGGTACAGATTTAACGATTCTTAAAGACTCCCCGGTACAACAACTGATAAGATAATTTAATTTTTCGATATTGGACAGCGACGCGTTATTATAGACCAGGCTGTCAAATAAATCGATGAAAGATGAAAATTCAGTTACCTCATTATTAAAAATTTGGAGCTTTAACGGTAACAATTTTGATACCGTGCTGCTTGGAGCATTTTCGATGATTTGTGGTGCTTTCATTTCTTGCATCGTATCGAGATGCAGCAGTATGAAAAAATAAGCGGAATCTACTTCCTTCCGTACAGCGTTGTAAGTTAATGAGTCTACCTCGTCACATGAGGCCAAGACAGCGACTAAAATTGTATTGAAATTTGCATAAAGGTCATGTATTCCCTTGTTTGAATAAGGAACAATGCCTTTAAACTTGGGTCACTTTGTATAGAATTACAAAGCTCAAATATTTCTAAAATCCGTGTTTTCAGTAATTGAGTTCTACCACATGTGCTTTCTTTGGAGCCATTCTCAAAGATTCTGAAAGGACTACAATAAACTGTTGTAAAACGGTAAAGCTAAATGTGCACTGAGAAATATTAAAATATTATGAGTTGTTCAAAGCACGAAAAATGTAAAATAGGGTATAACCAATAAATCACGTTTTATGACTAACGGTTCGTCAAACAAAAGCGTGAATATAAGATGTACCGCTTAACAACCCGAGCGGCTTACCATCAAAAGCTCACAGAAACGTTTAAAACATGTGGCTTAACATATTTGCCGAAAGATGCAACTTTACAACCTTATTCCTCTGCAGATATTTTCAATATTGTAATACAAAACGTGCAATAGCTTTTAAATACAAAGCAAATCCCTTTACCTTTCTTGTTTAAGAAGTATAAAGCGATTTATAGTTTTCAGGTTGCTTTCTGTTTTATGCCGCTAAAATGAATTTAAAACTGAAAACTGACAAATTTTATATTATGAATTTCTTTGTAATTAAAACGCTTGCTGGTTTCAATTACGGCGAAATCGCTTAATTTAATCTAAAGACAGTATAAATAATGTTTACACATTTTAACCCGCTAAATATGGGCTTTAAGCACAAATTTAAAACTGAAATATTAATTAATTAAAACTCGCTGAAATGCACAATAATATTTAATTTAGGACATGTGTAACCACAGGACTAATGAATCCGGCTCGAAGGACCAATGATTAATTGGGGTTAAGGAGGTTGATATAAATGTGTGTATAAATATAAATATGCAAATTACAATGAAGGACCAATTGCTTTTATAGCAATAACGATAATGGTGGAGCGGTTATGTAATAACAAAAAAAGACAACTACCAACTAATTAAGGAAGGGTATAAATACCTTAAGTCTTGCGCCGCTGGGGGCAATAGACACTTTCACGCACAAAGCTTTGTCCTGCGCCGCTGGGGGCAATAGACACTTTCACGCACAAAAGCTTTTACGGAGAACCAGTAACACGCTCGACCGGGTGTCGGTCTCGCTTTGAAAGCTCTAATACGACCGTCCCTTTCAAGGGTTCGAAGGCGACTTGCTTCTCTAAAGGCTCGAGTACGACTGTCACTTTATGCACTGTTATTGCCGGTATATAAAATGTTTCACTCAAACTGTAGGATGCACGCACAAAGTATTTATTGTCACAAAATACCGAATTGTTCGATGACGACGTAACATAAATTATGTGAACTAAATACTCCCTGTATGTTTGTTGTGGTTTGTTTAGTATTCTTCTTAATCTTCTTTGGGTATTAAACCACTCATAGTTTTTAAAATTATCTTTATTAACGTTTCGATCCATAACCTAGGATCGTTTTCAAAATAATAAAAACTTCAAGTTTGACATTTATGACACAAATTGAAGGTGACTTTGATTTATTGATGTTTGAAATATTTGGTTTGAGTACACTAAGCAAAATTTTTAAAGTTTAAATGAATAATTGCCTTCAATTTGTGTTACGGCCTGGGACCGACTTTTTTAGGTAGCCAATACGCTTAACGTGAAATCAGCTGATTAATTTTTATTGTAAAAATTCAATAACTTGGGAAAACATTTTTTAACATGTTTCTATTTATACAATTTAGAGGATGGTTATTAAAGAAGTGTGCAATTGCATTATTAAAAGGCTTAAGTAGTCGTTTTTTTATATTTATTTTGAAGGGGAAATCATTATGATTTAGGCTACCTCTTTGGTAGATTTTAACATTGTTCTGAGGTAACCTTATGGCGGGTTTACACTTGTCAGATACCAATGTTGTTCTATGAAGGTTGTATATGGATCTGAGGCGACCCTATGGCGGGTTTACACTTGTCAGATACCAATACTGTTTAACGGAGATTGTATATGGTTGTGAGGTAACCTTATTGCAGGTTTACACTTGTCAGATACCAATGCTGTTTTACAGGGGTTGTTAATATGCTTCATCATCATCTTCATTGGATCTTCATCTCAAAACTGGTTGGACACGTACCTGCACTTATTTATATTCTGAGCTAGCTTCCCTTCTATTGTTTTCTAATTTTATGTTTTATTTCACCGAGATTCAGATTCATTCATAGAAACATGTTAAAAAATGTTTTCCCAAGTTATTGAATTTTTACAATAAAAATTAATCAGCTGATTTCACGTTAAGCGTATTGGCTACCTATAAAAAAAAAGTCGGTCCCAGGCCGTAACACAAATTGAAGGCAATTATTCATTTAAACTTTAAAAATTTTGCTTAGTGTACTCAAACCAAATATTTCAAATATCAATAAATCAAAGTCACCTTCAATTTGTGTCATAAATGTCAAACTTGAAGTTTTTATTATTTTGAAAACGATCCTAGGTTATGGATCGAAACGTTAATAAAGGTAATTTTAAAAACTATGAGTGGTTTAATACCCAAAGAAGATTAAGAAGAATTATGTGAACTACACGCGCGCTGCGATAAATATTGTTTTGTACGGAAATTATTCAACTACTTGGGCCATGTTTTGTCCACTAATGGTATTGAAGTTGAAAGAAAAAAAAATTCGGCGATTAACATCAGCGTTCCGTGTTGCGTTAAAGATGTCCTTAGTTTGCTATAAAGATGTTCCTGGAATACAAAGTGGATACCACATTCTACTGCACGCCCGCTTACTAACTGATTGAATAAAAATGAACCTAAGGTGCAAACATTTAATACACTTCAAAAAAAAACTCACTTTAGCTCCGGTTAAGCTGCTCCAAACTCGTCGTAATCTTTGCAAACGAATGCTAGTCGTTATGTTATTTGGGCTGTCTTGTTGCAAAGTAACAAAAATTAGCTGTGTCCTATAGAGTACGCAAGACTCCTTGCCACAGATGAGCAAAATTATTTTATTCTAGGAACGGGAAACATTAGCGTTTATTTATGCTATCGAAGTGTTTAGAACTTTTTTGAAAGGGTCTGAAATAAATGTAGTTTCTTATTGATAGTCGTTATAGTGGCTTTTAACTTTTAAAATGCCTTCTAGTAACTCAACTCGTTGGTTATTGAAAATTCAGGTTATGAATATGTAAATATCATACACTCCAGGAAAAAGTAATGTTGTTGTAGCCGATATGTTAACCGGGTCCGGTTGCGTGAACCAATATCACACCTGTTATGTATAGTTTATTAGTGTCTAAATGCCTAAAGTTAATGCTGCTGATCTTAGAGGTAGACAGTTAGAAGATTCCGATTGTTATGCAGCATTAAGGCATTAGAAAGTGAAGATATTTATGATATGGTACGATGATATGTTCGTAGTTATATATATATATATATATTGAACAATGGAATACTGTATTGCAATAATCCTCATAAAGATGTGGAGGACCAGCAGTTGGTAGTTCTCACAGGTTTAAGGCAAGAATTGCGAAATTATTACCATGATTCCTCTACTGGAGATCATTAGGGTGTTGATAAGAAGTATCTAAAGATGTCTAATAAAGATTATTTGATAGGCATGAGACGATTTATTGTCGATTATGTAAAAAGTGCTATAGAATGTCAACGCTACAAAACTAAAAAGACCAAACCTTCAGATTTGATGCAAACCCAGCTCCCGTATAACGTTTTGAAACGATAGCCGTTGACTTACTTGGTTCTTTACTAGTAACCGAAAATAGAAGTCGATGGATTCTAGTCAGTAAAGACACAACTTTGAAATAGGCTGAACTTTATGCTTGTCAAATTTCTAGTGCTGGAGCATGTGCTAAAGTACTTATGATGAGGATATTTTACATTTTAGCACTCCAAGGAAGACTATATTTGATAACGATATACAATTTATTTCAGATGCTATGCAAACGGTGACATTATTTTGGCACAGATACTACTTTTATTTCAACGTACCATCTGGAAAGTAACCCGGTAGAAAGGAAAAATCGAAACCTGAAAAGCAAGCTTTCGATTTTAGTCAAAAAGAGTCACACAGAATGGGATGTTTACGGAGTCATCTCGCTACTTCTGGCAAATTAGTATCGCGATCAAGTGCCAGCCATTGAAGAGGTTTTAAGAACTGTTCTACACAAACCTGCATATGATGTAATTAACAAAATCCCTTTGAAGTAACAAAGTTCAAAGACGTACCGATGAAATAAGTTATGATTATTTGAAGCTTCTTATGTAATCATCCGCAAACGACCCATCTCTCAATACAATTAGACGAGTTAACTTTACCTGGTAATGAAGAATCGTTATTAGCATAAGTAGGGGAATTGGCCGATCCGGGCACAACACCTCACGCCTCAGCGCCTCACATCTAGCATCTAGCCTAGGTTTTACATGTAAATTTCCATAAGGAGGATCTGCTGGAAGGGATTTCCTCCTTGCTCTCTCCTTGCTCAGCGCCTCTGAGCGCCTCTCAACGCCTAAATGTTTGCAACTCACAATACACATATAACCTAGGTTAGACAGCCCACAATACACATATAGCTTAAGTAGGGCAACCCACAATGCACGGACAGCGCCTCCTGAATGCCTCACGCCGTATTGCCTCCTGAATATCTGGAACTCTTTACACACTCACTCCGTCACAACGACCAACACGCAACCATCTTTAATTACGCCACGTAATTTTTAAGGGAACTCAGGACTTCCGAGTGCAATTCGGATCACATCACCACTAGACCCCAAAGTCATATGATAACATAACTCGTAGAGATGCTATTTTTAACCTTAGGATTTTGGCGATAACATAAAAAGATAATATATAAATAAAAAATTTATTAAACTTAAATACATATTACAATGCAATCTGAATAAGTAAAAGATTTTGTTTGGCGCATGCTAAATGGTTATCCATATGCATAAGACAATGACGAAATCCTCCATGATCCATCCTAAAAGTTTTCAAATTCAAAACGTTAAATTCTTAAATATTTTCAATATGGTTGTGCTGTAAATATCTGGATGCGATATTTTGTTTTTGTAAGCCCTTCACGTACACTGTGGCACTTGGCGGGATCTTTTCTAAATATGAAGTTAAGTGCATTGCTGACAGCCCACTGGTCGACTGGTTTTCTCAACTAAGTCCATGCAGATTTTTATGGAGAAATTTTTTGCGGAATCAACCAAAAATAGTGCTTATCTTCCAAAACAGCAACAGCAGAAAGCAAGCAGAAAAAACTACCTCAAGAGCTTTTCTAAAGTTCAACTTGTATTTATCAACTTTGAGAACGACGGGGGTCAGTAATGAAGAACCATTCCCGCCGATATTGGTGTAAAGTATTTTGCGAACGTAAGCAAAAATATATTCCAGACAACTGTGAAATGTTCCTAGAATGCAAGCAATAAAGAAGGCAAAATACGGTAATTAATTCCATTAAATTTCGTTCGCATGGGAAAGCACAATATATTTTAAAACAACCAAGCGAGTATGCAACCTTGCATACTACCAAAGGTAACGCAACGTTAAAATAGAGGTTCGTACTATTATCAAGCCACGCTACGGGGATACCAGGAATGCATTAATTGGGGGAACATTTTATTATCCTTAAAACTTGAACGACCGAACACGTACATATAACCAACCCATTAAAGTATTTTAAGGAGCGATAGGTTTTAATCTTTATAAGCCTTGTTACAAAGCAGTTGTTTCGAACATGTTTCGCAGAATAAACTATTGGAAAGGACAAGTGTATTTCATGGAAGAAGAAACTTATTAAAGTGGTTTGAGGAGGAACAAATGCTTGCTCGTTTCAACGAATTTAGCGAAGTTGTTTTATAAAGTATTTCAGAGAATTTATAAATTGTTATAGGATATATTCCACTGAGGAAAATTTGTATGCAGAACGGTTCTACACGTATTTAATGAAATTGTTAAGCTTGTACGATATGAGAATAACATAAAAAGTGTTTAGATTAGCGTTTTTAAGAGGAGCTTAATTAAGATACTTGCAAATTAATGCAGAATCGCTTTATTTCAAAAAGTTAACGTAACATCTTCGTCTACAGCAAACATCTCTTGATGGCATTGCGGCTTAAAAGGATATTTACCTTTTTTTTAGTATCTTCTATACCTGTGATTTACTTAATCCAACTTCAATTGAAGTTTGATTCAAACAGAATGTTCGGTTTGCATTTACTAACGCCAAGACACGCTCTTTTTCGCAATCAGCTATTTGTTGATTTCCTTTGTCATAATCAGTAATTTTGAACGTCATTAATAAAAATTGTAGCTATTCACCACCCCTACCTTCTGATTCTTCCGAAATATTTGCACAGCTTTAAAATCTTTGTACATATTTTTGAATAGTACTTGCATATGGTATAGATCAAGGTCTTGCATTAAAGTTAACGACAAACAAATCTCTAACTCTTCGCAAACTAACGACACTACAATAGGCTTTTACCATCAAAACTCTTTCTTTGTTCGTATAATTATTAATTTTTCAGAAAAATTAACCTTAACATGTGCCTAACATTCGATTGCTTATTAACAAACAAATGAACAGTAACACAGCAATTTCCTAATCTAAGCCTACTAATTTAAACTCTATGGCAAATCGAAAATGCTGCCGAATATTCACGCTAATCATATTTACAAACTGTGAAATTTTAAATTCGTTTTTTAAAATAATAATTGTACTTTTAATATTGTCAGTGATATCATTTGAATCGCACTAATTTTCTCCTTATAGTAATACTATTATCTTCTCTGTACGATAAATTGGCGAGCCACATGCATGTTAAATTTTTGTGTTCGGCTTTGAGAACGAACTCACGCTATAATAGAGCACAAGCTAACACGACGTATTTAAATTTATAATATTGCAACGAAAACCTTATCTGCACAAATAACAGTTTTTTATTATCAAACTGATTATACAAATCCCTTCAACAACTTGTGGCTGTAGTGAAATTTTCTAAAGGCTCGCACAACAATTTATTTTCAGCTAATCGCTAGCGGTACAAATACTAAATTTCTTAACACAACGATGGTATCTTGTTAAAGTGCTTATATCGATGTACTATAATTAATTTATATGATCACTATAATAATTTATATCGATCACTTCACTAATTTATATCACTTTATAAGTTCGAGTAAAAACGTTATATTGTAATCAAAGCTTCAAATCGAACTGAACTAACTAACGCTCACCACGGCACTGTGTATTTCATCCAATTGTTCTAGATCACTTCGAACAATACCATAAATTATGCAAATAGCATTTTTGGGATTTCCTATGTTTGGTTAGAAAAGTTCTTATAACCTCTCAATCAAGTCCATATGAAAGAAGTCGCACCGCCGGGGCCCATCAATCATCCTTTGTGAGACATGCCTTGCTCATATTCCGCCGCATCATTCTATTTAAAGATAGATCAAACGGCACGGTGTTTCAATATCATAAATTTCAGTATTGTTACGATTGATTGCTTCGTGTATTAGTTAGGCTACGTGTTACTACTAATCCTAGGTTCGATTCTAGACTCAAACCACTTGACAAATGTTAGGCGAATATTTTTCCCTACAATACACCCTCTTACGGATGTGAAGTTAAAGTAGGTTCCGTGTATCAGTGTTGTCATGCAAGTTACGATTTGGTAGGGCAAACGTTCGTATGAGTTCTAAATTTCCAGGTAAAAACTCGCCCTCTTACCTTTCTGTTGAGCATTAGAGAATTCAAATTTTCAGTAATGTGCAGGTTTATAAAAACATTCTTCCATGTTCAGTTTTTAAACCTGAAATTGAACGAATTCTTCACTTATATATAAGTAAAGGCGGTTCCTTTTAAATTTTTGAACGTATATTGGATATTAGTTTTGCTACCTAATGTTTTTATTACGGCTTACACTATCAGATGTTCTGACCCGACACGAAGTAAAAAAAGACGCTACTTAGCCTTTAAAACAAAATTTATTTTATTGTGACACAAGTAAGATAAATGTTTTGATCGTGTGTCGGATAATAGCACCGTAATGGATGTGCTTTTTGGTATGTGGGTGATTTACTTTGACATGGTTTACTAAAAACTGCTGAAAATATATGGTAGACGTATTGTTTAACAAAATATTGCCAATGACACAAAAATAATAGATTTTTACTCTTACATATTTTTTAAGTATTACATAAACGGATGAATACTGGCTTCTCGATTTACCTGCCGAAGGCGTTAGCCTAATCTTGCATACTAAGAGTGTAATTAGAAAAATCTGTAAAGAAATAAATGTTTATAGTTATGTCATATTCATTCTTTTTTCATAAATTTTCGTAGGAACTTTGAAAATAATGCTACTTTTTAATGCGTTAAGATTTTCAACGAACAATTCAAACCCCCTCCTGCCTGGATTACAGTTACTGTGAAAGATGTATTCTTTTAATTTGTAATTGAAGTATTTCTTGTAATTGAAATAGGAAGGCGCCGTTTTTTCTTCCATAAGCTTTAATCTTCTGCGCGCATATTTATTGAAATGATTGAACTCGTCGTATTAACTTAACTATGAACAATGGAACTCTTTATTCCTTGATAAGACTTAAAGAATAAGTAATGTACCAAAACATTTTTTTATTGATGAACTGGAACATATGTACAAGTAAAATAATAAGTGAGCACTACATGTTTTTTAGTCTTATGTTCAGGATGAAAATATGAAGCGTTGTACTCACATCAAGCACAGTGGAAAATGTGAAGTGCCAATGCGAAACTTGAAGATAAAAGTGGAATCCTGCATGCTGCGTTGCACGCATCATTTAACAACTCTTAATAATTTTATTTAATTTTGAATGCACTCTTGTTTTATAGTTCTAAAATCTATAAATCCCCAACAGTTACTAAATATGTTTTTTAATGAGATGTGCTATCTTAGAACATCTTTCATGGACCTGGTTAACCAGTTTCGACTAATGTAAGATATCGTAAACTATTGCAAGTACAGGAACCAGGGTATATTGGAAAATCAAAATGTTAGAAAAAAATTAGAAACGTTAAAAACATTATGTTTAAACCCTGTAAACATGTATTAATCTATAAACAAATATCATCTTTTTGTTAAATAGTTAGATCGTACACTTAGTCGATCGCCTGAAATCGATGTTCCGAACTGTTGTTGTTGCCTTCTTTTGAACCTTTCAGACGAATATTAACCGCTGCAGGTTCATCTCACCTTTCTATGAAAACGTTGTCCCCTTCGTGACTACTTCCATTTGACACTTCTCTAGAGCTTTCCTTAGAATGGCAAATAGTTCACGAAAAGCTCTATCAATTATATGAATCTGAAATTGTTGCGAAATTCATAAAAACCTAGTTTAGTTTCACGATGATTGTGATAACTGCAGGCATGGTTGTTTGTAAGGTGGAAGATAAAAATTTAGTTACAACTAAATCATTAGAACAAGGGTAAGGAAAATTAATAGTTGCCGTATAAAACTAATTTATAGTTCCCAACTCGGTTTATTTACCTGACAATAGAATTATTGGAAAACTCGCTTCCGTGTTCACTGTTGCAGAACGAGCTTTCCGTTCTAGCCGCTGAGTTAATTAAGTTGGCTTTTTAAAAGCCAGGTCGTTTGCCAAACTTCTTTCAACCATACCACAATGAAAATAAATTATTTATGTTTTGATAATGACTATGACTAAAGACAGGAATAAAATCGTATGCAGTGTGATCAAGAAACATTTCTCTTATATTGTAAGATGCACTGTTCTATTATGATGTACCGGATTAATGTAGGTTGCAGTTACATTTCATTGAAGATAATCGATGCTAACGGGGCAAACAGTGAATGTGCATTTTAAAACTTTCTTGTGGAATTCCAATCGCGTATAGTAATTTGAAATGACTGAAGTAGTCTAAATTCTTTTTTCTGAAACAACCCATTTTAATTGCTTTACTTCACTTTTATGACTTTAAAATACTAAGATTGAGCAGCTGTCTCGTGCACGTGTAGTCGAACATAAAACCTTTTGTACTAGCATTTGAAAGACGAAGTTAAAAAATACTCCTTTGTAGAAATTATTATATTATTATATTCATTTGCATTCGAATAAACTGTTTGGTACACACCAGACATTCACTAACGTAAAACAAAATAATCCAAAGCATTGTCATTAGCGCAAAGTTTCACAATAGCGGCAGTTCAAGAGCTGATATAGCGGGTATCCCAACACATACGAAACGCTCTATTACTACTTAATGCTAACATTTAGCAAAATACTTTCAAATATATCTTTTATATATATATATATATATATATATATATATATATATATATATATATATAACCTGTATCTTAGTCTTGCCGGCACTGTGCGTTTACCAATTACGCCACCGAGACCGATGACTATAATTGGGAAATCTACAAATACAAATCTTGTACAGAACTATACGTAAACCTAACTTTCAATTACGTTCAGCATTTTTGTCAATCATATCTGACATTGTCAAGTTTTTGACTTATGTCAGATGTAGACAACTCTTAAAATTACGGCTATAAGCCAACAAATATATAAATATTTTTGGTTGTTTTTTACACAAAGTTTATCCCTTTATGATTACCTGTTTGAATTGATAAAACGAAGTCAATCAACATTCATATAATGAAAGGAAATAATATTTACACTTCACAATTTTTGAAATTTTTTAAATACACCCTTCAATCAATTAATATTATATGGATTATTTATCCCAAAATTTATATTCTTTTAATTTAAAATAAAGTCACCAAAAATTACACCTTCACAAAAAAATCTGGAACGTTCGAGACTTTTATATGATTTATTACGTAAGTTTGAATGTATGCAATGTTCATGTTGACTCTTTACAAGTTGTTGATAAATTTAAGAAATTCAGTATTAACATTTAAATTAAAAGATTCCTTAAAATTAAGTAGGTCTAACCTGCGATCTCCTGATATGTTGTTTCGTGTTGTGGATCAACACCCCCTTGTATCCTCAATCGAAACCAATGCTCTGCTTTGTTGAACCAATATTTCAGTGCGGATACTCTTCGTTTTCAAAATCACTTCGTGCTTTTCTATATTTCCCTGTATCCGCTTTGATTCTCTTCCCTTAAATACCACTTGAAATTCCAGACTTCGGATCATAAATTAGCAGCGTATTATAATTGAATTGTCCCAGAATTGAACCAGAATTGTTCCATAATCAGAAGTGTCCCATAATTAAAAATGTTTTTGACGCGGATTAGCAATTATATTTCGACGTGGATTAGAATTGTCTTAGACGCAGATTAGGATTGTCCTCAACGCGGCTTAGCAGCCGTTTTCTTAAAAAAACGGCAAGAACTCTTCATGTATTCTTAACGCAGCACTATTTTCACTATTATATAAATTTTATTTAAATGACTCGTAGATTTCGTGTTGCAAATTCGACTTGCTTTAAGTTTAGACTCAGCTGCCTTATCACCGGTGGGTGTTATATAGCTTTTTACCACTACCTTGGTACTGTTTTTCTAAGCAGTTTTACAGATTGTTGCGACCAACCACGTTTGTTTTTAATATTTCCAATATTTTCAAGCTGATTTCTGATGTAACTCTTTTGGATTTTCATATCATGCTTGTTATTTGCTATTCTTAGCGTGGCCGGACTTTTAACTTATGTCTGTTGTTTTGTGTAGATAGCGCCTTTTGGATAATTGTACAAAATAAATGACGTAACTCTAATGATGTTTTCGTTCAGGTATTTATTTAGATTGATCTTTGAAAGTGCGTTTTCTTATCAAAGCGTTTATTGTTCCAGCGTAATTGCATAAGGATTTATTAGGTTTTACCTTATCTTCTGCGTATTTGTTTTATAAACTTGTTAAACACTTCCGAACGTAGTTTAATTACATGTACGATTATTTCTCTGCTGAATAGGCGTTCTATTCTTGAAAGATGTGCTTGCTGGCATTGCTTAAATTTAATTACGGTCTATATACAGGGTGTTAAATGCTTACTATTTAGATAATGTACAAATTACTTATTTTTCTGCTAAATAAATGCAGTTTTCTGATTCCCATTGCTATTTATAGTTACTCAATACACCCCTAAACAACCCCTTAAAACAACATTATGTATATATATATATATATATATATATATATATCTGTATCTCAGTCTGTGCGTTTACCAATTACGCCGCCGAGACCGATGACTATAATTGGGAAATCTACAAATCCAAATCGTGTACAGAACCATACATAAACCTGACTTTCAATTACGTTTAGTATTTTTGTCAATCATATCTGGCATTGTCAAGTTTTTTGACTTATGTCAGATATAGACAGGAAGCAACACTCAAAATTACGGCTATAAACCAACTATTAAATATATAAATATTTTAGGTAGTTTTTTACACAAGCTAAGTTGACAAATACTAACGTATCACAATCAATAAGAAGAAATAATATATATAATATATAATATGTGTATATATATATATATATATTTATATATACATATATATATATATATATATATATATATATATATATATTGCTGTGAAACCTCAAATCCGTGAACTACGCTTTTCGCCTCGGCTGCTCACCTAATTTTATAAATCTCCTCATTCATAAAAATTAAACACATTCCTACCACAAACATCAACGTTAACTCTATTTACATCAATATTCAGAATACATTAAATTTTCAAATTAAATTTCAGCATAAAATTCAGTTTTAAAAGGAATTTCAAAATTAATTTTATTATCACTTTAACGTGCATCCAGAATTCAAGTCCTTGTTGGATGCCTACTAATTAATATAACAATATAAACAGACCGGAGTCTGAGTACAAAGGAGCATCTACCACCCCTTTACGTTAATTAACCAGGTTTGTCTAATTGAGCTCAAAGACATACCCAAAGTTTCATCATATTCCCGAACATCAAAACAAAATACCCTTTTACTTAAACAAGCAAATTTCATCTTAAAATTAAACTTTTATGGTTAGAACAATTTCACTAATGTCCATTTAAAGTAAATCAATTATAAAGTCATTCAATACACACAAAATGTCAAACAAAATAGTATAATTTACCTGAAGGTTACTGTCCTCGTCGTTTCAAGGTATCGTTTCTTTAGTTAATCACACCATTCAACAGGATTATAATTACGGCTTCTGATTCTCTACGCTTTTAAAATTTTCTCCATCACCAGTTGTTTCTGGGCATTTCCGGAACTCATCTATGTATATCTGACCCTTGTTTCGTGGATCCAGACAAGTATTTGAACCATTTAATTATTAACACCCCGAAAAATAGCAAATAACTTCATGCTTCTGTCACCAATATACGCCAAAACTGCCTACTTTTGTGTATACATTCGTCGTTGTAAATTTTGCTAATTGGTACAGTGAAACTAAATTTTATTACCTTGTATCTAAGTGCACTGAAGTACATTCATGTTAACACGTAAATAACAAGCTATTTTGAATCACTAAAATATACTAGCAAACTTTAAATTATTTAATCAAACTAAAATGCACGGTTTAACATTTTCAATCAAGTCGCGTATGTACGAGCTTTTAACGCATCGAATCGTCAAAAGTCTCAGAGAGCTTGTTTATATTCATCTCGGTATATATAGCAAAAAGCCTGTCTGTCGGTCTGTTCCCCAAAACGGGTAATTCTAAAGAATTTCTCATGCCATGTTCCCAGTCTGCCGCTCACGCGTCGATTTTACGAATTTTCACTCGCCCCATTCAAATCTCAGAAAATTTCCACACGGCACGCAAGCATGTCCGAGAAAAACTAATTGATTTTGTACAGAAATTGTTGTTCTACCTCTGATATTTGCATCCTATTTTTAACCAATTGTGACCCCGTGACGTTGCTTAAATCCCGCCTTTTACAATATGTGTCTTTGCTTGACGCATTTCTCTTTCCTTCTCTACCGTGTTCTTATTGGTGCAAATTGACACTCTTCATTATCGATTATTTCAGTCCACGCGGACTGTTATCTGGGTTTAATAAACCCGTATCGCACATTCTCGTGAATACTAAGCCCCGGTTTCTCCAAGATTCTTTGAAACATTAATTATCTGCAAAATTTACGCCGAATGTGATATTTAAACTACGCAGGTGTTCAAAATAATATTAATTCTCAGAGCTTTATTCCGTGGTATTTTAATCTTGGGTTTTACAAGTTTCTATAGGTATTATATGTTATTAACGGTTTAATTAACTCCAATTAAAATTGATTTCTATCCTTTTCATTTTTAGCGAATACAACTTAAATATTAATTATTATAGGTACACTTTGTTTTACTACCGGTTACTTAAATAGAGTTAATTAAGATAAATTTTGCACGTAATTTCTCTTTGTTTAGAAATAATTACATTACACGCAGAGCTTTTCAATACTGCTTCTTTTGATATAAAGCGTCTTATAAATAATTTAAATTTCTTATTTTACTGAAACAACCGAGTTTATTTATGCTTCATGGTTTTAATAACGCGTATTATTTAATGAAATTCGTTATACACGGTGATTAAAATTATTTGATGTGATTATTTAATTTTCTACCCTGGTCTAAATATGAGTATTTTCCCCCTATTTGAATACAAATAATCCCACTTATTTGACTTCAAATATAAACATTTAGACAAAAAAATTACAAAAAAAATTGCCTATCTCTCTCTACCCTTATCTATCTAACTTACCTACTTTGTTTCCAATCAAAAAGAAAATATTTACACCTACCTATATCCCTATCCTATTCCTAACTGAAATTATCCCTAACTTCATCCTACTTATCCATCTAATCCTATATACATCCTATATACCTATCCTATTCCTAACTTTTAACTAATCTTCACTATACTTTACTTCCCCCTATCTAATCCTATATGCCTATCCTATTCCTATTCTATTCCTAACTCTCCACTAATCTTATATGAATATCTATACTTAACCTATCTTATTTTCTTCCTACATTTACTCTTTATTCTCATCCTAAACCTATTCCTAATTATCTCCCATACTTATCCTATACCTAGTTTTATCTTCTATCAACACCTACTTCTACTCTTCTATATACACCTATTCTCTATTCTTATCCTATTTAAATCTAACTCTCTTCTTGACCCTCCAAGTCTTTCTTCTCACCATCCTAATACTCTTCATCCCTATTCCTCCTCCTTTATATCTATACTTATCATCCCTATTATCTCACATACAATAAACTTATCATCCCTATTATCCTTACTCTTAAATATTACTTCTTCTTCAGTCCCTACACTTGTCTGTTTCTCATTTATTCTTATTTCCTTTTCTGCCGACAAACCAAACGATACTACTTTACAATTATCGATTTTTCCCTCTATGGAAAATCCTATGTATCTTCTAGAATTCTTATGTAATGGAATCCGCCAGAATGAATCCTTAAATCTACTTTATTAAAAACAAACTTGCCACTTAATCTCATCAAAAATAATTCTGCCTTCACCTGCTCCCGATTTGCTGCTTCTACCCCCACTACTTCTGCATGTTTTTGTATTAAAGCTTGAACCTCTACTATCCTATCCTCTGGACATCTTATTGTGTTGATCTGTTTTACTTCATCATCCTCTACCTCTACTACATTAATACTAAACCCCGTGTCATCCTCTGTGACTTCATAACTGCCCTTCCATGGCACTACCCTATCCTTAATCCTTACTACCTTCCTTTCCATATCTATCAAAACCCTAACTTCATCATACAGTCAACACCTAAAATGCTCTGAAACTTCAGTCCAGGTACAATTACAAACTCCTGTTCACAGCTTAAATCTCCTATATCTATCCTAAGCACCACAACACTATTTACTACAGCAAACTTCTTTTTATTTGGAGCTACTAAATGGCTACGTTTTATAGGCATAATTCTATCACAAACCTTATCCCTAATTTTGCTGACGAATTCCTCCGATATTAAACTCGCCTCTGCCCCTGTATCAAGTAATACTTCTACATTATTCTCAAAAATTTCTAAATTAATAATTGGCAAACATAATTTTTCTACAGTTTCTGGCTCTACTTCCTCCTCAATTTTGAAAAATTCACGTGGATGTTCGTATACATTTACACAGAAATCTAGTGGTCTGTCACGTTCTAAAAATCCTGTCTCATCCTGTTTTCCGTGCTTGGTCCTGGTTGTCCTTCTACAACCTGTGCGTACGTCCTCCTCGTGTTAATATCCGTGTCCCTGTCTCTATTCGGCGTGCTGGTCACAGTCCTGTTTACTTCCGGTAAACTGTTCTGTCGCGTGTAACTAGGTCTTGGCGTCGGTCCCCTAGTCGCACTATTGCTCCTGTATTCCTGTACTCGTCGTTCCCAATTCGGTCGAAAATTTCTGCTGTAGTCAGGCCGTCTCGGATAATTCGGTGTCCTGTTGTCAAACCTAACTGTGTTAACGTTTCGTTCTCGTATCTCTCTTGTCCGTCCTACACATACATCGTCATATCTCTGCAAATACTCTAAAAATGTCTCCCGTTCTGTGATGTTTTGTAAGGCCACGTGTTGTCTAATTTCCAGTTCAAAATGTCGTGATAGGTACTTAATAATCTGTCTGTCCGTCAATGGTGGATTCAGTTGTTTGGCCACACTGTACTTGCGGATGGCATATTGCTCCTAGAACCTGCAAACTCTCCCTTAAATTTTCCTGTAATCAAGTCGTCCCTAATCTGATCCTGTTTGTGATCACTCCAGTAATGTTGTAAAATTTGTCTTCAAAGTCCTGATACGTGTCTATGTCCTGTCCTACTAAATTGTACCATGCTTCCGCGTTGTCCTTTAATAAAGCCTTTATCGTATTTAGTTTAGTCTGTTCGTCAAATAAATTTCCCACTAGATTTCTTACACTATTTATAAAAATTTGTGGATTTACCCTGTTATCGCCATAAAACTTCATGTGTTGGTCCAATGATACTCCACCTGTAGAAAATCTGGGACCATCCCCCGTTAAATTTGACATGTTGTATTTAATACTACTAACTTCACGTTCTACCCTGCCTAACTGATCCCTACATGAGTCCGTTACTTCAGTCATTTTTACGTTTATTTCTTCTTCACAGAAAATGCGTACTTCGGACCTTAAATGTCCCATTTCCTGTCGAAGACCTGTAATATCACGTTCATTTTTTTCAATCCTATTTTCAACTTCCCCCATCTTTACGGTAAGACTATTTTTAAATTCTGAAACTTCTTGATTCGTCTTATCTATTTTCTGACTAATTTGCTCAAACTTACGATTCGATTCCTCACTCATTTCTCTAATCTCTTCTAACTTCCTGCTCGATTCTTCCCTAGCTCTATTAGATTCATCGCTTAGCTGTTCTAATTTTCTATTGGACTCCTCCATCGCTCTATTCGATTCTTCCCTAGCTCTATTAGATTCTTCACTTATCCTCTCTAACATTCTCAATATCATCTCGTTTCCTTGATCCCCTGATTCCGTCCTCGACTGATCTCTACTGCCTCCAGCTTCTTCCATTTTAGAAATTTTCTCACACAATGCACTATCGTCACTTCCAATTTCCACTCCTTGACTCCTTAACCACTCTTTTCTCTGCATACGTTCTAATCACTCACACACTCTAAAATACTCTTAAATTTATACACACACAAAAACTCTCTCTCTCAGATCGCCAGTTTCCTGGAATAAAATAACAAACATTTTATTTGGAACTCGAGCCTCACTTTTGGGTCGCCAAATTATGCTGTGAAACCTCCAAATCCGTGAACTACGCTTTTCGCCTCGGCTGCTCACCTAATTTTATAAATCTCCTCATTCATAAAAATTAAACACATTCCTACCACAAACATCAACGTTAACTCTATTTACATCAATATTCAGAATACATTAAATTTTCAAATTAAATTTCAGCATAAAATTCAGTTTTTAAAAGGAATTTCAAAATTAATTTTATTATCACTTTAACGTGCATCCAGAATTCAAGTCCTTGTTGGATGCCTACTAATTAATATAACAATATAAACAGACCGGAGTCTGAGTACAAAGGGAGCATCTACCACCCCTTTACGTTAATTAACCAGGTTTGTCTAATTGAGCTCAAAGACATACCCAAAGTTTCATCATATTCCCGAACATCAAAACAAAATACCCCTTTTACTTAAACAAGCAAATTTCATCTTAAAATTAAACTTTTATGGTTAGAACAATTTCACTAATGTCCATTTAAAGTAAATCAATTATAAAGTCATTCAATACACACAAAATGTCAAACAAAATAGTATAATTTACCTGAAGGTTACTGTCCTCGTCGTTTCAAGGTATCGTTTCTTTAGTTAATCACACCATTCAACAGGATTATAATTACGGCTTCTGATTCTCTACGCTTTTAAAATTTTCTCCATCACCAGTTGTTTCTGGGCATTTCCGGAACTCATCTATGTATATCTGACCCTTGTTTCGTGGATCCAGACACGTATTTGAACCATTTAATTATTAACCCCCCCGAAAAATAGCAAATAACTTCATGCTTCTGTCACCAATATACGCCAAAACTGCCTACTTTTGTGTATACATTCGTCGTTGTAAATTTTGCTAATTGGTACAGTGAAACTAAATTTTATTACCTTGTATCTAAGTGCACTGAAGTACATTCATGTTAACACGTAAATAACAAGCTATTTTGAATCACTAAAATATACTAGCAAACTTTAAATTATTTAATCAAACTAAAATGCACGGTTTAACATTTTCAATCAAGTCGCGTATGTACGAGCTTTTAACGCATCGAATCGTCAAAAGTCTCAGAGAGCTTGTTTATATTCATCTCGGTATATATAGCAAAAAGCCTGTCTGTCGGTCTGTTCCCCAAAACGGGTAATTCTAAAGAATTTCTCATGCCATGTTCCCAGTCTGCCGCTCACGCGTCGATTTTTACAATTTTCACTCGCCCCATTCAAATCTCAGAAAATTTCCACACGGCACGCAAGCATGTCCGAGAAAAACTAATTGATTTTGTACAGAAATTGTTGTTCTACCTCTGATATTTGCATCCTATTTTTAACCAATTGTGACCCCGTGACGTTGCTTAAATCCCGCCTTTTACAATATGTGTCTTTGCTTGACGCATTTCTCTTTCCTTCTCTACCGTGTTCTTATTGGTGCAAATTGACACTCTTCATTATCGATTATTTCAGTCCACGCGGACTGTTATCTGGGTTTAATAAACCCGTATCGCACATTCTCGTGAATACTAAGCCCCGGTTTCTCCAAGATTCTTTGAAACATTAATTATCTGCAAAATTTACGCCGAATGTGATATTTAAACTACGCAGGTGTTCAAAATAATATTAATTCTCAGAGCTTTATTCCGTGGTATTTTAATCTTGGGTTTTACAAGTTTCTATAGGTATTATATGTTATTAACGGTTTAATTAACTCCAATTAAAATTGATTTCTATCCTTTTCATTTTTAGCGAATACAACTTAAATATTAATTATTATAGGTACACTTTGTTTTACTACCGGTTACTTAAATAGAGTTAATTAAGATAAATTTTGCACGTAATTTCTCTTTGTTTAGAAATAATTACATTACACGCAGAGCTTTTCAATACTGCTTCTTTTGATATAAAGCGTCTTATAAATAATTTAAATTTCTTATTTTTACTGAAACAACCGAGTTTATTTATGCTTCATGGTTTTAATAACGCGTATTATTTAATGAAATTCGTTATACACGGTGATTAAAATTATTTGATGTGATTATTTAATTTTCTACCCTGGTCTAAATATGAGTAATATATATATATATATATATTCTAAAGCATTAGGTAATAAGATGAAATAATAACTTAGGCTTTTATGCAAAGCACAAATGATCATTTTATATCTAGTTAGTATTTGAATGATGTGAAAGATGGAAAACATAAGGTCCCGGACAGGATTCGAACCTATCTTAGGCTTTCGCGGCACCTGCATCTGCTGTATTCCTATTAATCCACCGAGAAGTGTGACGACAATTGGAAAATTATATAAATCTAAATACACAACCATATATCAACCTAACTTTTAATTACGTTTGGCATTTTGGCCAATCATATCTGACAGTATCAGTAGCCATTACAAAGAACAATCTTGCAGAATAGATACAACTACAGAACATCTAAAAAAGAATGTCTACAAGTTCAGTTAGAGAGTGAAAATTTTTTATCACCACTGGACAGGGAATTTGCTCATGGAAATTTATTAAAAATTAGTTTTTGCAAATGTAAATCAGAATACTGATGAAATTGTGGCTACAGAAGAAGCAAATCATTTTGTACTACAGCATGTTTTCATTTTAATATACAAACCTGCACTGACTGTGCGCTCATCATTTTTACAGATGATAAAGTGGAAGATGTAGAAGATATTTAAAGATTTTTGTATATTACATATAATTAAAGTTATTCTTTGTGATTGTTAAACTTCTTAATTTAATTACAGCTTGTAAACAATAGAATACAAGTAATCGCATTCAGAAAATTATTTTTCATATTCCCTGTAAAACGCGGCAATTTTTAACTTGTAAAAGTTTTTTGTTTTTTAATTTGGACATTTTAAGGCGTAAATCATTAACTCCGAGTTGGTTTAACTGGTTCGGAGATAGCGCTGTTTTTTCACCTATGACTCCACTCCAAGGAATGATAACAATTTAATATTAAATGTAGTAAGCACAAATAATAGAACAAGTTGAAGTTTGTGTTTATAAATAAGTTCACTATCAGGTAATGTTTTAATCTGGAGACGTGTGAGTGATATCGTTTTCTGAAATGTAGAAATAGTTAACATGCAAGCTGAACGTAGTTAAATAAGGAAAAACTATAGTGCTATATTACAAGAATGACTATCTCTTATCCGACATGTATGTCTCCAATAAATCACTAAACCACCACTTTTAGACTATTGATATGTGTTAGTTTCTTGCACTTTGTCCCCTGTCTTGGCAAATTATTGAGCTAGTTTTAGACACTAACAATAAAAAGTATTGGTAATATATATTTAC
This sequence comes from Platerodrilus igneus, assembly GCA_036346225.1. Taxonomy (NCBI): domain Eukaryota; kingdom Metazoa; phylum Arthropoda; class Insecta; order Coleoptera; family Lycidae; genus Platerodrilus; species Platerodrilus igneus. The sequence goes on from JARFIW010001599.1 coordinate 11,685,545, forward strand.
AAAATGTATTGAAAAAAAATAGAAATCTGTTACCATGTTCGAGCATATATGGTTGAACAATAGTTTTTAATTTAGTGGAAGTTGCTCACCAAAAGGGGTGGATGTCTTGAATTTGCGGTGGAAGTAGAAAATAAATATAGGATTTTAAATTGATTTTAAGAATATTTATCTATTTTGGGAACCGATGCTGCTTTTGAAATTCTTCTTTTGTCCCATATTAACTTATTTTCGTTTATACAGAGGTCCGATAACCTGATTCAGCATTCAGTGTTTCTGCAACAGTTCTTATTACAAGTGCATATATTCAAAGTGTGATTTTCTCTCGCAGAATATTATGTGTAAGTTGCGTGAATTAGTTTTATAACGTGAACATGTGTAAAGTGTTTCTATTCTCAATTTATTGCATCATAGCGTATTATTCTAAAGTGAATAAGATTAGTAATTATTGAGCTTATCTTTCGTGATTTGTAACCCTTGACTCGATCTCTTAAAGGTTCATGATATTTCTATTATTATTTAGTTCGTCTTATTTGTGGTGCATTTCCTAGAATTCCTAGAATTCGAGTCGCGAAAGCAGAATGTTACAGCTAGATTTTCTAAAAGTACAGCAAAAGAAACATCGTAAATTGCAATCATAATAATAAAAATTTATTTTACGAAGATAGTTAAGGGAAAATGATCGTGCTGACCCTCCAGAGAACGACTCACAGGGTGAACGTAGTTCCAGCAATACAGACTTGGAACAATCAGAAAGTTCTGATGTTCTTCTTTGTCAAAATGTGCCACTGTTTCTCGGGAAAGATCGAGTAACACCATGTTCAAAACATATACCTGCTGGTTCTGACCGTATTAGAAAACATACACTATAATATTACGTCCCCTAGTGTCAAAAAATTGCATGTCGCACAAAACCGTAATTAGAATGTTGGAAACTTTTTTTTCCTCAAGAATGCATAAAAGAAAATTAGTTAAGTACACAAACATTTACCCAGGGAAAATGAAAGAAAAGTATGTTCGTGAAACATTGTTTTGATACGTGTATGTATAGAAGAAATGAGGTCGCTAATATGTCTGTTTTATTTGGCTGAAGTCAACAGAAATCTCACCCCAGCGAGGAAGAAATGTGGAGAGATGAAAGCACTACTTCGATGCCTGTATTACAAAAGATTCTATTTGTTTTTGTCTGCATTACGATTTGGTAATATCGAAGATAGGCCTCACTGTATAGTATTTGGAACCTATAAAGGATTAGTTTGAAGAATTTATGGAATGAAGTAAAACCAATCACCAACCTGGGGAATATGTGCAGTTGATGAAATGCTGGTAGAATTTAGAGGGCGATTTATAACTTGCAAAGTATGACGTAAAAATTGACTCTTTTTGATGCACGAACTTCCTATATTTTAAGTTTGGAAATATATGCAGGAAAACTGTCAACTTTATCACATAAGCTGAATAATAATACTATTAGCGTCAACTTTATCATATTAACTGAATAAAAATACTATTATCATCGTGAAAAGAATCACAGCACCGATTTTAAATTCAGGTCCAACTCCGATGATGGAAAATTATTTTTCATCAATATCCTTTGCCGAAAGACTAAGAAATCGTAGGATAATCATGGCATGCACTTTACGGAAAAATAAAAAAGAAATTACACCGACACTTTTAAACATAATAGACAGAGCATCCTGTAGGAGCATTTTTGCTTTTTCAAAAGGCTTTTAGTCTATTTCTTATGTTCAAGAAAATGTACTAATCTACTGTCTAATATACACGATAATGACCATAACGATATACAAACTGGAAACGAAAAAAAGCAGAAGTAATCAGCTTTCATAAACCACTGTCAATACTGATAGTGGTCATCTGCAACTGACCCTTGCAACTACATACAAATCTTTCATTTTATCTACTATGTCCAAGGCATATTCGGATAGATTATGAAAGCTGATTACTTCTGCTTTTTTCCGTTCAACATCGAAAGGAATACTCCATTCGATGTTGAATGTGAGTGGCATTAATAACAGTTATCACCATTAGGTTTTCAATCCTAGAACTGGTTGAACGCGTACCTTCGTTGTTTGCTATTTTGAGCTAACCTACACATTTCCCTGAAATTCCCACAGCCTACATCTTTTACCTTTTACCTCTACCTCTCTTTTTCCTTTCCCTGCTTCTAACATATCTCGCACTATTTCCTCATGTCTTTGAACGTATCTTATCATCCTATCTCTTCTATTTTTTACCGCTTTCCACTACTTTCTTTCTTTCTCTACCATTTCTAGTACCTCTTTGTTGTTTACTTTGTCCATACGTATGCAGCATAACATTTCACACACTTCAATCTTTTTCTGTCCGCTTCTCCTACTGTCCACGTTTCAGCAGTCTTCTCTTTAACAACATTTATATAATACATAAATCCAATAATAGAAGTTATATCAAAGACAGCCGCATGTTCCTGAAAACTTGGCATTATCATTAATGTAACTACACCTTGAACAAGGTAGAACAGTTTCCAAACCTGTCATTGACACTTTGTACATCTATAAAGTTAGCAAAGCTGCAAGTAGAAACTCCAGCTTAAGTGGAAGATGTGAAAGCATATTATTGTTATCATCGTAAAGTTAGAAAGACGAAAACAAATTGTAATTCGTACTAGAAGTTTATTTGCCCCGAATTATTAAAAAAATTCTTATTAATACTAGTTTATTTGTTTTTCTATTTTTTGTATTATTTTCTAATACTATTTTTATATAACCAAAAACAATGTTTCTAGAAAAATCACGAAATCTAGATAGTCTAAATCAGAGGTCTCTTTTGTTTTGTAGACCACGTACCAATTTTTCTGTTTTGGATTGACCCTCGCCTTGCCAATATTGATTTGTTACAAATTGTAACTTCTATTGTGTTTTTGACAGCTTATACAATGCTATTCACTTTGAAAGGTTTAACTGTAGGATGAAAAAGTTAAAAAAATACCTAGGTTTAGGTTTTAAATATTTATCAATTAAAACAGCACAAAATGCAATTCTAGTTAAATTATAACATAAAATAACTACACAAAAAATTAATGCTTTTAATAGGAGTGATGAACTTGATGCTTTAATAGCAAAGTTTCAATATTTGACTTTAATGTAGTTAGGTTTAAGCTGTTTCTTTTTTATTGTAAAAAAAATTGGCAACCGCGCTGGTACCCCTTTCCACAAGGTATAAAGGTGGAACAGCCTATCAAAAAGTTTCTCACGATAGTCCATAGTGCAGGATAAGTATTAGGTATGTGTCTCTGAAACCAAAATTGCTGATATCCGTTTTTGAACCGTGTTCCAAGTTCTTCCTTAGTGCTTATTCCGATCAGTTCTTCTTGTAATATGACATCCGTTCTTCAATGTCATCAGATGGATTGGTAATTTACTGTAGTATTTCCATAGTCAAAACTTCCTCAAATCTAATTTCTAGGCCTGTGCGAAACCTATTTAAATGTTGAACGTAGATTGAATCATAACCCTGGCAGTTTGTCTGTGACAAATTGGTAAACTGAGGCGTCCAATATTTGGTTTCATTAGTTTAATTATGACAAAAAAGCTAAAATTATGGACTTTGTTTTATCAAATTTAGACTGTCATCTTGTAACTGCAAGTAACCCTCACTAAATTTAGTAAACAAATCTGTTAAATAAGCAACCAGGCGGTTTCTACTTAATTAAACTCTATTTTAAAATTAGATCTTTATCATCCACAAACCCTAAAAACGCATCAAAAAGTAAAGAAAATCTTGTCAAGCATAAGCCTTTGTGATGGCCAGCTTACTTCAGTATGAAAGAGCAATTGATGAAAGTTCTTGTTATTTTCTTCACACAGAAGATAACGTAGTATTTAACGCGGCACTTTGAATTTTATTTTAATGACTAATTGAAGAGATTGATACAATCTATCACTCAGGTTTTTAGCAACTAAATGTTGTCGATGGATGACACAGTGTTTTGCAAATACTTGGGGTACATTTTGTTTTAAATGGCTTATAAATCCACGATAGCGCTTAAACATGGGCGATGCTGCATCTGATGCAGTTGATATTAAATTTGATAACGGAATCGCTTTCTCCATGAAATAATCTCTCAAAGCGTTACATATTGATTCGCCTTTACCTTATGTTGGCAAAGTTCTCGCAAGTGCAGTGCTTCTTAACTTTCTTGTTCCAGAACTAAACGAACATATGTCAAAAAATTGTAAGATGCCTACAAACCATCGTGGTTTCATTGTGACGCCGTGGCAAACAGAATATACATAGTGGATCTCTTGTGAAGTTTTTCTTTAAATATTTGAAAGTGTTTCAAACCTTTGCCTGTTTTATCAAAGTGACATCTCAGATGATACTTAGTGTGGATAGTTTCATAGCGCCATTGCTCAAAACTTTGTTGCATAGAGGGCATATTGTCAATCGCTTGTCCGACATTGATGGAATGAAGTCAAATTTTAAATAATCGACACCGTACTGTCTACATTTCTTTTTAGGTTCAGTCATGTTTGGTATGTTTTCTGAGGACAAAAATTAAGCTATTTAAATATGATAGTTGAACCCCGGTGTAAAAACTTTATTTTAATTTAAAGTTTAGATATCTTTTGTATGAACGGGGATAATTCAATGGAAAACACGTTTAGAAGTGGTAAAGTAGTGTTTATTCATCGAATTTAGAAGAAGTCTCCATTAACATTAAGCCAAGAATCCCACTAGTGGACTAGTCTATAGGTTCCTTGCTGGTAAAATTTTTGCATTTGTTTGCGGAATCATTCTATAACAGCAATTCTTATTTCAGTATCAGAATTGGACTCCCGTCCTTTTAGTGATTGTTTAATGGACCGAACACTTATAAATCGCTTGAGAACAAGACGGGACTGTAAACTATATGTTGGCAAACTTCACATTTCATATTACGACAAGTAGATCTTGCATCTTCTGCACCACATGGGGTCCAGCATTATCATGCAGAAGAATGACACCATTTGTTGAGCACCTAGGGACGTTTATCCTTGATGTTGGCTCATAAGCCTTCTAGGGTGACTGCATAGCACTCAGCGTTAATGTTGACACCTGGTTCTTCAAAATCCAAGAACAACACGTCCTGGTCAAAAAAATACGGTCAACATTACTTTTCCTGCCGAAGGTTGGGATCGAAATTTTTTCGCCTTCGAAGATATTGCATATTTTGACGTTTGGATTCGGGTTCGTAGTGATAACACCAAGACTCATTACCAGCAACAATTTGGTGTAGAAAACAATTACCTTGTTGTTGATAGCGCACCAAATGTTGTATTGATAAGGCAGCAAACATATTCTTCTGCTCGTCAGTAAGTGGTACATTTATAAATAAAACGCAATAGGTTGATTGAACTCAAGAGAGTATTTTTCAATTAGAATTAATTAAAATTCAAGTAATTAAGTCACCAGTGTGATCCGTCAACGGAGAATGCCCCTCATCGACCTTAAAATTATTTCCAATGATTAAAGCATGGAGTCATAAAGTTCTTCGAATTTAGATCCAAACCTTCACCTTGTTTCTTAAACACTTGTTTTAAAAATTTTTACGTCATAGGTAATGTTTGTGTTGATTATAAGAAAGTATTATGTAAGTACATGGCTACCAATCGTGTTGTGTGAATTATTCCATTTATGGAAAGCCAAAATTGTGGCCATGGCCGGCTTAAATGATGTCCATCTCGTGAACCCCCATTTACATCTCATGCACCCTTTACAGTTCGGAATCGATCCCTAGTGGTCGATATACGAGCACTTTGGGAATCATTAGACTAAGTACTTACACTTGGCTTATATCAAGGTTACATGCATTGACAACAAATCCTCTCGCGGAACTAATGGCGTAAACAATGTTCTAGCTACCACTCTCGGATTAACGGCAATTCATCTGCTTGTAGCTAGTTGTCAGTTCAGTAAAGGTTATCTACAAACTATTTTGAGCTAAAGAATGCGTTTAAACGAATTATATATCGAACATTTATTAGGTCTCTCAAAGTTCTTTTAGAAGTTGTGAAATTGTGTATGGAGTATCATGTTAGACTCATAAACGCCTGAAAATAGCCCATAAAGCTTTAAAAATAATATCTACAACTATTTTCTTGTGACTACACATTTATCATCTGTTTTTTTAGCTGAAAGCTTTTGTAGATGCATGTTTATGTTTCAAAACTGGTGCTATGGCACTGTACGTAAAACGTAATAAACTACGAATTTTTATTCTGCATGACTGAATCTTTATTTTCCATGTAAATACAAAAGCTAATGCAGCATCAATGAGTTGGTTCTGCTTCTACAAAGTAAATTATCGCGTACAAGAATATTTAGTTTCAGATATCTTTGTAAAATTGATTTTAATACTGAAATTTGAAAAATTTTATCTTTTGGTCATATTGTTTAACAGATTAAATTTTTATTTAGTTATGTCGTATGGGCAGCAATCATTTTAATTTACCACGCAAAACCGCATACTGTATAGCTGGTATAAGTGATTTACATGTCGTAGCCTTTTGTGTAGGTGTGCACCAAAAAGAAAACATTCAATGAAGCAGTTGTTGCAGTTTTACCTAAAATTACATTACAGCAAAAAGACATATATTGTGCTATACTCCATTCAAAATAATAAGATAGATGGCGCTTATGTTTGAAACAAATTTATACTGTTTAACGTGGTTCTCTTTCAATTTTAGGTGGAAACTTTTAAATATTTTAGTCCGTTCTTCTCTTTGTTTGGTAATTACCTAAGAATAATACGTTTTGTAATACATTTTTTTTATTTCATTTTTTTACTAAACACCTACGACAGCTGAGGTCATTCCCGACTGATTTTATTATTTTGAAATATAACAAAAAAAAATTAATACCTACATAAAGTATTCCCAGGTATGCGTGCGCTAAAACACGAAATATGTACGATGGAGAGCTCACAAGTAAAATTCTTGTCCGGAGATAAAATACCCCCCTCATTCGGATATCCAGGAGGGGTTACCTGGGGATTGTCATCGTAAGAATTTAAAACAACTGTTCGATTAAGTGATATATATGAACTAGTAAAAGTAATATATGGCACAGGTGAGGTCCCAATAGATTTCGAAAAAAATATTATCCCAATCCCATAAAAGTCAGGAGCTGATAGGTGTGACAATTTTAGAACGGTTGGTTTAACTTCCCACGCTTCCAAAATACTAACAATAATAATTAAAAATAGAGTAGAAGTTTTGATTGAGAATTATTTAGGCGAAGACCAATATGGTTTTCGTAAAGCCAGAGGGACTAGAGAACCGATACTAATGATTAGAGTAATCATCGGAAAAAGGTTACAAAAAAATAAAAACACTCATTTCGCGTTTGTAGACTTAGAAAAAGCATTTGATAGGGTTAATTGGATTGTTATATTCAGGGTTTTGGGAAAAATAGGAATCTCTTATAGGGATAGAAAAATTATTTACAGCTATATAAAAACCAAAGCGTAGTAATTAGATTTGATGAAATAGAAAAGGAAGCTAAGATTAGAAATGGTGTTAAGACAGGGCTGTATATTATCTCCCTTGATTTTTAATGTTTATATTGAGAAAGCTTTAAACTTAGCTAGAGAGAGAAAAGAGATAGGTATTAGCGTACAGGGACAGAAAGTAGACATGTTACGTTTTGCAGATGATATAGCCATTATAGGAGAGTCTAGAAAAGAGTTAGGAGAGTTTTTAAATATTTTAGATGAGATAACTACAGAGTAACTATAGTATAAGGATTAACTCAGAAAAGACAAAGATAATGACAAGAATTTAGAGCTGCGTCAATATTTATAAGTTTAAATATTGACAAACATATACAGAGAATTTCCAATCTACTGAAATACCACTACCTGCGTGAGTTTATTACTGTCGAGAGTTACTACACAAAGATCTTTTTGTAATACGAGAAAAAGATTATACTATCAATTACTGCGTATTGGATACATGCAATATAAATGTATTATTACACAATCTCTAATCGATAACAAAAAACTCGTTGTTATGTACTAATTTACACTGGTACTGGCGTACTTGTTTTAACAATACGATTAAATAATTTTGCTCACATCACCCATGGATTATGACTATGACTAAACTCGCATTGGGTTGAACCGTTATATATTGGATTATAATACCTTCGATACCCTTTTAGAATCACTCAGAATATCATACTATTTCTTACTCTAGTCATTCTATTATATCGTTCTATCTGCTCTTTAAATATATCCTTGTAGTTGTCAATCATGGGGACAATGCAGCTATACAAACATACAAACACATATTGTCATCCAAAGTTTTTTCATTTTCTATTAAGCTTTCCGAACCTATTTTAACAACAATTTCTTCAATAACGTCCCCTTCAATGTGATCTATTCACCTTCGTGCTATGGCTACAGCTGCAATTCTTTCATCAAGTAGAATTGTTGGTACATGTTACTACTTTTGCTCAAAGGTTTGATTTGATTTAAGTTTCTGTAATATGAAGGTAATTGTAATATAATCTTGTCAGATTTCTTTACGTAATATTGTGCGAGGCCAAAAATATCTTTAATAATCTTTCACTAGATTTACTATTATATCCTTCCAACCAATCAATAATTGTTGCTTCCGCCAGCTTCGAATGGGAACTCCCATTTTAAAACTGATAGGAAGCATTGTTTAGCAGTTTTACGCTACCCGCATCAACTAGTGATCTTTTTTCAGATTTTAAATATTACATAGTTGAAGTCTTTTAAACCGATAAAAATTAGTTCTGATTTCTAAGCGTGGAATTTTTGTGCTCTTTATTTTGCTCAAAGTTTACATATGCACCATCAAAAATCTCACGTGTCACAATGAATCTCTTTCTCTTTTCAAAAGGATCTCGTAATCCAGTGTGCAAACCATTCACTAACGCTTGCTTGCATGTCCTTTCTACAATAGTATCTGACCAAATCTTGTCTCTCGCATGCCTTGCGTTCAACCAAGTTACTTGAACATAATAAATTGTCTCGTCTTTATCCCTATACTTCTTAATTGCAGTTAATTATTACCTTCGCCATAGTTTTATTGTAGGTTATTCAATCAAAATTGCTTTTTTACTTGAAACTTATTTTGTCAATATTCTATAATAAAATCGGCATCATTAGGTCTTCAGTTCTACAACTGGTTGGACGCGTACTTCCATTGTTTTTCTTCTGAACTAACCTTCACATTTTCTTAAAATTCCCACGCCTACACCTTTCGCTATCTGTGTGCAATAAACTAATCTAATCATTCGTTTGTAGCAACACATCCACTTTTCCTACTGTCCACGTTTCACAGCCGTACAGTGCTGTGCTCCACACATACGCTTTCAGCAATCTTTTCCCCGTTTTTATGCTCGTTGTGTTCGAACATAGCAGCTGCTTTTAGTGCTAATTTGTTTTCTTTATATCTTTTGCACTTTTATCCTTCTATTGATTTCGAAAAATATACCTTATTTCACCGATATGCAAGGATACGCGAAGGGGGTTCAGTAACATGGCGGCTACCGAATCAATAGTTTTCGAATTGTAGTTGTTTATGACAATCGTCGGATTTAAATACAAGTACTTTTTCATCGTTAAGTTTTGCGTCCTGAAAATAGTTAGATGCGTACCTCCATTGATTTCTATTTTGCGCTAACCTAAACATTTCTCTGAAATTCCCGCAGCCTTCATTTTTCACTATCTGTGTGCAGTAGCTTAATCAAGATTTACCTTTTTTTTTTTTCTTTCTGTGTTTCGAATATATCCCACTCTGACCCATTCGTTTGGCACTTTCTCTCCATGTGTTTCCGCACACATTTCTTAGAAACCTCATTGCTGCAGCATTTACAAGACAAACATGCTTCTTCAGCCAGGCCCAAATTTCGCTTCCATAAAGAACAGTTTTTACAACACGTTGTTGTAAATGGGCGGCGGCTCCGTGGTGTAGTGGTATGTGTGTGACTACTACGCCCAAGGTCCCGGGTTCGAATCCCGACACGGTCCGCTTGAAAAATGTTAGGCGAGCATTTTTCACAAAAATACACCCTCGTTCGGATGAGAGGTAAAATGGAGGTCCCGTGTGTGAGTGTTGTCACGCACGTTAAAGATCCCTACCTTGCTTGGAACAGCAAGGGTTCGGCAAAATTCCAAATTTTCCAGGTAAAGAAAACTCGCTTCCTGGCCAATGTAGTACCTTCGGGTGGAGCATTGGAAAAATCACATGTAATGTTGTAAATGGGCAGCTGTGCATTTATACTCACTCCTTCATTTCTGCTCACTGCCCACATACTTTCAGATACTTTAGATCCATGCGCCTTGCTTTCATTTCATTCATGATTTCATACCCTTTACCGTACACTCTCCTGACATTCCAAGTAACAAATCTCCATTTCTGATGCATACGATCGTTACCTGATGGACCCGATATTTTCCGTCTCAGTCGTTTACCATGACATTGACGGTCCGAGACTTTCGCAAAGGTTTTGTTGGTAAATCTTCATTAAGCTGCACCAGGTTACCAGCTTAGAGCACAACCGTGTCGTTGTAGCTTTCTCTACTAACGATAGCGGCACCTTACCGTTCAGTTTTGGAACGTTTAACCTCTCTGTCACAGACGTCGCCACGATTCCCAGTCCTCCAGATGTGCTTAACATCTTTCAATAGAAGCTAAAACTTCTCCTTCCAAGAGCGGTAGCTTGTAAGCCAGCAGAAAGTTGCTCGCGCTACGACCACCAAGAGGTACATGCTGTGCTCTGACATACATCGAGCGCTAGATTTAATTACTCTTTATATTCTGACAAAACCTTACCAAAAACTGCCACCTTTCAATTCAAATTAGCGACTTGCACATACAATTTTCACTTGCACACAAAACAAACATCTTATCATATATATTTATTTATTGAAATAGAAAATAAAAATTATCCACGCGACTTTGCTTAAAATGATAATGATGCTTAAGTTATACACAAAGTGTACTTTGGTAACAAAGTGTGGATACAACTCGTTTGACTACTGAATTAATTTTTTTTCGTGCACTCTTTATGCATAATGAATACCGTTGACTATAACCACGTTATCAAATTATCTAATTAATTATGAAACTTAATTGAAAAACTTCCTCCTATGCCAGAATATAGTGAAAGATCATTTTCTGATCTTGAAACATTATTTCTTCGTTATTAAGTGCTCGTAAAAAGAATGAAAACCCCTTTGATCATGGTCTCTATGCATTTATACTCCGTATTTCCAGTGTTTTTATAAATATATTCTCTATACAAATTAATATTTACATAAATTAGCTTTTCCGTGAGTTTGCTCGAGTTTATGTCCTTGGATGTTTGCGAGATGATGTTATATGACCTATCTCTGACCCTTAATCACAGATGCGCTTAGCAGGAGAGGTCAGTACTGGTTAAAACATCGCCAAAAAGATGCTATTGTAGACAGTCTAGACACTTTACGTAATTAATTTTGTACATAAAATGGACAATTTTTGGCAGTTAATTATTATTGAAAGTATATAATGTAAAAATACAAGATCTATAATTTAATACAAATTGAAAATAATTTGAAGACGAGTTTAATCGAAGATGAGAAGATTAGTTTATAAGCGGAACTTGCACTGCTCACTTTGAAATAAACTGCATTGATTTACTAGAATTGGGAAATCGTCTTATTTGGGTTTTTGAAGAGTGGACTCTGGTAACGTAAAACAAACCATAAAAGAAGGACACTTGGTTGTAAAGAGGTCAGATGTATAAAATATTTTGTTTCAATTGTGTGATTTCAGAAATTGAGTTGGAATTTTTATTCTTATTTTTAATGGAGTCCTCCATACTTCTCTCCCCAACGGTGGTAGACTTCCATCCACCATGGTGCTTAAGAACAGATATATCTGCACTGGTGTATATTTCCCTGTTTATTAATTAGACAACTTATAAATTCTAAGGTAATCATTATTATTAACAGTAAGTATGTGATTCTTGCTGTCTTTGTGTGAAGACTGTTACTGTTAATACAGAGTCTACTTCTTGATTATCATCAGCAGTGGCTTTTACTAATTCCTCTCGTCGTAATGCTCCTGACATTCCTATTATCATAATTAGTCATGACAATTATATTACAATGAATAGATTCACTGAATCTCGGTGAAAATAGGGCATAAAATTAGAAAACAATAGAAGGGAAACAGAGCTGTATACATGCTGTGTGAGAATTTCAGGGAACTGTGTAGGCTAGTTGAGAATATAAATAAGTGCAGATACGTCTCCAACCAGTTTTGAGACGGAAAACCTAATGTCGAAAAAATAAGCGCAGATAAATTTGATGATTATTATAAACAATTACCGGTGTTGGTTGTGAAATATCTGCAACTAATGTTGATTGTGCGAAAAGATATATTGGAAAAAAATATTAAATCGGTAAATGTTTAAGTGTTGGGGGAACTTGGCAGCCACAGGCTGCTTACCCCCCTTCACTATCACTGAAGGTCGGAGAAATAGAGTATATAATTGTAAAACAATAGAAGGGGACCAAACTGCATCTAACAAGAAAGAACAGCGCCTATGATGAAAGATAACAAACATAGAACAAGAAGAAAATTGTTGAAAGCATATGCGTGGAGCAAAGCACAATATGCCTATGAAATACGGGTACTCTGAAAAGCAGACAGAAAAACGGTAGCAGCCTTTTGAAATGCTGTGCTTGAGATGTATGAGGATGATAGCGTGGACAGACAAAGGTAATAACAAATAGGTTATAAAAATAGTAGGGCAACAAGGATATCTGGGGAAAAAAATAGGAGAAATAGAAGGGCAGGATACGTTTTAAGGTATTTTTGGGGAATAGTATGGGATATATTACAAGCAGAGATAGGGAAAAAGAGGTAGAGGTAGATCTAGATCAGATAGTGATAGATGCAGACTGTGCAAATTTTAGGGAAATCTGTAGGTTAGTTCAGAATAGGAAACGATGGTACATGTCTAACCAGTTCCAGGACAGAAGACCTAATGATGATGATGAATAGATTCACTCATTTTGTTGTTTACCTTCCACAATAAATAATTTGTATCATGCTTTTCTTGATAACCTACAAATTTTTTTTAAAAGACAGCGATTTTTATAAATTTCTTCACATCAATCCCATCTCGTACGTTGAGCACACACTTCAACATATAATGGACAGACACTCCATGAAGTTAAACCCTTTACAACTTTTGATTTTTTCATAATTAAGCCAATAAAATGTTTTCTTAATATTTTATCTACAAATCCAATTTTTAGTATCTTTGTAACATTTCTCGTATTGCAGTTTTAACTTTTCAGGTATTAAATCAGAAGGCAATGAATTGATAATATTTCTAGGCTCGGGGGGGGGGGGGTGCAGGAAATTGAATGATCACTATCGCTTTCTCACATTTTCATGAATTCATAAGAACTTTCAAAGTGTTTTAATATATCATTTCCTTATCACCGTCGTAATATAAGGCCACTATAAATATATTATAATCGGTAGTGTCATTAACATATAAATTATAATCATAACTCCTCAAACAGCCCTGCATGTTGATACACAAAATATATAGTGTGTATACCTTGGCCGCAAAATTTGTTTGACGACCTCGAGATTATCTTGCCTCGACCGCAAGCGGTCTCGGCGATAAATTGTCTCTCGGTACGCTAAAAGGCAATTTGGCGACCTAGGTATACAAATAACCATTTATACTTTTAATAGATAGATAACTATTATACTTCTATCATTCATCTACCATTATTGTTCACAATTTCAAGAAAATATTTAAAATAAACCGAAAAGTTAAAATAGGTAGTTACACCGTTCTCGCCTACTCTAGTTAAAATATCATTTAGTCTATGTAATCCAAAAACCTTTTCTTGAATTTAAATTTTTAAAAGAGAATTTTTTGGCATAAGTCGTTTTTTATAGTGGTAAAAGGATTTATATCCGCTGTGTGAGACCCTTTCTTGCCGAAGCAAGGACATAGCCACTAAAAATCCACTTTGGTGTCGGACTCATAGATTTTATAGGGATCCAATGACCAGTGTACCTGGACTAGGTTCTTCACTGCCGTCGCGAATTGGAAAAAACATGAAGTTATGCGCAGTTTATTCCTTTCGGACGTCTGATGGAATCGCAGCAAAGATCATTGCTGGAGCATCGCCCTGCGGTGTCTATGTCGTTGCCATAAGACATCGTCATACGCTCCCAGGGCTCGTATGAGCTGGTTTTCGTGAAGTTTTAGAGATCCGTAAAACCTCTCTGCGTTCGACCGGAGCCATTCCTTGATGGTTTACAGGTTTGCCTCTCTGTGAGGCTGAGCGTTTTGAATGAACCAGGGAGCTCCGAGGACTCCCCTTAGGGCCTTGTTCTGCATTACCTGGAGCTTACGTATGTGCATTTCCACTGCGTGGCCCCACACCGTAGAGGCTAGGCTTGTTTGAAGCGTTTAGCCTACTTCGGCGATCGATCATGGGGTATAGCAGATCCATAACTCCCTTGGCCTTGTTTCCCGCATACTCGATGTGAGCTTTCCAAGTGAGCTTCGATCAAGGACCACCCCTAGATACTTGACATCTGAACGCCAAGGTATCGATTTGTCGAATGCTCTGACGTCGTCTCCAGGTCGGTGACGTCGCTTCGAGAAGAAAACCGCCGTGCTCTTTTCTGGATTGACCTCGACTCGCCAGAGTCTTAGCCACTCCTCGAGAGCGTCCATCGCCGTTTGCTGTCTCTGCATAATGAGGTGCGGAGCGTGGGACCTGGCTAGAATGGCTGTGACGTCGGCGTATAGTGCTATCCTGGTATCTGCCATTTTCGGTACGCCGCTCACGAAGATGTCGAAGAGTGCCGGCGAGAGGAGAGAGCCTTGGGGGCCTCAGCACTGATTCTCCGCCTCGTCGACCGCACTCCGTCCAGCCTGATGCAAAACAATCTGTCGTGAAGATAGGATTTCGTCAGTTGGACGAGAGCGCGTGGTAACCCCCTCCCCAGCGTCTTGTAGAGTAGGCCATAATGCGAAATTTTGTCGAAAGCTTAAGACACGTCTAGGAACACTGCGCCTGTTGACTGTCGCCAGTTGAAGCCTTTTGCGATGTGCTCCACGACTCGCAGTATCCTGTGAACGGTGCAATGCCCCTTACGGAACCAAACTGCTCGTCCTGGATCACGCGGTGTTCCTGCATCGATGCCTGGAGTTTCCGTAAGAAAACGGCTTCAGCTATCTTCCCAACCACCGACAGCAAGCTAATTGGCCGGTAGTTCTGTAGGAATGTCGCAAATTTGTCTGCTTTCCGGAGTACTACGATGTCCGCCGTCTTCCACGTGGATGGGAAGTGGCGGAGTCTCAACATGGCATTGATGATTCCGGTTAACATCCGAAGGACTTTTCGGGCAACGCTTTCAGAGCCCGGTTGGAGATGCCGTCCGGTCCAGGAGCCTTTCTGACCCTTAAGGCCTTGATAAGGTCCTTCACTTCTTCAACTGTAGTGGGGTCGATTTCCTGAAGGTCTTTCGACATAAGTCTATTGTACCTATAGCTTTTATAGTCGGAACCTATTAAGCTGAGCCATGACTCACGATACATTACGAGAAATCTCAGGAAAACATTGTGTATCTTTGTCTATGTTATGCAACTACTCCGCGCTAAAGGCGCTTCGTCTCAATTTGTATAGGGCAACTTAAAGGCGTATGTCATTCTATAAGTAAAATTTATAACCTAAAATTTTATTATTCAACTGTCACTTATAGATTTCACATTGTTTGTTCTACTTGTTGTAGTTTTCTAGTACTTATTTATTGCAAATATAAAAAAGTTTTTTCAAAATTAAAAGGATGAGTTATACATAATTTATAATATAATATAATATAATAATAATATAATATAATAGTTATACTAAATTACAATCTTGTAATGCAATACCTACTCAATGTCAACTTTGGCCTAACACCTAACACCTAACACCTCAGGCCTCAAACACACCTGATGATTTTAAACGTTATGGCTTATTTTGAACGAGGGCGTGATAATCAAAGTGCTGTAGTTCCATTTGCAAGTGTTCATCATCATTAGGTCTTCAGTCCTAGAACTGGTCGGATGCGTACCCTCATTGTTTCCTAGTCTGAACCAACCTATACATTTCCTTGAAATTTGCACAGTCTGCGTCTATCACTATCTGTGTGCGAAAGTCACGGTCTACCTCAACCTATCTTTTTTTATCTCTGCTTGTAATATATCCCGCACTATTCTCCAGAAATGCCTTAGAACGTATCCTGTCTTTTTATTTCTCCTATTTTTTCCGTTTTCCACAGATATCTTTATTCCTCTGCCATTTCTACAACCTATTTGTTATTAACTTTGTCTGTCCATGCTACCATCCTCATATATCTGAAGCATAACATTCCAGAAGGCTTCTATCTCTTTCTGTCTGCTTTTCCTACTGCCCCTATTTCATAGATGCACTGTGCTGTGCTCCACACTATACTTTGAACAGTTTTCTTCTTGTATCTATGTTCGTTGTCTTTGAACATGGCTGCTGTTCTTTCTTGTTTGATGCAGTTCGGTCACCTTCTATTGTTTTACAGTTATATACCCTATTTCCCCGATACTCAGTGGTATGGGAAGGGGGATAAGCAGCCTTTGGCTGCCAAGTTCTCCCAGCACTTGAACCTTTGTTCAATTAATAGTTTTCCAATTTATCCTTTCGCACAATCAACATTAGTTGAAAGTATTTCACAACCAACACCTGTGGTTGTTTATAATAATCATCAGATTTAGGAGCACTTATTTTTTTCGTCATTGGGTTTTACGTCTTGAAACTGGTTGGACTTGTACCTCAGCTAATTTATGCTCTGAGCTAGCCTACCCAGGTCCTTGCAATTCTCACAACAGCCTATATATAGCTCGATTCCCTTTTATTGTTTTCTAATTATATGCCCTATTTCACCGACATTCAGTGGTGTGTGAAGTGGGGCGTCGCCGTGGATCAATGTAGTAAGCGTAAGACTACGGATCCCAAGGTCCTGGGTTCAAATCCCGATACGGCCTACTGCTTGAAAAATTACAGGTGAGCATTTTTCACAAAAATTACGCCCTCGTTCGGATAAGAGTTTAAATGGAGGTCCCGTGTGTGAGTGTTGTCACGCACGTTAAAGATCCCTACCTTGTCTGGAACGGCAAGGGTTCGGCAAAATTCTAAATTTCCAGGCAACAAAAAACTCGCCTCCTGGACAATGTAGTACCTTCTGGTGGAGCATTGGAAATATAAATGCACGGTGTGTGAAGTGGGTTAAACAGCCTGTGGCTGCCAAGGATCCCCCAACACTTAGACATTTGCCGTATTAATAGTTTTACAGTAAATCCATTCGCACAATTAACATTAGTTGAGAGTATTGCAGAAGCAATATCTGTAGTTGTTTATAATACATCACCATGTTTAAGTACAATTATTATTTTTGTTATTAGTTTTTCCATCTTGCGACTGATGGGAAGCGTACCTCCATTGATTTCTATTTCACTATCTGTGTGTAGTAGTTTAACCTCGGTCTACCTATACTTCTTTTTTTCCCTAGCTTTGCTTGTAATATATTCCGCACTATTCCCTCATGTCTTAGTATGTGACCTCTCATCCTATCTCTCCTATTTGTTACTGTTTTTCACGTATTTCTTTCTTCCCCTACCATTTCTAGTACCTCTTTGTTCTTAACTTTTTTGTTCATGATATTTTCATCATACGTCTGTAGCATCACATTTCAAAGGCTTCTACCTTTTTCTTGTCTGCTTATCCTACTGTCCAGGCTTCACAGCCATACAGTGCTGTGTTCCACACATATGTTTTAAGCAATCTTTTTCTTGTTTCTGTTTGTGGTCTTTGAGCACAGTAGTGGCTTTTTCTTGTTGTAGCACGACCTTGTGCTAATCTTGTTTTATATCTTATGTGCCTTTCCCATCTTGCGTTATTTGACTTCGTAGGTAACAGAAATCCTTAACCTCTTGTAAGTTCGTGTTACATATCTGTATTCTTGTTTTTGATTTATTTTCCCCTCTTTTGCATACTACAACGGCCCTACATAATTCCTTAATCGGAAACAAATTAAATTAAATTGTTCTTTAGGCGAGATCCATTCTTCTGTAATAAGTTATTTATGCTTTTTATTGCTGGTGAATACGGCACTTTAGCAACAGCTTTGGGTTAGGAGTTATACATCGGTCATAGTGTGGTAGACGATGAATGTGTAGACACCACTTCAGTGCCTACACTAGAAACGATTTGATTGGTGGTGAAGAGTGAACCGATAAACTTCATTCTCATCACTAAAGCAAATACTAGCCGTAGCAAACACAAGTTATTCTCATTCACATTAATAAACTATTTTGCTATGCTCGCAAATAAAATTATTATCCAGTACAAATTTACAAGTAAAGGTGTATTTGCGTCACAATATACGTTTGCTGCAGCGAAAAATGCATAGTGATGTAAGTACAAGAATATTTGCAGTGATTAATAATATACCTTTAACTAAAATAAATTAGTAACAAATAGTAATCTATTTCTTTCAGGGCACTGATACTATATCCAGTGTTATATGTTATATTGTACATTTCTATAAAAACTTAATAGGTATTTTTAAAAAATTTTGAGCCATTGTGTAATGACTTTTCTATAACCTCAGTAAAGAAGAATAGTAATCTTCATTTGATCATAGTTCATCTAAATAAATATTGGTCCATTCTCATTAAAAAACTTCCAATTTTCCTTAAACATTATGGTTTCATTTTTTATAGAAGATAGTATGTATTACATACTTATTTTTATTGTAACGCTATCGTCAACCGCATACCCAACAATTCAGTTATTATAGTTTGTAGAAATTAAAAGAAAATTTACGAGCATCGAACATTGTTAGAATTTATTAATCTGTTATCAGTCACAGCAACCACACCTAAATTCAAGTGACAGCGCGGTTTTATATAAGCAACTAAACTAATCTAGATGCTAGAAGTGCATTCACCGTGGATTTATACACAGACTCAAATTTTATGAGTCATGTGCCAATTTAACTGGTCCCGACTATAACACATTGCTAATCGATGTGCCAAGCTTATTTTGAACACTCTTTATAGTAAGTTGTAATTCAGCAAGTATTTTATGTATAACATAGCGCTGGAATTATATTATAAATACATAGTCGATTTCTACATAGAAGTAAAGAAAAATTGTAACAGTAAATTCTTTAGTAAAGTTTTTTTGGACGCATACTAATATTTTTATTTTGTTGCAGGTAAGCAATTTTATCTCATTGTATTTTTCATTCATTTTCTCACGTAAGTATACTTAGGACTTTACACGCCTAATGTAATGTGATCTGTGATTATTTTGTCATCGATGAATTGCAGTATTACAGGATTTTAAAAATTACTAAATTATTTGCACCAGGGTCATTTCTAAGTGTGTAACATAATTTATTGCCGCTTAATAGAGTAAAGTATCAATGCTGTATCTAAAATAGTTAAAAGTAAACAGTTATAATTTTATTGGTGCGAAATTAGCTTGTGAAAATATTATCACAGTTAAGAATAAAAATACTGAGTATTTCATAACGAAATCCTGAATCAGAACGCATTGGTATTGGTACAATAGAGCTTGCGCGAGTTCATCACTAATGCGCATCGATTTCCGGTCGAACAGACAGTCACGTCGTAACACGAAACAAGTAAGTATGGCTGATAAGAGGAAGCGATGTGACTTTCGCATTTCTTAGATGCTTGTAGCAGGGTCTCTAGGTACACGCCATTTATTAATGGTATGTAATTAATGTTTAAGTTTCATCACATAAAGTCTTAAATTCTAGCGCAAAGAAAAAGAATATCAAATGCTAAAACAAAATAATATAAACTTGGATAATAGAATGTAAAAATTCCCACATTTAAAGAAAGTCCACCTTAGCAACACAGTATGGCGGAACCAAATTAGGCGTTTTACACGAGACATCGAAATGCAAGATGGCAACAACTGTTTGAGGATTCTTTGGTGAAGCTTGAATATTGAATTTAGTGTCAACTGTTAGTTTAACATGCTATGAGGATGAAGTATCAAATACAAAAAACTGACGAGGATTTTATATTTCGGTAACGTACAAAGATGATGAAGTTATTTTGTAGTTTATAATGTCACGTTGCGATAACGTTTGTATTGATAGTGGTTAGTTTGAAAATCTAATATCCCTTTATAATACGTTCGGTTAGATAATTTTGAAAAATATTGCTAGTGCATTTCATCAAGGAAATTTTGTTGAATGAAGATTTAAATTATAATATTAATACCTGTTTGGCGGTTATCATAAATGTCAATCATACAAAAAGGAAAACAATGAGTGAAATTTAAATGAATAAATCTAAGAACTTGTTTGCTTAACAAACAAGTTGCATGTGTTGTTAACAGATTTGAAATAATTTAACCTTCAGTGACTTGAATTTATTGAACTTATTTAGTAATTTGTTCTTTTAACTAAAAAACTATATAATTAATAGAAACGTATGTGAACCAATTTGTCAGATCTGATACTTAGAGAATTTGAAATTATTAGTTGTTAATTTATAAAAAGAAACTTAATCTTTGACTATTTAAAAAGTAGATAATTATAACTTTGAAAATTGCTTATGATGCTAAAATATTTTGTACATATCTGTTTTATGAAACGAAGAAGATATTTATTCAGCTTTATTATAAATGATGAACTAATTTAGTAATTTTTCATTTAGTGAGATTGATTTAAAAGAGATGAATGTAGTATGATGCTAAAATCCAGTGAATATCGTAACATAAGTACCCTTAGTTGGTTTTGAGACGCAAACAGCTGCCTCCATTAATTTGTTTTAATATATTTATGCATTTATTACAGCTAACTGTTATGTTAGTAACAACCAATGTGTTAATACTTTGAAAGGTTTATGCACTTTCTTTTCAAGTTTTTCTATCACAAAATGTTACTTTTAAAAGTGTAGTGGCGCCTGACAAATCCGTCCTTTTACCGACCCCCCTGTGTCTCATCGAAATTCGCTGAAGTTAGAGTTCAGAGTTAGACCGAGGGCCCCATAAAGGACCTTTGACGGAAAACTTACATCTCATGTGTAATAAGAGTCTACGTAGTTATCTCTGCGAGTCTCTTTGCCTTTATCGGGGAGGGTATAATTATTTTCCATAATAGAAAATAATAGATAATAAAAATAAACATTTCAAGTGGGGTCTATTTGTAAATGAAAACGAGAATGATATGCGATTGTCGTAATGCTTATGCGCGTCTGCTCCCAGCGTCCTTTGTACGCGTTTGGACGCCATTTGAAACCATATCGTCTGTCTATGTGTTGAACTGTAGAACCTCCTTTATGTGCACGTTACCACACCCGAATTCTGTTCACGACCTGTTACCATCTCCAAGCCAATCCTAGCAAACGTGTTAACAGCTCCCTCAAGACCATGCTTGCCTCCTACATTTGTGACAATGAGCGTCACTGAGATATCAACCTTCCTAAAATTTCCTGTGCCATGCTAACGTCCAAGCACGAAATCAGTGGCTGTACTTCTTTCTTTGCCTTGTTTGGTGGAAAATACATCCTCTCCGGCGATTACTTTGGACAACTGTCCTAGGTTAACGGCATCTATATTCCTAACTCTGAGCATCCCTCCCCTGATTTCAAAAATATCCGTTCCCCTAAAGAAAATATCGGCTGCTTACCGAACAATTCATAACCGTTGTAATCTCCGCCGACGTCGTATCTCTTTCTAATTAGGCGATTTTGTTTGGCTTCGCTCTACGCTGACGATACAATGGTATACGTTTACTCGTTCAATGTTACGGCATCTCTGCAAACATTAATCCATATGCGACTTATACTGGATTATTTTCAAAAATAGAATATAACTTTTATTAGTGAAAAAACCGGAACAATCTTCTTTGCAAAAATTCAAAGCATCAAAGGTCTTCCGATATTTAGGAATAAATAACTCCATAGTGACACCGATCAAAACCGTAAAATAGTAGTATGTCTAGACAGACGTCTTACATTTCGAAATCACATAAAAAATTGACTAAAAAAGCAAATAAGGTGATTGTATTCTCTAATTAATCAAAATAGTGCTATCTTTAGAAAACAAAAGATTGATATTTACTGCAATTATATGATCGGAACTAACGTACGCCTCTCCCATATGGGCCATTTCAAAATACAAAACACGATTACAGACACTTATGACAATGCAAAATAAGTTAAAAGACCAATAACCAAAAGGTGTTATGGGCGAATGAAACGTTAAATTCTTAAATTTGGAATTGCCTAGAAGGGGCGAAATTCTGCAATAAATTAAGGTTGCACTGGCTAACTACAGTGTTGCGGAAGTGGGTTCCTATGGAAATAATGAAAAAAATTGACATAAATCGAAAACGGTAATAATTAACTAGGTGCAATTTCGAGCTACGTTACCAATAACACTTACCTTGAAATGTTTTCACCGTTTTATGGGTGCCAAGTCGTCCAGTCTAGTCTAGTCTAGTGAGGGTCCCTTAGACGACGAATATTCTAGGAATTTTAAGTACGTTGACCTCTTGATGAAATGGAGTTCTTTTTGCAAACATACTACAGTAAATGTGCACTTAAAGAAAACAACAAATTTCATCTAACTGCGTCACCTAAATCTATTTTAATACATCACAATTTCATTATTCCTGTAAAAAGGTATACATACAAAATTTTAGAGTTACTTATTGTTGATGTGCAACTTGTCCGGAATAGCCTGTTTCATTTTTGTTATTATAATTTGTGTTTGTATCTTGTTTGGTTTTTAGAATTTATATACCTGACGACTACTATCTAAGCTGTTGGTGTTCTCGACGGGTTGTAATGCATGTAATGTTGATAGGAAAACTACAGTCCACTAAAAAATAGTAGGCAGTGACGGCTTTTACGGTTGCTAAGATAATGTTTAATTTTAGATTACTAATGTCACATAATTAAAAAAAAAAGAATTTCTGTTACTATTTCAAGTTGTACAAGATAATAAATTGTGAAGCCAGCTTTATAACAATTCGTATCAAATGAATTTTTAGGAATTGGTCTTCAAGAGATCACATGGTTGACTTCAGGTAGGATTCCATCACAATTTAATTATTAAGGGTCGACAGGAATTTATGCAAGGCTACAATTGGAAGCAATTCCAACCCTAAGGTTTCAAGGGATTATTCAAAACATATTTTTAAGGTTTCTACAAGGGAAAGGAATTTCACACAGCTACTATTGGAAGCAATTCCAACATAGGTTCAAGGAGCTCTAACAGGACACATACTTAAAGATTGTTCTACCAAGGAAACGTGGTTGGCAAAGATTTGTACAAGGCTAGAATTGAATTTCTACACCACATCTTAAATATTTATTTATTTATTCACGTATTCTTGGGTTCTTGAATGCATCATTCTGATTACAAACAAATTCGGTTAAGCCAGGGTTATTTTAAGCTCCATTGCTGTGCATGTGTTGTGAATTAGTTACCTTCCTAGACCCCTGCTACTATATACTAATGAATCCTTTTTAGTTGTTACTATAGCTAGGTTGTTGATACTACTTGTCACATTTCTGTGTGTCATATTATTGCTGAATAGAGCCTAATTTAAGGTTTATACTTCAATTTATTTAGCAATACTATATTAGTATGCACAAACTACTAAAACCCGTTAAACTTGAGATAGACACCAACGCGGTTGACTCTCATAGGTTCTGGACTCACTGATACAAGACATTCACTAATTTTATTAAAGCTGCAAAGGCTAGTGACACTCAAAAACTAAACCTGCTCATCAGCCATGTAGCACCCTCAGTATACGAACATATTAGCGAGTGCAAATCGTTTGAAGAAGCTGTGGCCGTACTAAAATCACTTTATGTTAAAGCCAAAAATGAAATTTTTGCCAGATATTCATTAGCTACTCGCCGACAGGAACCAGGAGAATCAATTGATCGGTCGTTTAAGGCCTTGAAAGTATTAGGCTAAGAATGTGAGTTCAAACAGTCTCCGCGGAACAGAATAAAAATGATTTCATCCGTGATTTCATAAATGGATTATCGTCATCTAATATTCGTCAAAGGTTATTAGAAAACATTACTTTAGAATTGCAAGATGCTTATAATAAAGCGAGGTTTCTAGAAATGGCTCAACTGCAGTCTGAGGTCTACGCTTCTAATCCCGCTTGAAAAATGTTAGGCGATCATTTTTCACAAAAATACGCCCTCGTTCGGATGAGAGGTAAAATGGTGGTCCCGTGTGTGAGTGTTGTCACGCACGTTAAAGATCTCTACCTTGCTTGCAACAGCAAGGGTTCGACAAAATTCCAAAATTTCCAGGTAAAAAAAACTCGCTTCCTGGCCAATGTAGTACCGTCGGGTGGAGCATTGAAAAATCAAATGTAGGATCTACGCTTCTGATTCTAAATTTGCAAATACTGTCACTAACGAGGGTATGATGAATCAAGTCGAAAGCGATCAGAATAAAGTAGCGCTATTGTCAGTAGTGTCATATTATTGCTGAATAAATTGAAGTATAAACCTTGAATTATGCTTTATTCAGTAATAAGATGACACTACTAGTTTACAGAAATGTGACAAGTAGTATCAACAAACTAAAGCTATAGTAACAACAAAAAAGGATTCATTAGTACAAAGTAGCAGGGGCTTAGGAAGGTAACTAATTCGCAACAGCATGAATAACTCAAAGGTGCAATTATTCAACAAAGGAAGGGTTGCCAAAGACATTTGCAGCACCAAGCACTGTTTAGTGCGCGTACAGCAATAGAGTTTTGAATAACGGACTACCGGATTTTAATTCTAGTTAACCCTACACCCATTGCAACATAAAGAGAGGAAGTATCACATGCAAGAGTAAGTGTACAACTAACCAAGGTATTCAAACCTACAATTAAAGGTTACATTTTACTTAGTAAACTTACTTAGGATTTTAATACTGGGTTAACACAAACAGTTAAATACGAAGTGTGGTTATCTGTTTTTACAAGAAAAGAAGAAGGTTTAAAGGGGTTATTGTAGTAATTTAAATAGATTAGAAAGTTCTAGGACTATGGTTAACAAGGACAATATAATACAAAAGCGGGGTAGAATTAAGTCGGAAATTACTAGAATAGAAACCTAGGTAAGAGCAAATGAAAATAACGACAGCATTGATGCGTCGATGAATTTGTAATTAGGGAATCAATATTAGTAAAGTCGTATGAAGGATATGAGTATAACCAAGATCAGATAGAGGAACAGGAGCCGTTAGAGGAAGTGGATAGGGTAGTTGTAAAATTGCAATACACCTCTTTGCATAGTTTACTCAAATCAGGTATTCAAAATGAGACCTTGCTAAAGAGAGCACTAGTGGCGTAGAGTTAGAACCATTAGGTTCGGGATCAACAGGGGCGGTAAGCACGGTCGGTAGTCCCCGCCCTTCAGGTCAACTTGCCAAATTTCAATATTTTCACGTTTTCTGGGAAATATGATGATCACAGGTCTTTCACAGAGCTTTTCATTTCGTTGATACATTCGGACACACGTTTAAATAAGGTACAAAGATTTTTATATTTAAAGTCAGTTCTACGTGATGAACCATTGCTTATAGTGAAGGATCTACAAATTACAGACGCCAATTACGATGTAGCTCACGATTTATTGAAAAACCGTTATGACAACAAATTGGTGACCATAAATTGCCATATACACGTTTTAATGAACATTTATATCACAAAGGATAGCTCAGCTGCACTAAGGAGTTTGTTTTATCAATTAATAGAATTATAATGCGTTAAATGCGTTAGGTGTCCCGGTTAAAGAGTGGGATCTAATGTTGATTTATACCCTGGCTTCAAAATTAGATTTCAACACACTTATGGCATACGAGTTGAAAAGGGATCCATATGTTTTGCCAACTTTTGAAACATTTCTAGGGTTTCTAGATAGGCGATGTTTAGCGCTCGAAGCGTTAGGGTGTGTAAAGGAAGACACCACACATTATTGCATGAGGCCAGAGGTCGTAAAAGGGAAAATGCTGAAAGCCTAAGTTTTTCCGAACAAGGATACAATCAAAGTACTATTAATAAAAATAATAGTTCATTAATGGTGACTGCATCGTCATGAACAGCCACTTCATCAGGAGAAAATTTGGTTCTCCATGCTCCCTGTTCAATAGCCAATACAGGCAAGCAGGTACTTTTAATTACTGCGTTAGTAAATTTGATTACTAATGACGGGTCTAAAGTAGAAGCGAGGGTGATATTGGATTCAGGGTCTCAGGGTTGATTTATAACATCAAGAATTGCAAATAAATTAAGACTAACAAGAACTTCAAGCAACATTCAGGTTTCGGGGATAGCACAAAGCGATGTTCGCGTAACAGAGGTTCTTAAAGTTATAATTCATTCTCAACAGAACACAAAAAAGAGAATCTCCATAAAATGTGGTGTTCTCAAACGCATAACTTGCCCACTGCTCCACACACATATAAACATTAACAAGTTAAAGCTACCGACGATTTACAGTTGGCGGATAAAAACTTTCTCGCTCCCGGCGAGATAGACTTATTGCTAGGAGCGAACGTGTATTTTGAGGTAATCCGGTGCAGACTTATAAGATTACGAGAAAATCTTCCCATTTTGCAGAAAAGTATTTTCGGTTGGATTGTAGGTGAAAGTTCCCGCACGTGTCGCTTGAGGACAAGGCTTGTGAAGAAATTTATTCAACTACAACTATGCGGTTAGAATTGGGTATCTTTGAAGTTAGAGTACCCCTCGGACCAGGTTACGATGTCTCCTTCTTAGGAAACTTTTTAACAAGAGCTACTCAACGATTTCATTCGTTAAAAAAGGTTTAGTAAGAATCCCAAGTTAAAAGGGGAATACAAGTCATTTGTCGATGAATATTTAAAGCTCGGTCATCCAAACGACATCAGTCGCGAAATTAACTCCACGGCTGCAAGTAGGTACTACTTTCCACACCATTTTGTGGTGCGTGAAGATTAAGACACGACTAAATACAGAGTCGTGTTTGATGGATTCATGAAAACTACATCAGAGTTAAGTCTAAATGACATTATGCTTGAAAGTTCACTAATGCAACCAGAGCTATTTAATACATTGTGCAGGTGTAGAACATTCAGATATGTTCTTACAAGTGACATATAAAAAATGTATGGGTGCATTAGAATCAATCCTCAAGATGCCGTTTTGCAAAATATTGTTTGGCAGGATGATCCTTCTTGTCCCTTGAGACATATTGAGCTTCAAACGGTAACGGACGGAACCAGTTGTGCTCCGTTTCTCGCCATATCTAGGTGACTACCATCTAAGCTACTCGAAGAGTCATTAGCATATAATGTTGATAGGAAAACTACAGTCCACTAAAAAATAGTAGGTAGTGACCGCTTTTACGGTTACGCTTGCTAAGATAATGTTGAATTTTTGATTACTAATGTCACATAATGTAAAAAATGAATTTTTGTTACTATTTCAAGTTATACAAGATAATAAATTGCGAAACCAGCTTTATAACAATTCGTATCAAATGAATTTTTAGGAATTGGTCTTCAAGAGATCACACTTATATTACTTTACGCATCTGCGACATACACTATTCCTGTAAACAAATACACACAGAATTGCGAAATTTCATTATTAGTTGAGATTCAATTAACCATAACCTTGTTGTTTCAATGATAATATTTATGTATCAAATTTTAATTTAAATTGCACTGTTTAATATACTTTGACTAATGGTGGACGTGGTATATTTAATTAACCAAGCGTCATGCATAAATTTCATCAACAAAAAAAATTAAATCACAATTTCTAATGAACTACGACTTACAGTTACCAATTCAGGTGGTTAAAGAATTCCATGGAGCCAAGAGTAAATGAGTTGGTTTGCAATCGGGTACTTCTTTAAATTGATAGTACTTGAAACCAAACTGTCCAAATATATTAGTGTTTTGAGTTCTGTCGAAAATCCGCAGGATTTCAACACGTTTACGCCCGTCTGTTAATCCCTAGAAACGAACTTTTAACAATCACCCTTATATGTGCTTTTGTTTACGGCTCGTGAATAATTAATTAATTCATAGTTTCCGTTCGCGGTCTAGCGTATATAATTTTTTTCCTGCTATTCATACGTTTGGTGGAGGTTTTGTCATTGTATAACATTATTATCACTCTGAATAAATACATTGAAAAATTATTACTTTGTAGTGAATAATATAATTAATTATCTGTAACATGATATTGATGAGTTCTCTAAGTGTCCGGGTTCTTTAGGTATGTATGCATCTGCTTATGATATGGTCTGATGTTTTCTTTCTATTGTAACTATGTAATATTAATTTTATTTCGTGTTACTAAAACTTGTAAAAAGCACTTCTAGATTTGGGATAATTATGACACGGAGAATGCCTATTTATAATTCCACGGCTGTTCACTCCTTTATTGTAAACGCTTCCTTAAAATCACATTACACCGCTATGAAAATTTACTATTATAAATATTTTGTTTACCTTTTTGTGGATTTAAAATAATTTTTGGCACTGAGTCAAGTTTTTTGTCTGTTTATTATTAATTATTCTCTTTTTGCACCAGTTTTGTATATCACGTAACGTCGAGGATTTACAGAAGAACTCCACAGGTACCAATTGTAGATGAATATAATAAATCAATAGCTGAAAAGTTTTTTGAAAAAGTACACCACATCAGGAAATCTCCTAATTCGAGGCATAATCAGGAAATTTCTGATGCCAGCTGGCTATCTTCTTCAAAAATTTAGTTCTGTTGGTGATGCTCAACGTAAAAATATTGAAATTACTGTAAAGTGATGTAAGTTCATCGGAGGTAAAAAGAATGGGTTGAATTAGCATTTCTGTTTAATACCTTAGTAGTTTCTATATACATTCCTCGGCTTCTTATTCTAATTTCTGTGGAAATGTGTTAATTGAATTTATTTTTAGCAACCTCATAATAATTGCTACACGTTCTGCTACGGTGAGTATGTGAAGTGGTTACAATAGATTTTACAGCAGATGTGTTGCTATTTTAATTTTAAGTTTTACTCGCTTCGGTGCATGAGGATTTGTAATTGCCTAGGCGACGTTTCTACTGCCTTAATTTATGTTAAAACAGAAGTATATTATTATACCATTTTATTGCATTTACTTCCTTCATCTGTCTCTTTGTAGATTGTAACAAGTAATTGTTGTGTCAATCATGAAGATAACTTGCTAAGATATAATGTATCCTGTAGTTTTATTGTATACCGTGCTTACAGTTCTCAAATGTGCTTTTGTATAACAATTCTCTCACTAAACATTTAGCTTTTATTAATGTACTGAAATTATGTAGTACAATATAATTACAAAATTGTACAAGATAACGATTATAATAAACTACTTAGCCAATAAAGAGTTTATTTGGAGATACATAATTATATTTCCGCAAATATGCATGCCGTTACTCCAAAATTTTATTGAGTTTTAACAATGTATGTTTCTGGAAAGGCTATAGTATAAGCAATAAGAAAAACAATGTTTCCACTTGCTACGAGTTTTGCGTCCTACCATTTTCTTTGACTTCTAAATAACATAAAAATATAATTTTGGTAGGTAAACATACATTTTCAGGGATAAGCAATGCAGTGGTATCTAAATATATTATCTAGAGGAATCTGACAAATTATTTTGATTTATTTCAAATGTTTTTAATTTTGTAGCAACTAGAGGGTCTATACGTATTTTTCATAATCAGTTTCGTACCGGTCCTGTATCCAGATCATTCGTACATTTATTGCTACATTGTCAAAAATCGCTGCATGATAAGTTTGTGAGAACTCCCTGCAGACGAACATTTTTTTTGTATTTACAACTTAATTATTGCCTTTGGAACTGGAATAACATGCACCATGATTAGTTTCAACTGGCCAATCTAACCTTGAATGGGATGCAGCAGAGGATCCTGCAAAGCAATATTAGCCTCTCCCCAGATTGTGGCTTGGGCATGGACTCTGAGGACATGCTGTTTTAAAGCTCAAAATTTAGAAGGTAGATCGCCACTTTGTCATATGCTTGCAAAATAAATATTATTGCAGTTTTCTGATATTGTTAATATAGAAGTCATTGGGGAGGCTGACAACATAGTTTCTGCACTTCTGCAGAAAACTGACGACGTTTGAAGTTGCCTCCATAAAAGCTTGCATTCAGGTTGCTTTACCTATACGAGAGCACATTTGTGTTATCAACGCCAGTGATCGTGTGGAAGGTTGGCAAACCATTTTCCCCCTTCTAGCCCTAAAACTTTCTTTATTGGCTCTATCTGGCTCACCCGATAGGCAATTGAAATCGACATATTCTTTAGCATGAGGTCATAGTTAGCTATAACTAACACCAGGACATCGGTTTCTTGGGAGAAAAAGCCATCCATTCATCCAGTGGGTTTTGTTGTGTTGCCAAGACATGCTGGTAAAACAACAGTGTGTCATCTTCTTCATGATTGTTGTCGTCGAAAAGTGTTCTTGTTGCTCCTAGTACGCCCCGAATAACAAGTGATGATCAATTTTTGTGTTGAACCGTTGTACACTAGAGTCTTTACAACAAGATAGTTTGTTAGGTCAGCCTTCGTCTTGTCATGCGAAAGAAATTTGTTCATTGCGATGTGTTTAATGTTTGTGTCATCTCTGACCTGATACCGAATTAGTGCTGTTCCTTACATTCTTTTATCCCTGGTTGCGCACTTAAGAGACTCTTGTCTGTACGTGTCAAAAACAAGGATGATCTTATCATAATCTCTTGTGAGAGATTTAAGCCTGTCATTAAAGCAACCACTCAGATTATTAACTGCCACTATCGTTGATGGTAGAAGATCCGTTGCATCTACCTGGGATATCTCGCTACTTGTACCATCTGACTTGATGTTTATTCCGTCTTCGGGTTGCAGTTTCCTTTAGTGTTTTTGTCGTTGCCAAAGCGCTCTTGATGTCACAGTTAATTCCTAGTTCCGAATGGCCTTTTTTTGATTTGTTCCTCTGGTGGACCTTGCCACAACCATCATTCTGCCATACAAATACTTGGTCTCATGTAGATCCACAGTCATGTGACATCAAGGTTGTACTGTGATTTTTTGTTTACTATCACAAACATCTTGTTATTTTTCGTTACTGGTATCTATAGAGTAACATTTCAGTTGGTTCCCGCCGACGAGCAGTCTTTATACAGCTATTAGCCAATCTTATCTGCGTTCAGGATAAGTTTTACATACTCATCATGGATGTAGATATGAGTAATCATATTGTGCAATTTGTTACCGGCAGCAGCAAAAGAGTTTTCATGCTTAAAACTGATTTCTTTATCTTGTCTATAACATTACGATGCTACTTTACTGCAATCGGCACTAGGCCATGATGCTCTTTAGTTGTACCACTTTTCAAATTAAATTGACTCGTTAACTTATTGACAACGCGGTAGAGTTCAGTGTGATAATGAAAATCTCTCTCGAGCATACACATTGTTCGAGATACTAACAGATCCAAAATGAGTTTTCATGAGCTTGTTCAGCTGCTCGCATCCATGGTCCGCTCCGATGGATACAAAGGGAATGGCATTTTTCGTGACTGAAATCTTACCTGCTATCATTTTTTCTAATGTTAGAGGGTGGCTGCTCCTAAGGTCATACATGTCCGTGGTATATTTTGGCCAGAGTCCGTTTGTATTTCATCCGATCAAATGCAAAGAACAACTTGCTGAGCTGCTGTCCGGCTTGAAGATGAAGCTCAAGGTCTGTATTTGAGGTATCAGTGAGATACGTTACTATTGTTTCCTTTTGCTGCAAGTAGTTCATCATTGGCTTGAACATTGCATTTTCGAACATCTTTTTCACCCATTATAACGCTGTGCTTACACCAGAAGTGGTCAAGGTCTCCAGTGGGGCGGTGTTTACTTGTTTCGCCGATTCACTTTTTGTGTGTTAGTTATTCTCGAAACCGGCACTGCATTTGATTTTTAAAATGCACCAGCCGAAGGTCCTACATTGTCCAGGAAGCGAATTTTTTTCAAAACCGCATAATTTGCCATGAACTTCCTTTCGTAATTGCACATTCTCAAAAATGATCGCAACCGCCGAAAATTTCTTGGTTTTGAAAATTTTCGTATTGCCCTAACGCTATCTGGCTCTACAGAAATTCCCTTGTGCATCAGAATGTTTTCAAAAATTTAATACTTTCGTGAGCAAGTTTGCATTTTCTCAACTTAACAGCAGAACCTGCTTGAGCAAATGTTTCGAATCATTATTAAGTCTTCGATCCTGGAACTGGTTAAACGCATACCTCCATTGTTTTTTATTCTGAGCTAAGCTACACATTTCCCTGAAATTCCACACAGTTTGCATCTTTCACTATCTGCGTGCAATATTCTGATCTAGGTCTACATGTACCTCTCTTTTTCATATATCTGCTTCTAATATAGCCCTCAGTATTCCCCAAAAATAACTTAAAACGTATCCTGCCCTTCAATTTTTTCTATTTTTTTTGTTTCCGACATATTATTCCCCTACTATTTCTATAACCTCTATTTCATAGGTGTACAGTGCTGTGTCCCACATATATCCTTCCAACACTTTTGTTCATATGTTTATGTTTGTTGTCTTCGAACATATCCGCTGCTTTTTTTGTTAGATACAGTTCGGTACCCCTTATATTGTTTTGTAACTATGTACTCTATTTCACCGATATTCAGTAGTATGTGAAGGGGGTGGTTAAGCAGCCTGAGGCTACTAAAATCCCCCTACACTTGAACATTTGCCGAATTAATAGTTTTCCAATTAATCCTTCCGTACACTCAGGATTACTTGAAGATGTTGCAAAACCAACACCTGTATTTGTTTATAGTACTCATCAGGTTTAAGTGCAATTATTTTTTCATCATTAGGTTTTCCGTCTTGGAACTGGTTTGTCGCGTACCATCACTGATTTCTATTCTGAGCTGACCTACAAAGTTCCTTAACGTTCATACAGCAGAGATACAGGTCTGTTCCTCTTCTGTTGTTTTCTAAATATATACTGTACTTCACCGATATTCAGTGGTATGTGAAGGGAGTTAAGCAGCCTGTAGCTACCAAGATTCCCAACACTTGAAACATTTGCCGAATTAATAGTTTTCCAAGAAATCCTTTCGCACAATAAGGATTAGTTAAAAATATTTCCAAACCAACACCTGTATTTGTTTACAGTACTAATCAGGTTTAAGTGCAATTATTTTTCGTCAATAAGTTTTCCGCTTGGAACTGATTGGACGAGTACCTTCACTGATTTCTATTCTGAACTAACCCACACAATTCCCTGACATTCTTACAGCCTAGATACAGCTCGGCTCCCCTTCTATTGTTTTCTACATATACGCCCTATTTCACCGATGTTTCGAATAGTAAATATAAATGTTCCAAGTGTTCCATCGCTATCGCTGTTGCACTTAAAATATCATCGACTATAGCGTAGCAAACAATGTAACATTTCCCCTAAAATAAATAAAACAAGCAGCCGACGTGCTCAAGCCGAACGTAGTGCTTTTAAACAGAAAGTCAGTAAATGTCCAACAATCATCCCTTAAGGGAATCTAAAAATAGGACCACTTTAAATCTACAGTACTCATAAACTTAACTCTATCTGCTTCAAACATAAATGCTTCGGGATTACGAGGTAAAACTGTGGTAGCCTAACATTCTCGCATTCAAATGCCGCGCATCTAAACAGACCCAGACACTCTTGTCCTTTTTAACTAAGACTGATCCGAGTACGATTTTATCAAAAACGGCTATTCATTCCTACGTTCTATAATGTTTTCATATTCCTGAGTCAACCCGGGTTGTTTACTCGTGTGTCGATTCAACATCTTCAACAATCCCTCCTTTTCCGTCTCTGTAAAAGTTGCTCTTTCCACGGTACACACAACTTTAGAATTTGAAACTTTCTGCTCTTTTCCTCCAGACACTTCAAAATTTATTTTCGGTACATCTCTTATATTAAATAGATTCTTAGCAGTTTCCTCAAAATTTGCCATCACATGGCTATCATTCACCACGGTCATTTCATGGCTCCTAATATCTATTTTTACTTCCTAATCGTACACAACCCAATACCCTCTCGCTAAACCTGGAATTACAATTTCGCATTGAAAAGCTTCGAAGTTAACCCTAACAATACTTGCAATTTTACTTTTGTCGTCCTGGTTAACCGTTAACAGGAAAAGTTGGCACGCCTGGATTGACATCTGAAATCTCTATCTACAGTTCCTTACTTATGCAGTTGAATTGACTGCCCGAATTAATTAACGCTCTAATTTTTACCCCTTGTATTTCTACGTTTATGCACGGCATAAGTGTCCTGCGCTAAATCTACCTCCTCGGAGTAAGAAATTAAGTCTTCTTCTTGTTCTTGGTTGCACAAACTGGTTACATCATCTGACTTTATCAGATTCCCGTTCGACCATCGTTCCTCATGATCTCTTATGATCCGATTTCCGTTTTCTTCGCGATCCCGTTTTTTTCCTTCACTTTCACGCATTTTTCTCTTGGGTCATCATATTCTCTATATGTTCTTCTCTTTCCTCTTCATATATTCAATCTATCTTTCTTAGAAAATTTTCCATTTTGTGTATCCCCACGTGTTCTAAGTTTAATATACCGCGCTTTGTCTCGGGCGGAAGATGTTTCTACTAACTCGGTTTCTGTGAACCTATCTGTTGAATACGCCTCTTCCTTTACTAAATTTTAAAACGCAATCGGTTTGGTTGCCTTTTTCATATTTTCCATAATTGATTTTAAAAAGTATATTCCTTTGATCTTCCGAACACCAATACCTTTTCATAAATCGATTCGCAAAATCCACAAAATTCACAAAATATCTTCCTTGGCCTTTGATCAATCACTCGCAGACCGCTTCAAGCAATTCATTGCATAGATATTTTTTTGTGCAACGGTACCCCTGCTGCGTTTAGAATATTTTTTAGTTTACGCATAAATTCCACAGGATGCACATTACGCAACTGAGAAAACGTTAGTGAATTATGTCCCAGATCCCTCTCAAGTGAAATATACGACCGGTTATTATCATTAAAATTGGGTTTCGCCCGCGGCAGCGACGCAATGTCGACCAACCTGTTTTAGTTTGCCTTTTTATCTGACATTACTAATTTACTCATACTCTGTTATATATACTGAATATTTTCCATTAAGCGTTCTATATTGCTTTCAACCACCTCCAGTCGGAAATTATTCCCATCATTCTCATCAATTGGTTTGCAGAAACTTTAGTGAAGAGCAAAAATATTTTATTAAAATTCGTACAGAGTATAGTCGTACCTTTCACCGTAAATATATCTGCTTGTAGAAATTCTTCTTATAACTTAAAATACCATTTAAATTTCACTTTTTCTTATTTAAAATTAGACAATTAGTATCACTTACCACCAGGTGTGTTTTTAATCGATCCGTCTGTTGTGCGTCAAATCTTCTGCCCTCCTCCCCTGGAGCACGTACAATTTTCGCGTTTAAACCCAATATAGTACCTTCGGGTGGAGCATTGGGCACGTGGCCGCAAGTATAGCGGCCCTTATTCAAATTATAATGCCCTTCTCCCCAGGCGGCTGCGTGTCGTAGTTGGTATGCGCATGACTTCTATGTCCAAGGTCCCGGGTCCGAATCCCGACACGGTCCGGTTGAAAAAATATTGGGCGAGCATTTTTCACAAAAATACACCCTCGTTCGGATGAGAGGTAAAACGGAGGTCCCATATGTGAGTGCTATTAAACCCTACCTTGCTCGGAACAGCAAGGGTTCGGCAAAATTCAAAATTTTCTAGGTAAAAAAAATTCGCTTCCTGGCCGGGTGGAGTATTGGACAATAAAATGTACTCTCCTCCTCCCTTTTCCCGAACAATACATGAATTAGTTTACAATTAAGACAATGATGAGAATTAGGTTACATCTAACTTTATTAT
The DNA here is from genome assembly GCA_036346225.1 of Platerodrilus igneus. Classification (NCBI taxonomy): domain Eukaryota; kingdom Metazoa; phylum Arthropoda; class Insecta; order Coleoptera; family Lycidae; genus Platerodrilus; species Platerodrilus igneus. The sequence continues at coordinate 11,721,653 of JARFIW010001599.1, forward strand.
TGTCTAGTTCCAATATTGAAATATCAAAAACTCAAACTAACAGAGAACTCCTTAGTTATGTTTTAAACTATAAACTAGTAAAACATTAACCCCAAAAACCTTGCCTTAGAATATAGCACTTACCGAAAGTTATATAAAATTTGTACATGCATTTACTCACCGTGCTAGGGACGATGTATATAGAGTTGGTATACTTCACTAGACCACGCAACGCTACTTTCGGGAATTTTTACATTGGTCTAGACTCGTAAAACTTTGGAAACGCTTTTCTTAGCTTGACTTGCAAAAACGTAGCACCAAAATAATTACTCCATTGCATTTCGAAAAAAGCCTAGAGGCATTAATTCCGGTATAAACAAGATTGTACCTTCACCTCATAAACAATAAAACATCGGATTTAAAACACAGTTGTTTTTCCTTCAATGATTTTACATACACGCAAGACAGTCATACTCGTGTTTGTTAATACCGAACGTTTTACAATCATGACATCTAACTTTAGTTCTTATTGCTTGAGTAACATGCTCGGCAATAGTCAACCCTCTACTACTCCATCTCTCGCCACCAACATAGCTAGCAACCCCGGGCCAGGTATAAGAATACCATCGGGTTGTTCCTTATGGTTCGCATTACTTGCACTTCTTGGCAAGTCAGTGACCTCACGCGGCACTACACATAACAATATGCACACACTACTCCTAAAACTTAAGCTATACATAAGAATGGCCACAACATTTTTTGTTTGAGTTATTTAAAACCAAATACCAATGCATCCACACAATGCTAATAAATACCAAAAGAGTTCAACAATGGTCGTATTAACGAACTAAATTTAGAAATGCAGGATAATTTTTGTATAGAAGCACTAGATGTGGAAATGCATGCGCCTAAACAGTAAAATCCCCATCGATATGGTTGCAACGCGAGCAGTGACGGAAAGCACTCACCCTCGAAGTTGCTGACGTCGGCGTTGAGTCAGCAGCTGGTCAACATCAACTTAAAGGGGGGGGCCTACACCCATAAAGAATGCATTTGGTCTCCCATTACTACAAGGGACGACCATTCATTGCAGCTTTAAGGCCGCCGGAAGAAAGCTAAAGCAATTACAAATAAAATTAATTCGTGATAGTCGGAACGTATAATTTTATAAAAACCCTAAATACCCACCACGCTATAATGCGTGCCCCGAAATTCGCATCAACCAAAACGGAAACATCCAAACATTCTACATGTATTCACTTGTGCAGATTGCAAAGCAAAATGAATATTAATTTTGTTTAACTAAGAACCAAAGCTCAACGTAATCTTGTAGTCAGGCTTAAAACGGGAAAAACACAGTTTATAATGGGGCAATACGCAACTTTAATTCGATGAATTCCTTCAACGGGAAAACACATAAGCATTCATTATCGTATGCTTGGAACACGTTATTGACTATTTAGCGTAAACTTTTAGAACTAGAATTTAGTATTAATTAGCGGAAGTAACAATCGAAATTAAATTTACACAAACAGATACATGAATTAACACGTGAAAGGGTTATTTTAATTTACTGAATAAATTTTCGTTTTTGAAGCTAAGTGGGCTTTGAATTGAGAATTATGGTAATTCATTTATGCGGAAAATAAACGTAACATATGTATTACAACTAAAATCTTCTCATCATCATTTTGTTTTCGACCTTACTTAAGGTCGGTTCGACGCAGCTCTAACTTCTTTTCTATTCTGTGCTAATCTAAAAAGTTCTATATACCCATCACAACCTAAATTTCAAATAATTTGACTAATATAGCGTGGTCTAGGTCTTATTATACTTTTCTATCTTTTTCTTATCTACCTGGCTTTACATAGATGTTAGCAATCTGATGGTTGTTAAAGAACTCCAACATGTATACAAGATTCCCATATATAAGGAAATTAAATATTACCTGGTTATCCCCTCCAAAAAAAGGAAAAGTGTTAAATTACATGTTGTGGTAAGGCTTAAGCAACGAATCGCTGCCAACATGTCAGACCGCTAACTAATCGTGAGTTATGTCATGGTGACATTTAGTTAACTGATTTTTATTTATTTATTTTTGTTTTGTTTTGTTTTCGAACTTACTTAAGGTCGGTTTGACGCAGCTCTAAATTCTTTTCTATTCTAAGCTAGTCTAAAAAGGTCTACATACCCTTCACAACCTAAATCTCTAATAATTTGACTAATATAGCTTTGTCTAGGTTTTCTACTAGTCTATAATCTAAGACCTTACTAAATAGTTCCTCATGTCTTAACCGGTGCCCTATCATTCTATCTGTACTGATCTTTAATTGTTTCCACATACAGGGTTCCTCACCTATCCTATAAACTTATTCGTTTGTTACTATATCTGTCCAACTAATCTTTAACATTCTCCTATAACACCAAGTTTCAAAAGCTTCTACCTTTTTCTTATCTACCTCTTTAATTGTCCAAGTCTCGCTGCTTTATAATAGAACGCTCCATACGTACGATTTTAAGAAACTTTTTCTATTATTTAAACTAATACTATTAGCTATTAGTAAGTCTTTCATTTTTCGAGCTTGAGCTATTCTAGCTGCTATATCCCTTCTGCTACGTCCGTCCTTTGTAATTATACTACCTAAATAGCAAAAATCATTTACTTCCTTTAACTCGGTATTACCTATTTTTAATTTTGGTTTAGAACTAAACTGTAACTCACTTGTTATTATTTTTCTCTTTCCTGAGTTAATTCTCATACTATAGTTACTCTGTAGTATCTCATCTAAAATATTTTAAAACTCTTCTAACTCTTTTCTAGACTCTGCTATAATGGCCATATCATCTGTAAAACGTAACATGTCTATTTTCTGTCTTTGTACACTAATACTTATCTCTTTTCTCTCTCTAGCTAAGTTTAAAGCTTTCTTAATATAAACATTCAAAATCAAGGGAGATAGAATGTTACGAAAAATTTAAGTCAAGTTGACGGCCACTAGAAAAGTGCTTAGGTAGCGGCTTTTGGGTTGGGGGTGGTGACAACTTTTGCTCCGGCTTAGTCAGGGTGAGACTCTAATTCAGGGTAGATCAGAAAATGTACTGCACAGATTATATTAATAAGGGTTAGTATTGAATCAGAGCCTGGACAGGGAATGCCAAGGCGCCAGGAACTGATAATAATTAAGGAGCGTATGAAACCTAAAGTCCTAGTTCCAACAGACTTCGAAGGAACCCCCTTCTAGATCATAAATATAAAACACGCAACTTCACAAAATAACTATCTTTAATATCGCATCGGAACACAAAAACAATTAATAACAAAAATTCCAAATACCAGTTGAATTTCAATATTACATCAATTATGATTAACACAAGAATAGAAAATACAAAATTAGTAAATATTACCGTAAGGAACCCCGCACGAGTGCATATCAGGGAAGAAGAACTTTTAATTTCTCACTCACTTTAAAGTTATTTATTACTCACGTACTCATATACCCTTGGCCAAGAAAACATGTAGTAGTACGTAAAATGCACCATAAATTAAGGGCTAGGTGTTCTAACCTCAATTTCAAATAAGCACCTCGTGGGAGCAATCTCTAACAATAGTGTAAATATTAGATACCTTAACGTACTGTTGAAATATTTCACAATTATCTCAATGAATCACCCTAGGCAGTAAAGAGGGTGCCTAGAAATACACTAAATGTTGATTTTTAAATATTAAATTTTGTATATCAGTATTACAGAATTTTGAATGAAGTAGATGTACTTCTTATGAACAGCAATAGCTCAAATTATTAATATTAAGTACTAGTAAAGGAAAATAATAAAACCACAATGGCACCAAATAAGCACAAACACTAACAACGAACAATAAATACATGGAATAATCTTACTCAATGATTAGCTTCTGTACGTAGTTATTTCATATCAAAGATCGTCGAAGTCCTAGGCTGCTGGAATGGTAACCCAGAGTAACGACAGCTGGTCGGCAACGCCAATAAATGATAAATAATAAAGTTGATAGTGCGACAACGTTCTTGAGATAAAGGAGACAGGAGCATAAACAGAATGAAGAGCATACGTATAACGCACAATGAGAAGGCGTAGGGAGGAAAAGAAGAAGAACCCTAAAATTTAATATTAGAAATCAAGTTGCAAACAAAAATTGAGATATTAATCACCACGTAAGTGGGTCAATTAAATGTGCACTAACTGATTTAGAGATAACAGGACGTTACAATATTTAGATTTCAATAACGAACATCTGCACCTAGAAAAATTAAAATAATAAAATTTAATCTATTTTAATTCATACCAATTATGAACGATGATGATGAATTTAAATCCACTACAAGTGAAAATCGAAGCTTGCAAAAGATATTCTAGAACCATAAAACCAAAATTGCCAAACTCCAATAATTATTTATCGGTTCTACCTAAATCCGTTAGCAATACGTTTATATCGGCAGAATCCAACTTTCACCAACAACGATCGAAATAAGAATGCCTCTTATTCACAAGGACAAAAGCAAAGTACAGCTTATTATCATATTTGTAATTTCAAATGCAGATAAGTAACGTAAATTTGAGTATACGGCAATAACTTGTAATTATGAAGGTTAACACAAATGAAGCGCAAAGGTAACAACGATATAGATAACAGGACAATGCTATCAGCAGACAATTGAATTTAGAAATATTGTATAAATAGAATGCTGACACAGAAGTGTCGACCGGAACGTTACATCAATACAGTCCTGTCTCACACCATTTCTAATCTTAGCTTCCTTTTCTATTTCATCAAATCTAATTACTACGCTTTAGTTTTTATATAGACTATAAATAATTTTTCTATCTCTGTGAGAGATTTCTTTTTTTCGCAATTCCCTGAACATAACAATCCAATTAACCCTATCAAATACTTTTTCTAAATCTACAAACGCGAAATGAGTCCTTTTATTTTTTTGTAACCTTTTTTCGATAATTACTCTAATCATTAGTATCGGTTCTCTAGTCCCTCTGCCTTTACTATAAACATATTGGTTTTCGCCTATATAATTCTCAGTCAAAGCTTCTACTTTACTTTTAATTATTATTCTTAGTATTTTGGAAGCGTGGGAAGTTAAACTAACCGTTCTAAAATTCTCACATATATTACTTTTACTAGTTCAGCTTTATCAAATTCCTCTCTTAATATTGAGATCTTTATTTCTACATCCTATTCTCCCTTCTTCTCCCTTATATAAATATTCTAACTATCTTTTCCATCTATCTGCTACCTCACCTTTATTTATTAGATGCTCATTATTCTCATCTTTAATACCATTATATTTTTTCCTATCTTCCCCGAAAAAATTTTTAACTGCTCTGTAAGCCCTGCCTGCCTTACCTACTCTCAAATCATCTTGTATTCCCTTACAATTCTCGTCCATCTATTTATTTCTAGCTTTTTTACACTCATGTACTATCTTATTTCTAACTCTATTATATTTTTGCTTACCTTCACTACCCAATTCTCTGAAAGGTTTAAGCTTTCTTCTATCTCTATTAAATCTAATATCTCCTTTGTTACCCAGGGTTTTCTCGCTTTTACTTTTTTCTTACCTATCGTCTGTGTTGCTGTATCATGTACAGCCCTTTTTATTTCTTTCCATTTATTTTCTACGTTCTTTTCTATAGCTATCTTTTTGATCTTATTATCTAATACTTATTTCTATTCCTCTTTTACCTCACTATCATTAAGCTTACCTAGATCCCATCCCTCTCTTTTAGCCTTTCTCATTTTTTTGAATTTTAGATTATACTTCATTTTAACTAAGTTATGATCGCTATCTATGTCAGCCGCTGGATAACTACGACAGTTTGTAACTTGGTTTCTAAATCTTTGTTTAACTAATATATAATATATCTATCTAGTTCTATCATCGGGCGCTTTCCAGGTATATATTCTTCTAGCATGTTGTTCGAATAGGGTTTTTACAGTTACTAATTTATGTTCTTGGCAAAACATAACTAATCTTTCTCCTCTATCATTTCGTCTACCATACCCAAATTTTTCTAACATTTTTCTTTCACCACCTTCTCCCACTGACGCATTAAAAACCCCCCTAACTATTAAATTCTCATCTTCCTTTACTTTTCTCACTATATTATATATATCCTCGTATATCTTTTCTACTTCCTCATTCCTCGTACTGAGTTGTTGGCATGTAACCCTGTACTAAAACATTGTCTGCGGGTTTCGTACTCAATCTAACCATAATTATTCTATCACTAAATTGTAAGTACTTTTTAACTCTATATCCAAATCTTTTACCTAACACTATTCCTACCCCTGCCTGTACATTAGTTGAAGATGCGGTAATTATTCTATAATTACCTTTCCAAAAGTCATTACTATCTGGCCATCTCACCTCACTAATACCTAAAATGTCCAGCTTTCCTTTTCTCATTTCGAGTAATAAATTCTTTAACTTATCTACTCTAAGGAATGACCTTGCATTCCAAGTCCTTATCACTAAATCGAACCGTTGTTTTAAATTCTTACGATGACGAGCCTCAAGTATCCCCTCTCGAAGATACGAATGAGAGGGTATCTTACCTCCGGACAAGAATTTTACTTGCGAGTTCTCCATCATACATAGTTCGTGTTTTAGGCTACGCATACCTGGGAAATATTGCGGTAGGTTCCCATATCTTTCCACAACGCAGTTTTTAAAGATTTTAGCGAAAAGTCGTATCTGTTACGGCCAACCTCCATCAACCCCGTAAATTATTGAGGATCGCCAGAAACCAACCGACTCTTTTCCAATATCTTTTAGCCAGCAAGGCTGCTGCCCCTTGCTGCGCCTTTTAATCGCCTTTTACGATAAGTAGACTTACTATAGTAGTATTCTTTGTCCCCTACTAGAAACAAGATATCTCAACCCTAAACCAACTATTATCGTTATTATTATTTTAGCCTCTAAAATTACCCTCAATAACTAAAGCGCTACATATTCTATAAACAGTAAATTCTATGGTTAAAATTAAAAGATAAAGGAAAGCACATCTTGTAGTGTTAAATGTACTGATAAGAGCAGTTTGGTTTAGATGATAAGTCATTCCTTTTCAATGTGAGCTGTGTAGAAGTTTGCGGGTCGATTCTTGCCTGTAACAACTATTTTTCGTTGAAGAATCTTTGTTACTGCTCTGGAGGTTTTTAACGTCGCATGTTGAATGAGGCCTTTATCCCGTGTCAATTGCTGCTTTCAATAAACTCTTTTGATCGTTGAAATTACGGCTGCAGATCGCTTGCTTATCAATGCAGATACTAGGGTTTTTTATATTTGTATTTGATTCAAAGTATAGTCACACGTCAATTTTAGAATTATTTTCGGTCGGCACTCACTGTTCAAGCTATAATTTCAAGGTTAACCCACTCGAGTAGATTAATATTGAAGGTTTTACACTAAAATAATATGGTATCTTTCTGATCAAAGAGATAAGTAACTAAAAACCATTAACTATTAATTAAATCAATCAATTTTGCCCTAAATAAACCTCTTAAAATTATAATTTGATGACTGCTGAAAGTTTGTTATTTATTAGTCTCATGAAGTAGCTGCTATTGCGGCGTGTGCTAACCTAATTAATTATCATGATCACGCTTCGTTGCTAACGGAATGAAGCATTTACAAGTTTTTGAGGTTAACTACACTAATTTTACTGTAGGCAAGAAATTCAGGAAAAGTCATAAATATTATATTTTTATACACAACCTGCTATTCGTTGTGGATTTGATAAACAGTGTGTCTTGGATAACTTACAGTTAAAGTTACTTAGCTGATACTTAGAGAAAAATTATAAAGTTACAATTTGTCAGGAGGTTATATATTCTAATCCAAGTTGGTCTGAATTTAATTGAGCACAACGCCAATCAAATAATTCGCTTTTGTAATTTAGAAAGTATGTTATAGTTTAATTATTCAGTACATCAGATTTAATATTGTAAATGTATTAGCTTGGGCTATAAGTTAGGGTTTCTCAACTATTGACATCGCAGTAAAAACTAAATTAAATGAAAAGATTTTTTTTTTAACTTGTTACCCTATTTAAACTTTAGTTATTGAGTATCTCAACGCTGATTATTCTATGGCAACTCCAAAAATTTTGAGCATCAACTAAAGCTCGAGCTGTAATTTTTTTCGAATGTCTTCTCTTTATTAAAACCTTGTCTCTTCATAATTTTATGATAACGCCTTTCGATTCATTGTAGTAATTAAAGTTGTTTTAAAAACTTCTAAAGGCACTCTACGCCAATAGACAGACCACTTTAAATGTGTTTGTATTCACCACATTACCACAACCTTTATGGCAGATCATCACTCATATCTGAGTCAAATCCCAATTTTTATTTTTTAATATTCCTTCTCGTGTACAACTAAGAACGTCTGGAATTTTCTACACGTTAGATTTTTCCTATTTATTATTAGGAATCACCCATGCAACCCTTGTTATGTTTCATTTCGTACTCGTAAATTTACTGCCTCCTTGATTTAAAAACCAGTTCAGTTTCTCTTTTTTTGAATTCAGAAGTTAGGCAACCAACTTTGCTAGTCCTTTGTATATTTCACAATTCCCCAGCTGGTTATACTTTTTTGTTCCTTTCCTAGGCATGTGTTTTTGATATTCAAGAATTTCCCGAATGTTGTTATTTTAAAATGCAGTTGAAAATTGTTTTTGGTTCTGTTGTTACTAAGTTCGTATGCTGGTTCTGCAATGAAGCTTCATACGAGTACGTTCCTAAAAGTTTTTTTTATAAAGTGTACCTTGCTACGTTCCTAGGCGTAGTCGGAAGAAAAGTAAATACCAGGCTAACTACCAACCGTGGAGAGTGGGGGGATTCACCTACATACCAAGAAAACAAAAAAAACACGCCACCCACGATTATCTATTAACAAATAAAAATAAATAAAGGATTCTGCACAAACAAGCAAAAGCAGTAAATTAAGCGTTACTATTTCAAAGCAAACAATTATGTGATATGAACAATTTAGTACTTTAGATACAAAGTGCGGATCTCGTATTTTACACAAAATAAAATTAATCAGTAGTAAATAAACGTGTGAGATCTTTTGTCAAGCGTTTTTAAAGTTGCACCTAATACTTTTTGAAAAATAAACTAATCAGTAGAAAATAATAAGCGTGTGTCTGTCAAACATTTTTAACAATGGTACATCACATCTGTAGAGCGATAATATCTATTCACAGCAACAAACAATTGTCCTACAGTGTCACGTTTCTTATCACGTAACTACACCAAACGCTGATATGGAATATGCCATTGATATACACAAAAGAAACAAGTTGTATACCTGTATGTTTCTCGATGCTTAGCTTGCCGTCGGGGGTGAGTCAGCACAGCGACGCCATGGTAGTCAGGATCCATTCGCCCTACCACCGTAACTGCAGCAGCGGTCTACGGACAAAAGCAGTTGGTCTACATAAAGAAAGAACCAATTTGGCCTCTAGCTAAAAGCGAATACACGCAAGATACCTCTTACTTGTTGAACAACAAAACGCGCATTACTTTGGAGTACTGTGACGAATGATGTAGAAAATATTTCGACGCACAAGCTATAGAATCAAATTCAATAATGGTTCAAATAACACGAATTTGAACTGCAAAATCCTCGCGTTATCGAAGCGCGATTAAAACTGGAAAACACGGTTTTATCGTATAGTTCAATACACTATTTAGACGAAGGTATAGATAGAAAACACATAAGAAGCAATTATAAGTTATCGAAATGTTTAACACACTAACGGATACCTAAAACGGGATATAAACTATTTATTTATCGAATAAATTTCCGTTTTAAAAACAAAGTGGATTTGAGTTAAAATTATGTTAAGCGGGCTTATACTGAACAGGTACAATATATAGGGTGTTGTTGAAGAATTTAATAATTGAAACGGAATTTAGTCGAACGAGTAATGAATTAACAAGGGAAAAATAGCGTAATTAATTTATGCTGAAAATAAACGTAACAACCTCGTGTTTATTTGTATTTTTTGGTTAGATGGTTAGTATTCAGCCCTGATCCTACTAATGTTAGTATTCTAATGCTAATAAGTGTCTGGGGGAGACTTGTGTTTGAGGTACGTTTGCCGCACTTTGGCCGTCTTCACTATTTTCACTTCGTTTTCACTGGTATCACTCCCGGTCGTCAAGATTCACGAGCCTGCTGGTAGATCTTCAGGAGACACGTGGTTCCTGGTATGTCCTTGGGAGAATGTCGTTTGTTTGTTGTCGGTTCCCATGTGTGTTGCGCGGACTGTGTTTTTGTATTGCACATTCGATGCGTTACGTCAAACTTCTGTGTTTCGTGTAATCTGTGTTTGTGGTGCCCTGTGAGAAAATGAATGAGCCTTTGTGAGGGGACCAACTGGTGACAGTTTACCCTGTCTTGGATGTTTGGGAGTAGTGCGTATACCTTCCTCCCATTTGTGCTCTGGTTCCATCTATCTTGCCACTCGGTTAGTATTGTGTCCTGAATGTCCTTTTTTATCCGAATTTCTGATGCTAGTTTTAGGATTTCCCGGACTTTTCTGGTTCGTTGTTTTTTAACCAGTATGTCGCCGCTCTCTTCCTGATATACGGATCAAGAGGGAGGACTCCTAATATCACATAGAGAGCGTCGTGTGATACGGTCCGGTATGCTCCAGTAAGTCTTATTAGTGCCCCCCTTTGGGCACTGTTGACTTTTTGTTTGGGTTTTACTAGATGTAATCTGGTTGCCCAGGCGCTCGCTGCATGGCTTATTATTGCTGCAAGTACGCTGGATATGTATAATCTTACACAGTTTAGAGGGATATTGTACGTTCGTTGTGCAAGAGTTACTATGCATTGCATAGCTTTACTGGCACCTGCAGTCACTGTGGCAACGTGTTTTTCATAGTTCATTTTTTTATCAAGGGTTAGCCCTAGGTATTTGGCCTCCCGTGTTCTTTGTATTTTGTTTCTGTTCAGTTTAATGATAGGGTCTCTTTCTAGAGTGCCTTTAACTATCATACAAGTTGTTTTATCATGTGCTATCGTCATCTTATTTGTTCAATGTGGTGTTTGTATTGTACTGTAATTTATTTCTGGAACCTCTTTCCGCCACCAACAATGTGTCGTCCGCATAAGCTACTACGGACCTCACCTCATTTGCGGTTTCCAGCTGCTCCAAAAGCTTCTCAGTCGCAATGTCCCAAAACATGGGACCGCAGACTGGCCCCTTGGGCATCCTTTGGTGATTGGTTTTGTAATGTTTTCAGTACCAGACATCTATCTTGCCAATAGCTTCTGAAGGTATAATGTAGTTGTTTCATTGAATTTCAATTAACCTATGGAACAGTGTTCGTCACCATAGGTTGTTGAAGGATCCTTCTATGTCTGTCATGATTAGGGCCACGTATTTTTTATTTGAAGTGGTTGCAGAGTTTATGGCTTTGTTAACGGCGTCTTCGGTTGATCGTCCTTATCTAATTCCGTACTGCATCGGGTGCATGCCTTTCGTCTTACGATGTTCTTGCATTCTCGTGCACAGTAGTCGCTCGAAAGTTTTTCCGAGCGAGTCTAGAAGGCAGATGGGGCGGTTCGAACCCGGATTTTTCGGATCTTCTTCTCAGTTTTAGAGGGTATGATTACGTTTGCTTGCTTCCAGTTGTTTGGAAATTTTGTTTGTCTTAGACATTCGTTGTACAGTTTAGTAAGTTTCGGTGTTAGTTTAGTGTCTAGTGCCTTTGTGATTTCTGTCTGGATCCCGTTCTGGCCCAGGAGCTTTTTTGTTTTTACTTGATCGAATAGCGTGTCTTATCTCGTCTTTAGTGAAAGGTGTTACGTCGTCCTGTGTTCTATTCCATGGTGTATTCCCATTCGCTTTATGTTTGGTGACTCTTTGTCGTTTGCGTATTTGTTCTTGTGTGTCTTCTTCCAAGTCGTCATCAGGGAGGAGTGTATGTAGTAGTAATGTCGCGGTTTCAATCCAATCCTTGGTTTCTGTTCCGTCGGGTTTGGTTAAAGTCGAGTATGTTGTCGGTCGTGCAATTTTTCCTGTTACTATCTTGTACAGTACCCCCCAAGCATCCGTCTGCAAATGTCTTTCGCGAGTGTCCCAGGATTTTCGTTTCATGTTGTATAGTTCTTGTTCGTATGTCGCTTTGCGTTGTCTGTAGTTGGTCAGCTGGAAGGCCCTTTCTGCCGGTGTTAGGGCGGCCTGATGGCGTCTCCTTGCTTTGCGAACTTTGCTTTTCAGTATCTGGACCTCTGTGGTCCATTTTAGCGTTTTTTTTTTGGCGCAGTTTGTCTTACTGTTTTTAATGTTTGTTTCATAGTATCTTTAATTCTTCTTGTTAGGGCTTGGGCATAAGCGTGTACGCTGTCCTTGCGTTGGATATCAGGGGGGGATTGAAGTTGTCCAGTAATCTTTGTCAGTTGGCATTTTGTATGTTGTATTTTAGTTTTTTTTGTCCGTTTCCGCATGTAATGGTATGTTATCCTTGTTTATGTCAAAGGTTATGAGGTTGTGACCGCTTATTGTTAAGTTGTCATGTACCTTTCAATTTTGTATGTGGGGGTGCTATTGTGATGTCAATGTTACTCTCTGCTCCTGCCCGATGGTTTCTGTGGGTGGGTGGATTGAAGGGACAGTTCATCACTTTAAGCTGTAGCTTGTTGATCATGTCCGCTACCCTCTCCCCACCTGCATCAGTGTTGCTACAGTGCTACATTGGGGATTTTTTGTTTACATCTGCCATGAAAAGTGCGGGTTGGTTTGTGTATGTACATGCGATGTTTTTAATGTTGGTGATGTATGTTGGTCAGTATCCAGTTGTGTATGTTTTGTCCGGATATTTCTAGGCAGACGTTGTGTTCGTTCGTGTATCTTTGTATTGTGGTTGCTTGTATATTAGGGTTGAATATTATAGTGGCTGTCATTGGTCTGTCTCCCTTACATATCTGTCTGGCTGTCGTTGGCTTTACCGGTAATTTCCCGTTTTTGCAGTATGGTTCTTGTATGCAGAGTATATCTTTTCGTTGTGTTTCGGCCAGATGTCTGATTTCTTGCGTTACGGTGGCGTTACGCATGGCGTTTAGCTGTCCAATTTTAATCGTGGTTTCCCTATGCGTCTCAGTTTTTGTTGTCTTATTTTTCGTGTTTGCGGTCGGTACTGTTGTTTGGGATTGAGCGTCGACTCCAGCTGTCCGTGTTTCCAGTAGGTGTGTCTTAGTTTGGATTCCTCGATAATTGTTGCTTGCATGTGTATTATTGTCCATATTCGGTTTTATGTATAAGTCTGCCTAGTAAGCATTTTATACGTCGGACAGTCCTTTGAGGTATCGGTACACCTTCGGTGTCTTTTTTTGCATGGAATGCAAGCTGGTTTCATCTCTTTTTTTGGATAAGTTAGCTTCTTATGTTTGGCATCTTGTTCCCCACAGTGGCTACAGGTGTCCGTCTGATGTGGACAGTATTTTGAGATGTGGCCTAGATCTTGACATTTCATGCACCGTGGGACCACAAGATGATCTTTTACTGTTATGCATCCGTATTCTATGTTTAACTTGTTTAGATTTATGAGCATATTGCGTAGTTTACTGCTGAGGGTTGCCACATGATGTACCGTGGGTTTGTCTTTTGGTCCTATTTTGAAGCTGAGAACGAATTCTTTGTCGGATTCATCGCAGCTTACCACCTTTGCTTTTCTTCTAGGTTCTGCTTGTGTATTAATGTTTTGACTTTTGATTCCTTTAGATACGTTGGAACATCATACAATATCACCAATGGGTTTCTTTTCCGGGGTTTTTCTACCTTTAATACCTCTGTGAGTTTACCATGTTGAAGTAGTTTCCTTGTTTTGTTTTCATTATCCGTGTCTATTATTAGAGTGTTATTGGTGTTTCGAATGTTTTTGATCTTAATGCCATTTGTTTTGGGGTTGATAGTTTACATGAAGGTGTCCTGTATTTGTTTAATGGATTCACCACGTACGGAAGTGATGAAAACTGTACCAGTTTGGTTTGTGATTGTCCGTGTGATTGCGCCTTGTTTCGGTGGTTGAAGTCTTGTTAATACCGCAATGTTCGCGTATGTTGTCTTGGGTATGATAGTTTCGATGTGTTGTGCGCTTTCGTGTGTGTGCTGTGATTTTAGGAGATGCTGGTTTTGTTTTTGTAATTGCGTGTTTTGTTCTCGTAATAGTTTATTTTTCCCAATTAGTTCTGCTTGGCAAAGTGCCAATTTTGCAATACGTTCTTTCCAGTCCTTCATTCCTACTGTTAGACGGTTGGCGGTGTCCAGTTCATTAGTTATGAATAGGTCCAGCTCGAGGTACATCCTGTAAAATGGGTGTTCTGTTGTAATGTCGTTGGTTCCTTGCTCTGGTCCCATTATTCGTTTGTTTCATTTTGTTGTTGCTGCTGTTGGATTTGGTGTTTCGCATTTGTTTGCTATTTCAGCTGTGATAATGTCGCAGCATTCTCCCCGCCTAGGAGAGTGTCCTACCGGCATTTAGTAGTTTCTGAATTATGCATTATTTAATTTTTAAGCAATAAGTTTTGTTTAGATTTTATTAATCGTTCTACTTATTATTCTAGTTCCTGTGTGTGTTATACATTGCGTACGCTTGATCTTGTTACTGCGTTATGAATGGAGCGTAATCACTTTTGTTGTTGCAATAAATAAAATTTTGTTATAATTTCACTGTGATTGCGGTGTAGTAAGAATTAAAGAAAGATGACCAGAAGCACTAGCGAAGCTAGCTTCTAAACATGGATGGTGAAAAGGTTTCACGACATCAACCGCTGATAAATAAGGATCCTCGATGTACGTAAAAGAAAACTAGTCACATACCTCTATGTGTTGGGATACGTATCTTGCAAACCGCCTGGGGTGAGTCAGCATAGCAACGCCATGGTCGTCAGGGTTCATTCATCCTGCCATCGTAATTATAGCAGCGATCCAACGACAAAAGGCAGCTGGTCCACGGACAAAAGTAGTTGGTGTACAGACAAAAACAGTTGTTCTACATAAAGAAAGAACCCATTTGGCCTCCAGCTAAAAAAATCTAAAAAGAGAAGCTGATTAGAATGGGTGCTCGCGGGGAAACTCACCGAATACACGCAAGTCACTTCCTAGTTGTCGTTCAGAAACACGTGCATCACTTTTGAAATACAGTGACGAATAAAATGTAGAAAACACTTCGACACACAAGCTGCAGAATCGAACTCAACAATCGTTCCAACAACACGAATTCGAACTGCAAATCCTAGCTTATCGAAGCGCCGTAACTGGAGAAGCCTGCTTATATCGGATAGTGCGAGACCATTATTTCAACATGTCGTTACTTTGGAACAATAGAGAAAGCCATTATACGGCAGTCGTAAGGTATACCAAGATAGCGGGTACCTAAAAACAGGATATACCTATTTACTTGTAACATAAACTTGTCGTTTCGAAATAAATGAATTTAAAAGGAAAATTTGTAGAAAGCGTATTTATTATTGTAAACAGGATGTTATTGAAGAATTTAAGAGTTTATTCGGGAGCGTGTTTATTATTAATTATGTTGAAGGATTTAACAGATTTATGGTAAAACGGGCTTATGAAGTGACAAGTAAACTATATAGAGGGTTGTTGAAGATTTTAAGTATTGGAACGGAGTTTATTCGAACGAGTAATGAATGAACAAGGGAGAAAATAGGGTAATTAATTTATGTGGAAAGTAAACGTAACAAACTGTTCAGAGTTTTTATCAGCAGGCATCGACTGTTATATCCTGTAAGATTTGCCCAACAATTTGGTGATTGCGTCTAAATGTACTACTGTATTTTTTGTATTTTTAAGTTTCAGTTGCTTCTATTCAGAATGAGCTTGTTTTAGGCCAATATAGAGTAAATAGTTAATATTCTGACGATATATAACCTGATTGCGCGTATTTTAGACTATTTTAAAATAATCAGCGCGAAAAGCTTCTGTAAAATAATTAAATGTAGTGATCCGAAGAATATTAAACACCATTGATTGTATTTTCTTGCAAACATTTTATTTTAAAATTTGAAGGACCTCTAGTATATTAGTTTCCCCAGTTCATATTTTTCTCTGAAAGGCCTTGCAAACATATAATACATAATACATAGTTATTTATATAAGCTTTATTAACTTTAAAATTTTAATAATTCTGAAAATGAGAGCCTGTATACTTATTGCATATTTTAGCAGCAAGTTATAATTTATTAAAAAATAGTGTCATTGGATTGTCGTCTTTCGAGACGGGTCTGGACTCCCAGGACCCCCACCCTTCACCTTTGAATACGGCCTTAAATCTATCAGTTGAGAAAATGGTACTCTTGGATAGCCTCATTCTACTATTAAATAGAACTGCGTACTGCGTTGTCGTTGAGTAGTATAATTGTTACTAAAATATATCACAAGGAATTCTTGTTGATACACAAATTGGGATATAAAACCATGACGTATTTGTAACTTGTTTTGATGTGGTTGTTGATACGGTTTCGTAAATAAATCTAAAATGAATCAATTTCGACCAATGTTTATTTCGTTGTTATGACTCATGCTCGGTGGCATATTAAGCAAGAGTATGCACGATTATTTCTATTGCAAATAGTTAGCCGACTATTAACTATTTTATGAAACTGGTTTTCAACAAGCGTATTCCGTTGTTATTGAGGTTATTTTTATATTAATATCAATTCTAGTTAGTGATTTAATAATCAATACAATAAGCATTTTCGTGCTTTGTGTCATTATTCGCCAAAAATTTTTTTAAGGCCGTTTAATGTACTTGTCCTTGTTGGAGATATTATTTTTATAACGCGTGAATTAACTTCAATTGATAAGGATTACATTAAGAGATGTTTACTACCAACATTCACACGCTAAGATAATTCATAAGGTTAGTCACGCGAGGGGCATAAAATTCAATTGAATTAATAAAGTTTCTTACTGTTTGAAGAAGGTATTAACTAACAAATATACAAATTGTGTTTGATTAAAAATTGTAAAATAGTTATTTCATGAATGTCCAACTTTGTAGATGTCTTTCGACTACGTGGCAACTGTCAGTCAAAAGTAGTTACCATAACCCTAGGTGGTGCTATTATTTGAATCAAGTTTGAAAGTTTATTCCCAAATAGCAATACTTTGT
Source organism: Platerodrilus igneus (assembly GCA_036346225.1). NCBI lineage: Eukaryota > Metazoa > Arthropoda > Insecta > Coleoptera > Lycidae > Platerodrilus > Platerodrilus igneus. The sequence goes on from JARFIW010001599.1 coordinate 11,738,835, forward strand.
CCCTTTAATAAATGACTTTGTATTCTGACATTTTCAAATAAATTAGTTCAATTTAATTCAAGCAAAATTCACAGACTCGTTGTCTTACTGCTAAACTTATTGTCAACGAAATTGGCAGATAGAACCTTTTCAGTTTTTGCGTGCGTAATAAGTTCTATAATGTATCTTATTTCAAAATCCCCCCTCCATAATACAATTGCCGTAGCTGTTTTCCAGCACGGTGCAAGCGATTACATTCGTGGTGAAAATTGGTGCAAGATTTTTACTTTTGCATGCACATAGTAAAATTAAATAAATTTTATATAGCCGTTTTTACAGGAAAAAGTTCTAACCCATTTACAGGTGAGGTCTTCACATATTAAAATCCATCTGTTGCCGTCATTAGTCTCCGCCAAGAGACCGAATAAATTCACAAATTCACAGTCTCAAATCGATGAGCCGGTGCAGGGTTTGCTTCGACGGGTTTAAGATACGTTACCTTGAATTTCTGACAGTCTACGCAATATTTCACGTAGTCGGTAATGACCGGTCGTAGCAGCATCGTGGTATTCTCTTAATATTTCGGAGCGATATTATTCCAGTATGACCCAGCCTGGGCTCTTCTGTATTCCAGTCAATTAATAGACATAATAAAACCTCTCTCTGACCAGCAATTGAGTTTTAGTGTATCTCCGTTTTTGAGTGCACCTACAGTTTATTTGAGTTCCGGATCCTCCATTTGTTTTTCGCAAAATGTTATGAAGCTAACAGCTGGCACGTCCACTGTTACAAATCATATAGGACAATCAGTGGCACCCTTGTACGAAGAAAATGGTCTGGATAAACTATCAGCCAGAACGCTTAATTTTCTGGGAGTGTAAACTAGTTTCATGTTTAATTCTTGAATTCACAATGCCCATTTGGCAAATTGTCCTGACGGTGATTTTATAATCAACAACTATTGAAGTGGTTGGCAATTAGAAGCTATAACAATCTCAATACTCTCCAGGTACATTCGAAATTTCTCTACACTCCACACTACCGCAAGAATCTCTCGTTCGAATATAATGCATTTTTTAGCATGCGTCAACAGATGACTAGCGTATTCAATAGGACGTAAATTGTTGCCCTCCTTTTGTACCAAACATACTCCGAGCGCTTAATCGTTGGCGCCAGTGCACAATACAAAGGATTAAGACAAGCCAATTTCAGTTAGTAGAGAACTGCTTGTAAGTTTCGTTCTTAGCGACTCAAAAGCTACGGGTTTGCTTTCCCCGAACTGCAACATAGCATTCTTCTTTAACAAACTTGTCAGCGGACGTGTAATGTCCGAAAAGTCTTGTTTTATGTTCGAAGATGGCACTATCCTCTTAATAGCGGCAACCTTACTATCGCGAATACCTTCAGCTGTAATTAAATGTCCTAGGTATTTCACGGATTTTTGCATGAAATAGACCTTATCAGTTCGAGCACGCAATTGAAATAATTTTAATCTTTCAATAACTGCAGCAATATTGTCTATATCATGTTCCAAAGTTTCTGATAGGATTAACACATCGTCCTCGCACGAAATCTGTTCACAAATGTTGCAGGAGCCGTCTTCAAACTGAACGGCATTCAATCCCACCGGAAAGCTCTAATACGAGTAGTGAAGCACGTTTTGTTCTTTTCTTCTGGAGCTAAATCAATGATGGATGTTAAACGGGGTCATCTTAGTTGTATACAACAATTCGTCAATGTTTGGCATGGGATATGTGTCTGAGATAGTAATTTTATTTAACCGTCTCGTCATCGCATTATCTGTAAGTTCTATCTAGTTCTGGTAGCAAAACCACCGGGCTTGACCATGGAGAGTTGTTTGTACTCTTCGATATTTCTCTCAGCAGGCAATCTGTCTAATTCGGCTTTCAGGAATTCTTTCTTGAAGCCAAAAATATGGTAAGAAAGTATCGAAATTGGATACATGGCCCATAGTTTTAATATGATTTATCAAAAAATCTGTAGGACCTCCCCCTGACTTGAAAATTTCGCTGTGCACCGCAAGAAATTTGTAGATTGTATACATCTGGTAGACACACTATGCAGACGCAGACGTAAACTTCCTTTTACTTTCGGTAAATTAAAAATGTTCAGTAGCTTCCTTGGCAAAATACCCCGATTGGTTTGAAACATTCTGCACAATTTTGGCTCTTTTCAAAAAGTCAACGCCCAAAAGAGTACTATTATTAGTTTCTTTTGGTATAATCATAAATTCTGTAGGAATTGCTTCTTCATAAAGGAGGACATCACTCTCCGTTTTTAGCATCTTTTCATCAAAACACTTTCTATTGACAAAGGAAAGTCTTTCAGAGACCTCTGCAACGCATGTGGCTTTTTTGTTTCAACACTTGATATAGCGTGAGCACCAGAATACGCGAAACCAGTATCCTCAAGCCATCAATCGAAATACGTAAAAATGGCCAGCACCTTCTTGCAGTAAGAAGAGAAATTTGATAATACGTAGTTGTGCAAGCATCCCTTTTGCTTTTCTGTCTTTTTCTTTCCGTCTTTCTGTCTTTCTCTCTTTATCACTTACTCTTTTTCTCTCTTTTTCTCTTTCTCACTTTCTCTCCCCCTCTCTCGATCTCTCTATCTCTCTGTCTATCTATCTATCTCTTCTGTCTCTCTTCTGTCTCTCTGGCTCTCTGCTTTTCTGCCTGATAAATTGAATTGTGAAGTTACTAAAGTCTAGTAATTTTTTAACGCACATCATATTTCATTCTGTTGCTCGTTCCCTTCATAATAAAACCACTAGAATCAGACATCAGATTTATAATAATACGAAATCTTCTTTTACAAACAATCTTTAAATACTAAATTACTACACTCACAACAGCTTTCTCTTACAAACAATATCTTACATATAAATCTAGGTAAAACAACACAAACTTAAAATATTTAATGATGAATTCCAAAACTGCCACAACAGCTTTGCCTTACGAAAAAAAATGTATAACTTCTGAACAATCACTCTCTTATTCTAAAAATCGAGTTCTAAATCTCTCTTTTATAACTAAGGTGAAAACTCCCAAATCTTAATCTTTTAATTTTCATTCACAGAATAACTCAATAATTATATCTTATTATGTATAAAATTTATCAAGGTAAGTTGGATAATTCAATATTCACCTCTTTAAAATCAGATTTAAACATATCTAATCCGTTCGGTTTAATTCTGTCTTTACATATTGCCAAACCTGCACCGAAGCCCTGCCACCCATCAAATCAAATTTTCGACCTTTACATACAACTCTCACACAAGGACTTGCACACTAAACATCTTATCATATAACTTAACTGATTGATGGATATGTAGTTTTTAAAAATTTTAAACAAGATAATTTTATTTTATCGTGAAATTGAATGTTGTTTTTTTCCAATTAAAGCTTGCAACAATTACGATTTTCTGTTATTTGAATATACAACTTTGTTCAATACACCTAATCAATAAATGTTAAATTTCTATTGAAACCTTTTATTATAAATTCATACATAGTACGCCATCTACATTAGAATAGCAAAAGTACACTTATAGTGAACTTCTAGTTGTTTGTATCTTGTTTCAATATCCTCCTTCCCGGTGCATGCTTGTATAACTAAGATTGCCTTGTGGAATAAGCCATTTTGGTATCAGATGTAGTCCGTAGACCAGTGTTATCTTGGGCTTGCAGGTTTTTGATTAAACAGGCCGCCCAAACAATTGGTTAAGTGGAGTCAACATGTACCATAAGTTAGTTTCTGTAATAGCATCGACCTAAAATGGTTGTAGATATATTTATACTGTAAGAAAGTATTTCACAAGCTTACCCCAAATTTTTATTCTTTCGTTTCATTTCAGCGCAAGTTCTTCTTTGATTAGTTTAAAGTTTTAAGGATTAAACTACCTATCATTAAATATGAAGATAATTATAATTCCAAATTTTAAAATATTAAATTCAAGTTACAAGTAATGAAGTTATGGAAATTTAAGTATTATAACGAAAACAATTGTTAAACATAAGGCAAGCACTAGGGTGAGAAGCAGCTTCACTTGTTACTAGGCAGGAATGTAGAAACCCGCTCACGTGATTGGTTTGTATGAAGATTAAATCCGGACTCCTGCGGCAGCCACGCTCAACTATAAGAGTAAGGACGCAGATGTTTAAAAAAAATTCTTTTTAAATAAAAAAAAAAAAGGAAAACCGGCCGCCATGCCGATGGCCAGCGGTGAGTCATCCTCCATTTTTATACTTATATCTTTTCAAGAAACTTTCAATTAAAATGCTCAGATAAATTTTCGAAGAAGCTGTACAAAAGTTTGTTTAAAATTAATTCTCTAAATTTTGCTAAAGTTCATAGTTCAATTAATTTGTTTCATTTAAAAATTTAATTTAAAAATTTAGTATTTGAATAAGGCATAATTGACCTTAACATTTTTAAGATCTTTGTATAAGATTATGTTTGAAGTTACAAAGTTGTAGTGAAAGGTTTGGTTTGCTTTATTGAACATGTGATATGATAAGAATTGTTTGCCGAATTATTGTGTATAACACATTGTGATAATACGTGTGAAGTATAATTCAATGTCGACAATAAGTACTTTTCTTTGACCTTTGATTTTATTAAAGATAACTATTAAAATTGTACAACCATAACCAGAGAAATTATTTTTGAATATGTAATTTTTTGTGAACTGAAAAGGATCCTATTCTAGTAGCATGAAGTCACTGTAACATAAAGTAAAAGTAACATATTTTTTAAAGTGAACTGAAATAATTTATGCAGTTAATAAAACTATATTCCAAGAATGCTTAGAGATCAATATTAAATAGTGAAAACGGAACTGTTTCGAAGGTCTTCGTATAAATAAGTTGTATAAACAATGTACATATAAATATTTTTTTAAAAAAAAAAATTAATAGAAAAAATTTTAAGTTGTCTCAAAATTTTCTTTCTTTGAAGTCAACAGTAATTATCCTACAGAAGCAAACTGTTTATTATTAAGAAACTTTAGTACTGAAGAAAGGTATTATTGGTGTTAACGTTAAAAGTTTTTCTTGAAAGTATAATTTTGACTAGTGGATTTACAGATAATTATTTTTGTGATAAAGTGACTAGGCTCTAAAGAAACCCTAGTTTGAAAATGTTTAGGTGTGATTAAATTTTCAGATAGCACGAGATCGTCGTTCCTATTCCAGGTTGCAGAGACCACAGTAAGTATTTTTGTTTATGTGGCTCGTCGTAAATTTTTTTTCTTCGAAGATTTCCGTATCTGATCTTCGAATAATTTCTTATAAAACACTCATTAAGATACGGTGGCGTCCAATAAAATTTCTTTTGTTTTATCGTATACCATCCTACGACCCTAGCTCATAGTTACTTGTAAAACACAATATTTTTCAATTAAAATACACTCGTAACTTTTGTTTAGAATATGCGACTGATATTAGTTGAATACGCTTTCATCTAAATACCAGCGTATGTTTGGTATTAAAAGGAAAATGAAATTAAAATATTACACACACTTATTTTATACACAATTGAGTACTTTCATAACAAAAATGTGGATGAAGCACTTGTTTACGCATCATGAATACCGTTGAACGTAAACGCGTTATTAAATTATCTAAGTAAAGATGAAACTCTTTGAAAAACCCTCTACGTGCAGAATATAGTGAGATGCCATTATTCTTATCTTAAAACACTATTTCTTCGTAAATAAGTTTATGTAATAAGAATGAAAACCATTTCAATCACGATCCCTAAGCATTTATGCTGTATATAGCGAGCGTTTCACAAATAGGCTTTTCTATACAAACATCAAAATAATTATGCTTTTCTTGAATTTGCTGGGGTTTACGGCGTTGAATGCTTACGACATATCGCTATATGATCTTTCTGGATGACCTCTAGTCACACGCACACACGCGCACGCGCCACACACACGCACACCTCACACACTCACACACACCTCACACGCACGCACACACCTTACACGAACACAGACACTAACACAGACAGACGTACGCACCCACGCGCACGCACACACCCGCAAACGCACACACAGACACTCACTTAGACACACGCATGCCGGCATCCACGCACCCACACACATACACACCCGCACACGCACACACAGACACACACACACCTCTCTCTCTTACACACCCAAACACACACCTCACACCACACACACCTCACACACACACACACTTCACACACACAGACGCTTACACAGACACACACACAGACATACGCACGCACGCGCGCACATGCACGTCCGCGCGCAGGCTCGCGCACACACATTATGTGTGTGTGCGTGTGCGCACGCGCGTGCGTTTGCATAAAATTTTTTTATATCAATCTTACATATTTATTATCTACTTGTATAAAACCCAATTTAAATGGAATGGTGTCATGTATTTATTGTACTGATTTCGTTTATTATTATTTATCAATTAAATTTTACATTGTAATCGTGTCAATTACGAGCAACTGCAACTTATTCTATTATCATTTCTATCGGAACGCATCATAAGTATCAAACATCAGCAGTAATCTCAGAAGAGGTCAACGATAAACTTTATACAGACTTGTTTAAAAGTTGATACCAATATTTTAAAGACACTGTGTACGCACTGTCTGTATATTGCACTCACTTTATAATTAAACCTATTTTGTGTAAAGAGAGCATTTCAATTATATGATACATCATTAACGCACACGTCTTATTTTAATTCGCTTACATTAATATTGTTTCTGAAAGGTATCTGGAACAATTAGAAGGGATGTAGAAGTTTTCCTTTGTACTTCTTAAGGACTGTACATGAGACTATTCGTTCCGTAATATAAAATAATCTCAAAAATTTAATACAAAAATTTTTTGGTAATTATAGCAGCATGGAAACAATACAAATAGAAAATTGCGTGATAGAAATCGTTTGGCATATCAGTATCAAAGGACTAAATGATCCCTCAAAAACTTGATGAACACGGAAATGGGCGGGTGGAGCAACTAGGGCATCGCAGTGTGATCATAGAAAATTTCAATATATTTAGCACAAAATATATGTTCTTACACGTTATGAAACGCTGGGTAATTAAATTTCTTCATGCCTCAGCCATATCGCTCTCCAAGCTGGGGATCTTAGTTTAAGTTTACCATTTATAATTACAGAATAATTCAATTACCTAACTTAAAGGTGTTAGGGCATGTATTTTTAAGATGAAGAATTAATGACTTACTCGATACATACCTAGTAATTATTGATTAATAAATCTAATTATTTTATGAAACCATGAATACCTCTCTATTTATAAATATGAAGTTTCAACAGTTTTATATTGCACATAATGTGTCAAGCATGGATATATTGTGGAGTCAAAAGACATCATAAATAAATATCCTTCTTTATCTTCCACATAAACTGATAATATTTTTTGTACAACATTGCATGCAGCTATTTAGGCCTGATCGATTTCTAGTATTAAGTATCTGGCCTGTTAAGATTGTTTTTCTTGATGCTTCGTTTTCTTTGTGGGGTGTTTGTTTTTAGTACATAACTTGCAATAAGATGTTTGACAAAGTTATGCGACACTATGCGGATTTTTCATTGCTTTTTCTAAATCCTTTTAAATAGTCTCGCCGCTCTGGTTTTTGTATCCTCTTTTTGTGTGCAGGCGAATTGTAGTACCCATTGTAATAAAAAGGCATCCAATAGGAAAATCCATGATAGGTGTAGTGAATGCTATTGCTAATACTAGATTGATCCTTGTAACGTGCATTTTTGGTGGCCTAACCTTTTTCGTCTACTTAATGCTTAAAATACATCGTTTTTGGATCGCTGTTTGTATAGAGTAAATACTTCCGCCTAGTTTTCAGATTAATATGCAAGTTGACTCGCCTGTATTAACTTTAAAAGATGGTTTAGTGGTAAATTGGAATACTCGTAAAAGTACTTTCCACTGGTCATTAATAAATAAAACCGCTGCAATTAATATGTGGATATACAGGTCTAGGTAGGCGAGCAGAAGTTGTACTAGTAGGAATAGATATAAACAAAAAAGGGTCGTGTTTTGTTCTTGCTTACGAAACGTCAAAAATTAAGTGAATAGATGGAAAAGATGGTTTAGTGGTAAATTGGAATACTCGTAAAAGTACTTTCCACTGGTCATTAATAAATAAAACCGCTGCAATTAATATGTGGATATACAGGTCTAGGTAGGCGAGCAGAAGTTGTACTAGTAGGAATAGATATAAACAAAAAAGGGTCGTGTTTTGTTCTTGCTTACGAAACGTCAAAAATTAAGTGAATAGATACGGTTTTTCTGGTTGTACTAAGAGTTGTAGAGCTGGTGAAACTCGACGCACGTGTGTTCAAAGAACTTTCGACGTACGGCTTTATTGCTTACGCGTGTCTACTAAACGTTTTAGTCGTCTTTCTTATGGAACAAAAAAGCCGTAGAACTAACTGTCGCGGAGTCGTAGTTGGTCTTTGGTTCCGATATAGGAATTACGTCAAAGATACTGTTTCGTGCTGCTTTTAACTCGATGCACGCGGGTTTTAAGGACATTGTTACGGACTTACGTTAGTGATACATGTGCTTTACTGATTATGGCTTTTGGTTGCTTGCCTTGTCTGGTGATATTTAAACTGTGACAGACTACCGGTATACAAAAGAAGTGGTTGAAGTTCCTCGCTGCTTGTTGTATGGTTATGCAACTAATATACATAGTTCCTTCGCGTGATAAGGTCCGCTGCTAACCCCAGTGAAATCAGTCAGTGTGATGAGGGTAAGTGGTGATAAGTTCCATCAACACCCTCACAGTCTAGGGTGTAGTGCTTCGTTAGTGCCAGACATCGTGGATCCCACACTGCAATGGCAAGGACGCGGTATTGAAGGACCTTGTGTAAGTTACACTATTTCCTATTTGTTCTTACTGTAAATATCTACCCGTTGTTTTTGCCATATTCCTTGTCGTTCTGATACCTTTTCCATAGACTTGCCCGCTATTTAATAACAAAAAAAAAAGGAAAAGAACAATAAACCATACTGAATGACTCAGAACAATTGTGCTTATCTACTGATTTATGTCTTTGCTAAAAATTTTACTAAATTACTTAGACTAAGTATGTCTTACCTATATACTGAATGACTCAGAACAATTGTGCTTATCTACTGATTTATGTCTTTGCTAAAAAAAATTCTAAATTACTTAGACTAATTATGTCTTACCTATTTATATTTTTTTGTTACATTTTACCTGAATTATGTTTAATTGGTGTGTGATGAAACGTTTCTGCTACTCCCCAATAGGGCCTCACTTTGTACTCAGAATTTTTCTGTACTGCTATTACTGTTGTTAGATTATAGAGTTTATCTAAACAGTTTCTTTTATTTTTATTCTATAAAGTACTGAACAATTTATACTTGATCCATATGCTATGCTTTTTCTCTGTTTCAGGTTTGCAGGACTAATTTGTTTTTCTTTCAGGTTTACTATTCTAATTTCTCTAGTGCAGGTACTGGTACTAACTCCTGACAGCCGCGTCCCTTGTAGCTGGGTCTGCTTTCTACAACCCCCCCTACTCTCCGATTGAGCCCGGTCACTGGTTTTTTCTTTTGGATTTTCTTTTGTTACGCACGGCTACTAGCCAACGTGACATAACTCTGACGCGCGACGTGGCGTCTACTAGAAATATGTAACATCCTTAATATGGAAAATTAATATTTTGTATACGATGTTGGTCTATTAAATTCGGTGAATGGTTTAATACATCGATATTCAACGCTAGAAACAAGGTAGCACGCATGCGTAGGCGTGCATGGACCTGTCCTGTGTTGGGGAATGCGCGAGGCTGCTAAAGTTTCAACAGTGTGCGTAGAAAAACCACGAAGCAACGATGCAACATTAACTTCCGTCCGTTCTGGGTTCCATTGCCACAGAAGACGAATCTTGGTGTTTCAAGTACGATCCCGAAACGAAAAGACAATCAATGGAATGACTGTCACCTTCTTTACCGCGACAAAGATAGAGCCGCGTGCAAAAATTTGCTGTTAAAACTATGCTAATCATATTTTTCGACAGAGGGCATCGTTCGTAAAGAATTCGTCCCTGCTGGCCAAACGGTGAATGCCGCATCCGACCTAGAAATTTTCAAACGTTTGTTACGCATCCGACGCGTAGGCTACAGATGATTTATACAGGAAATTGGATTTTACTGTACGACAATACACCGTATGTGAACATCCTTGTACGCCAATTTTTGACTTTTATATTTGATTTTTCCAATACTCCACCCGAAGGTACTACATTGGCTAGGAAGCGAGTTTTTTACCTGGAAATTTTAAATTTTGCCGAATCCTTACTGTTCCAAGCAAGGTAGGAATCTTTACTGTACGTGACAACTCTTACACACAAGACCTACATTTTGTCTCTCATCTGAACAGGGCAAAATGCTCACCTAACATTTTTCAAGCGACTCGTGTCGGGAATCGAACCCGGGAGCTTGGGCTTAGGAGTCACACGCAAACCAACTGTGCCACGTATCGCCTCGACTTTTTGACTCGGCCTGCCGTGACTGTTTTGCCTATGCCGACTTTTTTATGTTTCCTCGTCTTAAGGGGATCTTGGAGAAATTACGGTTTGCAGTCGTCAAGCAGAGGCGACTACGTGGATCAGATAGTTTTGCCTAAGACTGCTGATCCCAAGATCCCGGGTTTTATTTCCGATACGGACCGCTTGAAAAATGTTATGCAAACATTTTTCACAAAAATACGCCTTCATTCGTATGAGAGGTAAAATTAAAATGTACGTCCCGTGTGTGAGCATTATCACGCACTTAAAAGATCCTTATCTTGCTTGGAATAGCAAGGGTTCGGTAAAATTCAAAATTTCCAGTTTAAAAAAAACCGTTCCCCGGGCTTCTCGTTTCATTGGAATTACTCGACTTCGATTAGGTGTGCCTTTCTTAATGTGGTATAACAGAGCGTCAAAACCCATCTTGGAGATGGTTGCACCCCTATATTAAAAAACAGCAGTAAATTTTCAAAATTTTTTCATGAAATTTCCTAAGAGCATCATCATCTTGGATATGGTTTCAACCCCTACACTAAAAAAATGATAGCTTGTAAACGGTTAGGTAAATTTTTTCAAAATTTGCAGTAATCTTCTGATAATCGATCAGAATTTCATCGGCAACGTGTAACATTCCTGTGAGATGTTTAATATCGTATTTTATTTTAATAGTTTTTGTATTAGTAAATCCTATCCAATAGAGATTAGGCTTACTTTTTTAAGAAATACAACTTTTAGTTTGCATGCATTCTAAGAAAGTATTGTTTTAGTTTATGTGATCTATACTGTTCATATTCAAAGGTTGTCAAATTCATTATGGCAGTTTTAAGGTTACAAATGATGTCATCGTTACTTCGTATTCTAATTATTGCAGTTTTATAATTTATTTGTTATGGTTAATAGTGTATAACGTTGGCGCCTATGATATCATCGTCATGGGACGAAGAACGTTCACACGCTAAATTATGCTGATTCAGGAAATAGTAGTATACCTTCTTTAGTTTAGGTTAATGTTTTATAAAACTAACCTTACTTATGTTAAATAGAGAAAAACAGCAAAAGTAATTTCAATTTGCGGTTTTAATTAATTTTTCCGGATTCTACCAAAGATAATTTCGAATTCGTTTTATGAAAAAGAGATACTTCTGCTGGTGACTTCGCGAAGAGCATCAAAAGAAATAACATGCAAACTTGGGCAGGTACAGTTAACCTTTGGTATTCAACGTGATTAATATGATTAGTCAAATAAAGTTTAGAATTATTATCGTACTAGATTGGTGAATTTCAGTTTTAGGAAATATTAACAACTTCGTGTTGGAAAGGCATGTTGATTGAGAAACATACAAATCTTATCGAACCTCAGAATTTCCGTAGGAGTTGGTTAAAACTACGGGATTGAGTCTGGGATATTTGATTTTAGTTGTTTGTGAGGTATCTACAGCTAAAATTACTCTTTAGGTATTTATAATACAAATGTAGAAACTATTACCCAGCGGTTTACACATTTGCGTTTTTACTACTAGTGTAAAGTGATAGTCCCAACCTTATATACTAGAAGATATTACCCTTGCCCAGAGACGTGATTAAAATACAGGCAATTTAGCATTTTATTTTGGTAACCATTTTCCTACTGCTAGCAATTTTAAATAGTTATATTGTTGTCCCTATCATTACATTTGTTTTTGGTTCGTTTTAAATTAGTGTGCTTAATAATTCCTCATGTGAATTTCAGGGCAGAATCACTTTCCTGATCTCAAGTTTTGGTATCCGCTTGTTATTCCTTCTGGGTTTTCCCTACAAACCTACGTATTTCGAGATTAAATGGCGTCCAAGATAATTCCCGATTGAGATTGGCATTTCCACGCCACAACATTCTGGAACCTTCTTCGAACACCTACACCATCCTTCCCACTGAATTAATCGGCAACAATTTTTTTTGTATAGTCGACACTTTTCAGTACTTTATTGCAACACGGGATTCTTAGTGAGGAACTTCACCGAGTTTCTCTGTGGATTACCGGCTAGATTTTCGGGGCCTAAACTGAAAGTATCAAACGGTTGACCAAGCCAATCTTGAATGATTGCAGATTCTAGTAAAAAAATTACAGTTCGCAAAGTTAGCCAGAAAATTTTCAAAATTCTCGTATGCAATCTTCTAACTGTCCACAACAAGTCAATGTTGGAGGTAATTTCAATCCTTGCCGCAAAAGATATATTTCGTAAAGTGCTACATAATCAATTTTCAAAATTTTTGCGTGCAATTCTCTAGGAGTCTGTAACGATATCATCTACCACCAATGATGCGTTAAAGGCAATTTTGGGTGTTGTACAACACCCACAGTAAAAGCATTGCAATAATTAAACCGGTAGATAAAAAATTTCAAATGATTTGGATGCAATTTTTAATAGTTAGTCTACAACAGTAACATTCGCTATCAACGATGCGACGACGCTTTCTTAGCGGTGGTTGCAACACCTATAATAATGTTTAGGTAGCAACTGAAGTGTGTTTTTTATAAAATTAATTATTTCTCAACTTATTGTATGTAAGATGTAACTTTATTTATGACAGATTCGAACTTAAATGTGTAATATAACATACGACTTAACTTTATAACGAACGTCAACATAACCTGCTCAATCCCTGTTTGTATTTGCGAACGACATTAAGGTAGGCGTTGTTTGTCAAGATTTTTTGCAAAGTAACAAATATAAAACTTGTTTTTAATTTAAAGAATTATGCTGATATTAAAATTCCGATTTTGCTATCTTCAAATTCATTTAAAAGAACGTAATCTAAATCTTCTTCACTCGAAAACTGTGGATCTTCCTCTAAAGTAGCTGTTGACTTCGACCTAGGTGTACCTTTGTCCCTTTTCACTTTAACAGAAGTACAAGCAGTATCTGAAAATTGCCCAGGTTCTTCAAAATCAATGTAATCATAATCTTCCATGTGACCTCTAAAATATGGATTATTTGGCGAACTAGCAAGATTCATTTGATCTGGTTCAGGTATGGTATAATTTTCTTCATCGACATCAAGCCACGTATGGTCTTCATCTTAGTAGGCTTGTTCTGAAACTATAGCAGTTTTTGTTTCTAATTGAGTTAGGTGCTCATCATGTTCAGACAATGTAAATTTACAGATGTTTACTAATGTTTCCGCTTTTTGAGTAAATGATGAATCTTTACCATTATAAGAAATGCAATTTTCTAAAATCTGTTGTACATCATTTAAAAAATCATGTCGTGTATGGTATTTATGTATGGATACTTTTTAGATATCGTTTGCAAATCCATTGACCTTCTAACCACTGTATAATAATCTTTCGCTAACTTTTTGCTTACGGGTTTTAAGAAAGGCAATATAATTAAGTATATTATCCAAAATATATGTTAAGGCAATTTGATCACTCTAGTAAAAGAATGATGGCTTTTTCCAGTGGTTAGTCTATCCTCTTTTTCTTCTAATCTTTCGATACATTTATTTAACATACGCTGTGCGGCTACAGTTAGACTATTATTTTCACCGTTATAGCAAAAAGAATTTTTAAAAATTTGATCTATATCAAACAAAAAATCTTCACTACTATGGTATTTCTTTTGGTGCAAGTTGTCTCGAATTGACTGTAAATCCATGGGTCGTTGGATAATATTTTAATAGTCTACGACTAAATTCGCATTAACAGGAAATAAGAATGGTTGTACATCTGACATATCACGAAGTTCATTTAAGATTTCTTCAAAAATACTAGAAAGTATAAAAACTGGATCTGTTCTTCGTGTATTGGCAGGTTTATTATGTCTCTTCAGATAATCGAAATGTAGTTCAGAATTAGGCCGACATAGTTTTCTTGCATGCATCGTATCTCTAGGGACTTTTGAAACTCATGTGGCTGGTTTCATTTCTTCAGGATGAATTTTGTAGAACAGAACATATGCTTCTGATTTTACTAGTGTTTTAGGGGATATACTCAACACCTTGGAATCGTTATATTCATGCCATAAGAATGAGTACGGGTGTCGACAGTATGCGATGTACTGGCCTCTCAATGAAGTCCCACTGTGTTTCGATATTGCATACCGGTTATAACGGCAATTTCCAAGATTTGTGTCTGCAGCGTAGCGTTGCTCTAAATCTTCTAATGGAAAATCTATAGGCGTAGATAGTTTTCTTTGATATGTACATGTAGGTGAAAAGCGTTTTAAATGTATCACTAATATTTTAGGAAACTTCTGTGTGGACAGTGATTTGATGCATTTTCTCTTTTCTTTGCACTTAAAACATATTGGTTTTTCTTCGTCATCCATTGTTTCAAGCCTAGTAAAATGATCTAGACAAAGCTGTAACGTTAAGCAGTCAGTGTGCTTAGGTATAGCAAGTGATAGATCCCAAAAGACTTCGAAAGTTACAGCATAATGATTACAGTGTGTGCAACATACTGTTGATTTTAAATATTCAGCACAAGTATTAACAATTTTGGAATTGTTACTTTTTAAATATTGCTGCCAGGATTCAATACCTTTGTCAGAGTCATTTAATTGTTCATTTAATTCTGACAATATAGTGATTTGATTGGAGGTAACCTGATTAACGTCTTCATGAATACCATCTTGTAAGTACCGCGTAAACTTTGTGCGTCTTGTTGATAAAAGCCCATAAAACTTGGTGCAAATCGATGAAAGTGTGATTTCAAGTTAATAGTATTTATCACTTTGTCGCAAGCATCTGCAGACCACAGATCTTTTATTACTTGTGCAAAGGATTTAATTAAAGCTCCTTTCATAGTTGAAGTGCTAGTATTGATATGTTTCGAAAACGCATTATTTTTAATATATTCAAGTGTTATTTTGTGTTTGATAGGCACTGAACTATACAGTTTATAAAGCGAGTATTACCAGTATTTTCCAATCCTTTCTTGCCTAAATTTGTAAGTGAATTTGAAAAATCATTTAAGTTCTTAAAGTAAGGATCGAGTTGTGATGCGTTAATTGTATGTCGAAAATGCTTAGATGTATTAAAAGAATGACTCAATTTGTTAGTGTAATTAGGGTTTTTTGAAATTTCTTCTATTGTAAAAGTGATCAGTGTTTTATTTTCTTCCATGTCAATATTATTTAGCTGTTGCTTAGAAACAGTGCAAGATGATCGAATGCTTTGGTTTTCTAAACTGTAACATTTTGAAAGTAGGTCAAAAATTTTATTTAAATCTTTGGAAGGTGGAACGGTTCCGAATATGGATGCAGCATTACCTCTTTGAATAGATATGCCAATTCTTTGTAATAAAAAAGAAGTGGCTATTTGATCAAAGGTATTATGATAGATTCGCCTACCAATTTCCTTTATAAATTCCAATCCTTGACTACCTAGAACTCATAAGGTTTCAGTTGAAACTGGGTAAAAGATTTAAACGTCTGATAAAGAGGAATATTTTTATTTTTTTTTTGCCAGTTTTTGCTGCTGCTCCAGTTTTATTTGGACAAGCAGTAACATGAGAATTAGTAAGAGTCTTGGTACAGTGTAAAATCCCACATTACTGCTTTACCATATTTCCAAGGAATTAAACTAATGCCATCAGGTCTTTTATCATCTTCTCTAAATAAATAGGTAGGTTCCAGAATAGAAGGAACATCGGCAGAGATTAAAACTTGTTAATAATGAAAATGAAACTGACCTTTACAGATAAGCTGCATGAAAGTAATGTTCATTTACTTGAAGTACCATGGTACCTTTTTATGCCGTTCATTGTTTTACACTATTTTATGTAGATTCTATTATAGTACATATTATTGAGGTGAGATTAGGTTGCTATATTATATTGTAAGTATCTGAATTCTGGTCAATTTTTTAAATTGTATTTTTTATATGGATAAGTTTAAAATTCATTCATTAAGCATATTTATCGTGCGTGTTTTAGATGTGGAAACGTAAACATTAATATTGGATGAATTCAAATGAAGTTGCACAACTTGCTGAGTACTGATAACGAAAAATTTCCTACAATAACATATCATGCATTATGTATAGGGAAAGAGTTGATAAACATAATCAGTGGAATTTTCAAAATTGTCTGTCTAACTGTTTAGAGATATCTTTATCTTAGTATAGCCGTTGCAACCTTTCCCAGGATTAGGTCTTGCTGTGGTAGATATAATTGTTATGAACTTTAAGGAGGATCGCATATAAAAATTTTTGCAAACCGGTTATGGGCTATCTTGTTTTTTAGTATATGGTTTGCAACAACCCTCAAGATAGTTTTTGACACTGGTGAATGATATATTATTATAAAGATGTGGATATTATGAACGTTTTCTATCTAACTGGTTGCGAGCTTTAATTTGTTTTAGTAGAGAAGGTGCAGCCACTCCCAAGATTTGGTTTTTACGAACACCATTGCATAAGTTCACTTATATCTAGAAATATATTACAAAACTTGAAATTTGTATGCAAATATATGTAATAAATATTGAAATTTTTAGGTTTACAAACTGTCGCTAGAAAATCAATTACCATCGTAATGAGTTTGTTAAGGTTCCTCGTCGGTAGTAGGTGGTTTTGGGCCATGTAAGCGGCTTTTCCGTACGGTAAAGAAGTCTAAATATTACTTGACTGACAATAGACATTCAAGTTTAGGACGTGTGGCTAACCTTGACAATTATTTACTTTTGCGAATGCCGGCAATAAACAACTCTTAAAGTAATCCTTATCACTTCAAATTAATTCAGACCTTACAAAAACAATATCTCCAAAGATAAGAAACCCACATACAATGGCAATTATATCTTATTGGCCTTTACATAATTTGTACTGCGTATTAAATTTATAAATTGACACAAATTATCATTTTATTGATTTTATCAGTTTGTCGGAAATGTCATGACGCATTTCTTCAGTTTTGAAAATGTATTTATTTGCATATCGATATTGGAACAATAAATGATATATTGTGCATTTTTGTCGATAACTTTTCGCCATCTTTCAGTAGGTTTCATAATTCCTTGTTTATGTAAAGGTGCCTATACACAGCCTCATCTGAATCTAACGTTTAGTCGCGTAATGAATTTTACAAAGATCGAAGCAAATTAATATATGGAGCAAGGTCTGGCTAGTATGTTGAATTTGGAACACAGCCCATCCAAGGTCCAATATTTTTTGTCGAGTGACCCAACTTGTATGTGATCGAGCGTTGTCGTGATCGAATACAACTCATTTATGATTAATGAGTTTTTAACTATTCTAATTGATGCCTCCATCCAAGCTATTCAATTGTTGTCATTACACTCCTGAATTAATGGTTTTGAAATACACGAACCCCTTTATAATCCCACCACACTGATAGCATAATTTTCCCCCGGGGAATGTGTGCTTTGGATATCGTTTGATGAGGATCACCATACCGAGCCAAAGATCGTTTGCAAACCACGTTCTTATAAACAATTCATTTCTCGGTACCACTTTTTAGGCGCTACAAAAACATCGTTTTCCTCGCATTTAATAAGCATCTCGGAGATGATGCGTGCTCTCAAATGAACTTCATTGAGTTCATGTGAAACCCAAGTATCGAGCTTACTAGTGTATCTTAGCTTCGTCAGATTCTCATGAACGGTTGAATGATGAATATCCAATCTTTTAGCAAATCTTTCGTGTTGTCTAACACTTTTTTGACTCGATGAGTACCTTTATTTGATCGTCATGAACTTGGGTTGGCCTTCTTGATCGAGAAGTATCCTTAAGATTCAAATCATCAACACGGAATTTTGTGAACCATTGGTGGAACTGACATTTTACCGTAAACTTCACCTAACTTTTGACAAGCTTGACGCGGGTTTATTCAATTTCGTAAGTAGAACAATAAAAAGTGACGAAAGTGTAAAGTTTGATCTTCCATTTTCAGCTTGTAGTAATTTAACAAACAGCTTTCATAGACATGTTTAGCAGAACTTTTTATCAATTCTGTCAAGTCTATTCGCATGCTGTAACGGCTGGTTGAACCAGACTCTTAACTTTAAATTAAAATATATGTTGTTGTATTTACACGACTTTCAAAACAGTTAAACAATTCGTCAACTATATCAGTTGAGTTATCACAGTAAAACCTAAGAAGTGAAGTATTTTAACAAGTTCCATTTATGTAATTAAAGGGTGGACCATCTATTGATTTCTTTTTTTTTGTTAATAGAAGTAAACACACAAATCGTCAGCAAACACGGAAATATTGATTGGTGATGAAAGTTGAATCTTGTAACATTTTTTTTTCTATTACATTATTAGATGGTGTACGTAAATGGTTACTAATTTCGATCCCCAAAGCATTGGGCGTCAATGTAACAGTTTTCTAGATTTCTGCCCCAAGTTGTTGCGTCAACGAACCAAACTTTACTTTTTCTTTATAAATTTTTCTTGTAGCACCAACATTGGGCGTTAATGTTACAATTTTTTTTATGACAAGCAGAACGCTGGTTTGAATGAAAACTATATGAATGCGATTGTATTAAAAGATGGGTTCAACAAGCTTACCTTTTCCTAAAGTCATAATTCAATAAAGATGAAATTTTAATCCGTAATAAAAAACTTTGAGGAGACTTCCGAACTAACTTTCAACTCTAACTTCAGCGGAGTGTGATAAGACTAACAGGGGAGTTTGTTGCGGATTGCCCTTAAGCGCCACTACTCTTAACAACTGTTTACCAAAAGTATCGCCCTGAAAGTTTAGGAACTAAACTGCAAGTAATGGATCTAAGTATAAATGCTTAAGTAGGTATACTCTCTTTAAGGAACCTGAAAAAAGGGTTTAGGCTTGTAAACCTTATTCTATAAATGATAAATAAAGAGATTTAGTGCAGAAGGAAAAAACATAAAACGTGAATATACTGACCATGTGTATTTGAACTCACACCTACATGGATGCTCTGCTTATTAAGAGAAAAGTTACCCGTCACCTATAGTACAACATTTTTGTCATTACCCTTTCATTTTTTGTTGGAAATCTTATAGGCAGATGTTCATAATACCTTTAACACGGTTACTTACTGAAATCATAAGAAAACGAAAATCGTGTTTCTATTTCTCTTTAAATAATCATAACTAACATTTTTTGGAATATTTACAAAAAAAATCAAGTATTTTTAATAGATGAAATTTATTATCAAGTTATAGGGATTTGATGGTTAAAAATCGTACAGCAGAGATATTAAAAATACTTCTAAGAGTAATTTTTATAAAATTTTATAAATGGTGTTGGTGGTTAAATACAAATGGGTAAAACCCACTATAAAATAATTATAAACGACACTTTTCCAGTCAAGACTTGCATATAACACCGATTAACATAATGAGGAGCTGCGCACGCTCTGCCGTCAGCATAAAAGGCGAGAGAGCCATGTTCCAGTGCATTAGTAGTCAAAATATCGTCGAGTTGATCAAAATTACAATTTAAAGATGAATTTTTCTTGTGTTGACGTTACAAGTGATATAAGAGTGGTTTTGATTAATACGGTTGTCTACAACCAGTCGTAGAAATTATCTGTAATAGTAGAATGTGCCAAAATTATGCTATAAAAATGGACTACTTTAAATGGAGAGAGTTTTGCGATTTTCAATTAAGTTTTAGAATCATACAATTTACCCAAGAAGCAGCAAACGTAAGATTGAATGGTTTTTCTGGCGTAGATGTTTTAGAATTACAACTGAATCGTGAATTCAGATTGAAACTGATTGCCGAAACATGTAATAGAAGTGTATGGGTGGCGAATAAATTCCAAGAACAAAATTTATATAATATGGAAATTACGAAAGATCGGAATGTTATTGTGCTACCAGAGTACGAGTGCATCAAGCTATTAAATTTGCGAGAATTAATCTGTTATAAAATGGAGGAGTTGAGGTGTAGAAACTTTCCAGAATTTTACGGATGATATAAAAAATGTATGTGGAAATACGACGAACAAAGAAAGGGTTCGAACGTTATTAGAGAAAGAGAGCCGTGCTAGTATTTCTCTGTTTAATGATTGGAACTATTTAAATTACTTGGCAGTGTAGGAAATTATCAAATGTCACCCCATCTAGTACTTAGAAGATGCGACTGCAAGGCAATCGCTTGCGTAAATGTTTTGAGATTTGGCTATCTCAGATTCACCAGATTCTGGTTATCACAGCGGTTTATAGATGTTATCAACACATGTATATATTTTATTAAAAACATAATATTTCTTGATAAAGTTAGTTTTACGTATTTGTATCGCCAATATAAGCAAAAATAATTAATAGACGTATTGAACTATCTTGTTTTTATCCTAAGGTTTAAAGTGGTTTAGCCAATAATTGCAGTCCTTTTGTCGTTACCAAATATGTGGTTAATGGTATCTATGCAAAGTTGTACGGAAATTTTTTCAAAATGAGCAGTAAGGCCGACGGTAATTTTTAATACCGCTAAATACAATTAAACATTACTTGTATTAGGGACAACGAAATTTCACCCTCAAAGAAATTGACTGACCTCGTATGAATAATTATAGCGATGACACTAGACAACGTTAATAAGTTTATAGTGGTTTGCATTAGTAAATCGTTCAATAACAATCCCAAAATATTAAAGATAGATATATGTCGGACATATGTTGGATATATGTTGGACGTCTATCCACAAGTAAATTTAAAACAAATTTAACACCAGTTTCCTTCGTATTTATACACCTCACGAAAATAGTAATTAATTGTTTTTCATGTTCATCTAATTAAACAGGCTAAAACTAGTTGTTAGAATTGTTTGGAGAATTCCTAAACTACTTAGTAAGTCATCAACAATATGTGAAAGTTGTGTG
The DNA here is from genome assembly GCA_036346225.1 of Platerodrilus igneus. Taxonomy (NCBI): domain Eukaryota; kingdom Metazoa; phylum Arthropoda; class Insecta; order Coleoptera; family Lycidae; genus Platerodrilus; species Platerodrilus igneus. The sequence continues at coordinate 11,760,232 of JARFIW010001599.1, forward strand.
GAGTGATGTTCTAGGATGTAGAGGGATGTGTAGGGGAGTGAAGGATTGCGGAGGTGTGAGTGATGTGGAGGAATGTGGAGGGATGTGGAGTGATGTGCAGGGTGGTGGTAAGATGTGGAGGACTTGGAGGGATGTGGATTGATGTGGATGGATGTGGAGGAAGTTGTGGTTGGAGGGTGGAAAAGTGGTGGGGGTGGGACCAGAAACCCCATTTACCATACTAATGGATCATACAAAGCCGACAAATCAACAATATTTAAAACATTTCTCTTCTTCCCCGTTATTGCATTTTGTCAAAGTTAAAATAACTTTATAGTTCTAGATAGAATAGCAACAACCTTTACTTTAATATCTTTTTAGCAAAACTGATATTATTGTTTTTGATTTTTCTAGTGGTTATAGGTTAAACAAGAAGTAAGCTGAACCACAGAAGATTCGTGTTTAGTTATTTTTCTTGTTAACCCTTGCCAGTCGTTAATGGTATCAATACACCAAACATTATTATAACTTTTGTTCCCCCTGTCCGAAAAGAGCCTGCGTTGAATATTATTGCATAAGAAATACAAAATCTATGGATATCTTTGAGAAATTTTAGCTTTAGTTTGATAATACTCAATACTAAAACTTCTCTTTGATACCGGATCTTAAAGAAAAGGACCGTTTGGTTGATGGTGTCCTAAATTCATAGTTTTTACCTACATCTCATCATCTAAATCTTGAATTTATCGTTCTCTATTGCTGTCAATTAATATTGCAGTACTCTCGAGCCCAGTCTCAAAAATATCCTTTTGTAATTCTAAGTTATCGCCAGTTCTTGAGGCAGAGACATCTACAGTGTTTTGGGTCAAGTCGTAATTTATAATATTTATCACTATGCACGTCGACACTATTACTGCTTATCTCACTACAAACTCGGTACCAAATCTGTATTTACGTTTTTAAAGAAAGCATCAATTTTCGGTAATTTTCTAATTTTTCACGACCCATTGTACGTTTTCAGCACCACATAAATAAATTTGTTGAAATTATGTAATTCAATAGTGGCAAGGTATTTTTTATTAACCTGCAAAACAGAAACTACAAGTGCACTGATCTAGACTGGGTTTAGTTCTGGTAGCCTATAACGTACAACAGTGGAATACGGTTATGCAACAATTATAAAGACTATCATGACCTTATATTGAACTTCTTAGAAGGAAATAAAGCAAACCAAATCTTAAAATAAACACTTTCTTGAAACCTTGTGGATTTTATATAACAATTTTTATTCCAGCATCCGACCTTTTAAGTCTTTTATTTAAGCTTCTTGTAAAACAAATATTAAGAAGATATTATACCTGCCTACAACCCTCATTTTTACAAGATAAGATAACACTTTCAAGCAGTCAGTCGTCACGGACACGTTATCTCTTTCTACTACATCGTTTAATGCAAATACGGGTGATTAAGCCCTAAAGCTCCTAAACAATCTGAAAATGTGTCTTTAATGATTTCAAAATGAACACAATGGTGTACGTTCTCTGTTCGTTTTTCTTAGAATCAGATCCTTCAAAAGAAGAAATTTCTTGTTTACAGAAGAGGAAGTTTATAGAAAAATTGTCAATAGTAAATATAGTGACAATTATTATTGAATATGTTTCTGGGACCCTACGTTCATAGCGCCCCACCCACCCACAATACAGGACCTGTGGGCCTGTTAGTTCCGCTTATGTTGTTGAATAATTGATTACATCGCCACGGTGGTTATGCAGCTTCCCAATGATTTCATAATGTCGCTCCGATGATTAATGTTTGAAGGATAGAAGTAAAGGTGTTGATTTAACACTAGTAGAGTGCAGTGGAGTGTCTATGGCACACGCATAATCATAGTTTGTAGTATTCTTTTAAGGATCAAGAATTCCTGGAGCTGAGGTTTACAGAATAGGGCTCTGCAATAATCAATACGATAACCTTTTGGGAAATATGTGCATAAATAATTTATCTTGAGGGACATAGTATTATTATTTAAATAGGAAATTAAAGCTGACAAAAGTATGATTGTCTTCACGTTTTTGAACGATGACCTTCATTTGTTGTTTTTTATTTTAGTTGTTCGACCACCCGGGCCCATCTCAGTCTATTCACCCGACATTGGATCAATTATTACATCGCCAGGTACGTGTAGAATTAATATAACTGTAAACATTTAGAAATTATGTAATGAACGGTAATTATTTGTCTATCAAACAAAAGAAAAACACTTACCCGGTCACTGTAAATTAGATATCTCACTTCTGGTCTAAAGACCAGATACCTACACAATTTTTGTAAAATCTAGGAATTACAAAAATAAGAAATTGTTTCTCGAGATTTATTTGCGTCTTGCATAGAGAAGGCACTAGAATGAATAATGTATCAAATTTTAAGTGTTCAGTATTTGAAGAGTACCGTTCAGTGTATCTAATGTATAGACCATCTGTAAGCTTTTAGTCCGTCGTGCTGCACTTCTCCGACTAAGGCAGAAGACCAGTTTGAAAGTTTAAATTAATAAAACTGCGCTAGGTAATGGTTATTATTTTGTGCACATTTGTGTGCACGAGTAACATCTGTTCTATAACAGAGGGCAGCTGACACCTGCATGGAAAGTATTGTTTCTTGCATCGTAACTTGGGAGGTATGCAAATTAAATTTGGTTCTACTTTGTCCCCGAGATTCAATACATTTAAATGCAAGGTGGTGCTTCAATTTTTAAATAGTATGTGCTACCTGAATTTCATATTACATTTTGACAAACCTATGAATATATTCCTTGTAAATGATTATGAAGGAATGTCCCATTCTCATTTTTGTATGTGTTCATTGTTGAAGTTAAAACTTTAAAGATATACTACTAGAAAACCATACAGTGTCCCGTTATTGAAGTGACCTAATTTAGGCCCCATACATGCGCCTTTGTACTGTGGAGATTATCCTCTGTCAATCTAATATCAAAACTAATTTGATGTCAAATTAACTATGAGATTAACCTAATTTAACTAAGCCCGAGGTGGAAATCAAATCTTGTAATGTAAACTTGTTTTTTTGTTAAATTAGGGACTTTGTCGTGAAATAAAAGGCGTCTTTTAAAGAGCGCCGGATTTGAATTTGCCATCATTGTGTTTGTGCAAGGATTGCATTGTTCATTTTTGACAACTGTCATATACAGTTTATTGTTATGAAAACTCACTTAAAAAATGGTGAAGTTTCGCTGTAACAGTTCACAGGTTACATGCAATTTTTGGTCGCAACAATGCACCAAATGAGTCAGTTCGTGGTTTAATTAACAAATTTGAGATTGATTCACGTTGATGGATCAGAAGAGCACCGTTCGTCGCCGCCGTTGTCGATCCCTCGAAAACATAGCCGCAGTGAGGGAAAGTGTGGTCGAGATTCCAGGCACTTTGTTACGTTCATTTTACGACAGTAAATTAAAACACACCCTTCTGTGTCTTACATTATTCATTCACGTAGCTTCTCCTTCAATCCTCAAACAACACCCGGTATATTAGGCCTTCCTACAACAAGTATGCTTCATAATAATTTTTCATTTTAAACCTATTTACTTCGAAACGCAAAGTTTCTCTATAATTTAAATAGTGGATACCTTGTTTTAGGTGTCTGTTGGTTTGGCCCATATTCTTTAAAAAATGTACTTTTCTTTTGTAAAAAGTCTACTCTTTGACTGTAATTATTATAGCTTCTTCCGGTGGACATGCTAGTCTCCTGAATTGCCGCTCCTTTGGGTATATAAGGCTGCATCAGTTACGTGGTCTCAGGTTCATCTGGCCCGCTACGGCCCTAGGAGCGAACAAGAGATCCAACACCGTAGACGCGTGGGCGAGTGTTTCTTTCCTTGTGTCGAGACCCTGTTCACTTAGATTTTTCTGTTTGGGCCTCATACATGTCTCGAATTAATTGCATGTACGAAAATGATTTAACTATTCTGGGATCTATTGCCATGGGATTAATATATTACGATTGACTTTAAAAAGAAAAAAAAGAAAAACAAGGAATATACTACTTATTAATGCGTGAATGGGTTAAAAACTTGCTGGTTCATTGAAAAACCCTATCACGATTGAATTTGTAACTGTATGTTATATGTTAGCATTATCAGAGCCTATGTGAGGTATCATAATATTATGATTACTAAACTAAATTGTGAAATCTGGCATACAAATACACTAAGTAGCCAATACTAAAATAGATTGTTTACTCTCACTTACTCAAACCGGGTTAATGCCCGTTGTAATGTATCCAAATATTAAGCAATAAGAAGGTAGAAAACGGTACACAATATAGTCATTATTTTTGCAAAGTGTTAGTTACGCGACAGGGATTGTAATGGTTTTTTTTTGCTAATTAGAGTTCTTTTGTAAAAGTGTTATTTCCTTTTTCTTTGTATTTAGGTATAACTGCAGTTGGGGATTTCTCCTATATGTTGTACTGGACGGTTAATAATTTTTTTTTTATTTGAGGCCTTTCCTTTATTTTTGTCTTTGTAATACTCCGCGTACTCGCCATCTGAGTCCGGGCATTCTTTCTTTGTCTGCCAGGCTACGTCGATGTACGTAGCAACTTCCATTCGGTATCGTGGTCAAAAATTGAACATTACGACACTTACTCGGTAACGAATTTTGAAAAACGATCTGCGTTTGCACGCGTACAAGATTCAATTGACGCAAGAATTTAAGAGAAAGAGCCATGCGCACCGACGTGAATTCGTTGATTGGATGCTCGAGCACCACCAAGTTGATGTGGATTTCTCGAGGAAAATCATTTTCTCCGATGAGGCACATTTTCAACTGAACGGGTGTGTAAATAAGCAGAACTGCCGAATTTCTGGTGCTGAAAATCCTCGTGTATTACTGGAAAAATAAATCCATCCTCAGTGAGTAACTGTTTGGTACGCATTTTAGGCTGGCGTAGTTATTGGACCCTATTTCTTTGAAAATGCGGATGTTTTTTTGACCCGAATTGAATCGATTTGGTGTGGGGGATTTGTTTTTCCAACAAGACTGTGCTACCTGCCACACACCTCGCGAAACAATGGTGTTACTGCGGACCAGGTTTCCAGACCGTGTTATCTCTCGGTTAGGCGATCAACATTGGCCGCAAAAAACCTGCGATATAACGCCGATGGACTACCTGCTTTAGGGCTATAAGTAGTTTAAACGTCTTAAAGAAGACACACGGCGCGTTATTGCCGAAATAGAGCCACAGTTATGCGAAAACGTTATCCAGAATTTTATGAAGTGAATGACGGTGTGCCAAAAGTTTTGTGGTGTCCATTTGACGGATGCTGTATTTCATTTTTAATCCCAGCTATTCCTTGTCACGTTGGAATATAAATGTTCGCTTAATTGGAAAGAAAATGTGTTTACTTTAAGTATTAAATCCGGCGCTTTTGTTGAGACACCCAATATAAATTGAAATATATTTCAAATGTGAGTTATTCTTAATACAGTTTTTCTGCTTGTTGCAGTGTTTACACGAGTTTCTGAAGTGTTCAGAAATATTTGTGTTAACAGTATAACGCACTTACCGTAATAAGAAATAGAAGTTAATTAGTTTATATCATCATCATCGTTAGGTCTTCAGTCCTGGAACTGGGTAGACGCGTACCCTCATTGTTTCCTATTCTTAACTAATTTACACATTTCTCTGAAATTTGTACAGTCTGCATCTCTCACTATCTTATCTAGGTTTACACCCACCTACCTCCTTTTTCCTATCTCTGCTTGTAATATATTCCATACTATTCTCCAAAAATACCTTAGAACGTATTCTGCCCTTCTATTTCTCCCATTTTTTTTCCACAGATATCTTTATTCCCGTACTATTTCTATAAACTATTTGTTATTAACTTTGTCTGTTCATGCTATAATCCTCATCCATCTGAAGCACAACATTCCAAAAGGCTGCTACCGTTTTTGTGTCTGCTTTTCCTACTGCCCGTTTCATAGGCATACAGTGCTGTGCTCCACACATATGCTTTCAACAATTTTCTTCTTGTTTCTATGTTTGTTGTCTTTCATCATAGGCGCTGTTCTTTCGTGTTAGATTCAGTTCGGTTCCCTTCTATTGTTTTACAATTATATACTCTATTTCTCCGACATTTAGTGGTTGTGAAGGGGGGGTCCGTGGCGTACTGGTATGTGTGTGACTACTACGCCCAACGTCCCGGGTGCGAATCCCCACACGGTCCGATTGAAAAATGTTAGGCGAGCATTTTTCACAAAAATGCACCCTCGTTCGGATGAGAGATAAAATGGAGGTTCCGTGTGTTAGTGTTGACACGCACGTTAAAGATCCCTACCTTGCTTGGAACAGCAAGGGATCGGCAAAATTTCAAATTTTCTAGGTAAAAAAAACTCGCTTCCTGGCCAATGTAGTACCTTCGGGTGGAGCATTGGAAAAACACATGTAAGGTTGTGAAAGAGGGTAAGCAGCCTGTGACTACCAAGTTCCCCCAGCACTTAAACATTTGCCGATTTAATATTTTTGCAATATATCTTTTCGCACAGTCAACATTAGTTGCACATATTTCACAACCAACACCTGTACTTATTTATAATAATTATCAGATTTATTTGCGCTTTTTTGTCATGAGGTTTTCTGTCTCAAAACTGGTTGGACACATACCTTCACTTATTTATTTTATGGGCTAGCCTACACAGTTCTCCGAAATTCCCATACAGCCTATATACAGCTCGGTCCCCTTCTATTATTTTCTAATTATATGCCCTATTTCACCGAGATTCAGTGGTATGTGAAGAGGGGCGGTTCCGTGGCGTAGTGGTTATGTGTGTGATTACTACGCCCAAGGTCCCGGGTTCGAATCCCGAGGCAGTCCGTTTAAAACATGTTAGGCGAGCATTTTTCACAAAAATACACCCTCGTTCGGATGAAAGGTAAAATGGAGGTCCCGTGTGTGGGTGTTGACACGCGCGTTAAAGATCCCTACCTTGCTTGGAACAGCAAGGGATCAGCAAAATATTGGAAAATCACATGTAAGGTATGTGAAGAGGGGCGGCTCCGTGGTGTAGTTGGTATGAGTGTGACTACTATGCCCAAGGTCCCGGGTTCAAATCCCGACACGGTCCGCTTGAAAAATGTTAGGCGAGCATTTTCACAAAAATACACCCTTGTTCGGATGAGAGGTAAAATGGAGGCCCAGTGTGTAAGTGTTGTCACACACGTAATAATCCCTACCCTTGCTTGGAATAGCAAGGGTTCGGCAAAATTCAAAATTTCCAAGAAAAAACCTTTTTCCTGGCCAATGTAGTACCTTCAGGTGGAGCATTGGAAAATCAAATGTAGGTATGTGAAGAGGGTTAAGCAGCCTATGGCTGCCGAGATCCCCAACACTTAGACATTTGCCGAATTAATAGTTTTCCAGTAAATCCTTTCACACAATTAACATTATTCGAGAATATTGGACAATCAATACCTGTAGCTGCTTATAATAATCATCATGCTTGTGTACAGTTATATTTTCGTCATTAGTTTATCTATCTTGGGACTGGTTGGATGCGTACCTCTATTGATTTCTATTCCGAGCTGGCCTACACATTTCCCTGAAATTCTTACAGCCTACATTTTTCACTATCTGTGTGCAAGTGTATGCAGTTTATATAAGAAAATATAAACTTGACAATTAAAGGAGAGTGTTACCGTTGAATGAAGCGTTAAATAGTTAAATTTTGAATTACCCAAAGGGGCGGGAATCCCGTAACCAAGTTGAGGGTGCGCCGACTAACTACAGTGGTGCGGGAGTAGGACCCCAATTAAACAAATAAAAAAAAATCGCTAAATGCAAAAATAAGTAGGTGCAATTACAAACTACGTTACCAATGACACTTACCCTGAAAGGTTTGTAATGTACTAAATTAATGGATGCCATCTTGTCTGAACTAAGGATGATCTTCCGGAAGACGAGCGGATTCTGTTTATTTAGGCCTCCTGGTAGAATGTACTTCTTTCCAAAAATGTTAAACTATTCTGAACAAAGGAAACAACTACTTTCAACTCACTGTGGCATCTAAATCTATTCAAGTACAAGAATCATATCATTATTCCTGTAAACAGATACATACACAGAATTGTGAAATTATATAAATTAGTTTCTTTTTACTTAGTCAAAACGTTGATGATCCAATTAATAACGCCGAAAAGTTGATTAGTTGTGAGACAGTTGATACGATGGATGCAGTTGTCGTTTCTCGTTTACAGACCGATGGTATTACTGAACCTCATATTAATTTAAAGCACGTCCTCAGCCTTTCAAATAAAATGGCAAGGTCCAGGTTTTATACATCTCATAAACTTAACACTGTACTTTACACTGATGGTGAACGTTGTATAATTTTGTCAATATTTAATTGAACAAGTGTCATTCATTAATGTCACCAACAAAATAATACAATAAATTTATAACTATCAACAAAACTTACAGTTGAGTCTTAGTATGGCCAACGAATTCTGTAGAGCGAGGATTGAATTAATATTCCGTCGGGTAAATCATTTTCAACCTATATTACTTTGGAACCTGTTCGTCTCAATTCTGTCGTTGTTGTTAGCTTCTGTCAAAATTGTGCGGATATCACCACGTTTAACTCCCGTTTGCTAATTCATAGCCAAAGGCGTTTTTACTCGACTATCCTTTCCACGGTCACTCTCAGGTGTGTCATCATCTTTAACTTGCGAATAATTAATCATCTTGTTTCCGTCGAGTGTCTAGCTCTTGTCTTTTCCTGCCACTCTATATACCTTCGAATCGTATGTCATTATATTACGGTCTTAATATTGAGCTTATTTTGAAGCACGTGAAAATGTGCGATTAATGCTGTCATATGTATTCAGCAATCTTGCAAATGTATACATTTTAACCTTTTGTTTGTATGATGTCTATCACCTGATATTTGTGAGTTTTACTAAATTGACGTTGTATTTAAGTAATTAACTACATTGTAATCATATTACTATTATCTTGTCTAGAGTTTCTTTGTATTACAGCAATTCTTGTTTTTCTATAACGTTAATTTTGCTCAATTCTTGCTAAAAATTGTAAAAAGCTCCTCTACTTTTGGGGTAATTTTTGTACGAAACATGCATATCGGAAAATATTTGCTTTTGTACGTCGAGCGCTATATTTAAAACACATCGTTCTGACAAGTATAAAATATTCACGTGACCTAGCACGCAATTATACTTTCATTACAGTTCGTAGTTTACCAACAAAAAAAATAGTCTGCAAGTACATTATAAACAGAACTGTTTGTGAATGACCCAGTTTGCACTCTTTCACTGTTGTTTATAATAAAATCTTGGATACGTCACAAGCTCTAGAAAATACCATACCTTTCTAGTTGGTCTGACTTCTCAAGTATGATGTAACTTCCTCGAAATTCAGTTTATTTTACACGTTTATTAGGTCGTAAAATAGTTTCTTAATTGGATGAGGGAATGAAAATGGTTAGCGATAATTGTTTGTTATATGATTCATGGCCTGTACACGTCTTATCTTATCTAAATTATGGTCGTAAATGCATTTAACTCACTAATTGAGCTGTTTTTCTGTCATTTGCTTATTGATTTATGAGTTTATTCTCGCTATCGAACGAATTTTCAACATTAGAACAGTCTAGAATGGCTGTCTTGTTCAAAATTGAATTATACGTTATTTATTAAAATGGAAAGCAATCTCTAGGAAAATAAATGCTTCTAGCAAAAGTGAAGTTGCATAAATGACGTTTTCAGTAGAAGCAAAGCTTTATTAAATGGCATTTAGTACTTTTGAGGAGGACGAATATTTACATATTTAAATGATACTTCGTTTTGTAATTATAAACAGGAGTTTTATTATTGAGGGGCGATTTGTATTCTTTACTAACGTACTTATTTAGAACGCGTTTTAAATGGCATTTCATGACATTAGGAATTCAAATATCTTCATATCAGAACTCGTTTTACAGGCTTTTCAAACTATATAATATGCATTTAAAACTTGTTTTTAAATGGTATGTCTTAGCAAAGAATGATTGGTAAGTAGTACAGAACCACTAACTTTGGAACCAAGATAGTCTCCTTATGGTCAAATACATGTACAATACAAGGAAACGCAATAAATGGCTATTTATGGACTATATGTGTTGAAGAGAGATAGACATATATCATTCTACCAGCTTGTCTGTCTCACAAACCTGACAAAACTTTTCTGTTTACTTTAAATCACTAGGAAAAATAGTTCTGTTTATTAGCATCCTGGTTTAATTAGAAATGCTTCGAGTCTGTATTAACTCATAAATTGCTTTATGTCGTCGAAACGAGAAAACAATTTTAAACTACTGAAAAAGCACCATACAACAGCTTTCGACCCGCATTATTATATATTATCGCTTCTTGTATTTGTATACCATGTTCCTTAACCAAACAAGATCTAAATGTAGTGTATCATTGAGAACCCGGACAACCGATAAAAATCCATGATATGATTCCTATCTGTTTGCTAGTTATACATTAAGCAGGTTATTTTGGTGTAGTTAAATATTCAAACAAAAATTCAAAATTTTTACTTCCATAATTTAATCTTCGTTTATTAGATTTCGACATGTCTTGTAATATGTTATGCGACTTTTTAATTCTCCATTGCTAAACCTATGCATTCTATATTTACCATCATCGAATACTAACTTACATAGGAACGATGCTATCTATTTTCTATAGAGCAAGAGCCGAAGGATGTCGAAGGCATACAAACAAAGTCGAATAACACACCAAAAAGATTGTAGTGATACAAATTAAACACTATGCATCTATATGCCAAAGACCAACCAACCGCCATGACGTCTGAGAATCACACCCGGGCGTAGCCTTATTTAATTTCTAGATAATTGGTGTGGTCATATCCTTAAGTTATCCGGGGAAAAAATAACGGCTATTTACCTCATTTCAAATTGAATTATTTCGAATCGTTTACACAGCTTTGCAATTTGATAAGTAGTTTTGTATTATAGCTATACTTGCACTACTGAACTTAAATAGTTTCAACTGGCCTGTTAAAACCTTGGGGTGGATTATATTTATCTAATTGGTAAAGCAGTTTGCAATTTTCCTATAATATAAAAACTTTATTGTAAATCATTTCAAAATAATGCAAGGATTGAGAAGTACTTCTGCCGAATGTCATAGGACTCGGAGTCGTAAAAGCAGATGCGATAGCTGCGACCACGTATTCGAAGCCCAAGATTTTGAAGATGACCAATGGAAAAAGGCATTACTTTACCGAGAAAAATACTAAGCAGAATACCTTCCGACTACAACTGCGGAGGACTTTGAAGATTGTTCAAACAACTTATTCACAAATAAAAGTAATTTTTTTTTAAATAATATATACAATTCTAATTCTTTAAACACTGTAGACAATACCCAACAAATTAGTTTTTTGTCGCTTGTTCAGCGACCAGTAGCAAGAAATCCTAAACTAACTACAATACTGGAAGATGTCTTCTTTCAAAGATTAGATGGAGTTGATTGGAACCATAAAATGCAAGTCCTTACGGACACTACACCAAGATGTTATTGCAATTCTCTTCGTATTCACTCTTGTAGTAAAAGTTATGGATTGTAGTTAAATAATTACTCATCGCAGTCTTGCTAAAAATACTATACAGAGTGTTGTGCGTAGAAAAGCTATGGAAAACGACACAGCATTAAGTTCTGCTTCAAATTGGGTAAAACGGCGACGGAAACCCATGAAATGTTGGTGCAAATGTACGGATAAAATGTTGTGAATATAAAATATACTATTGGTTTGTACACTTTTGCGCTTGCAAGGATATGCTGGAAGAGGGCGGTATTGGGCCGGTCATCCACAAGTAGGGTATCGGGAACATTGAACGTGTGCGGGTGCTGCTAGCAAAAGATAGGCGATTGACTATGCCATTAATAACAGAAGAAGTGGGTATTAGCAAAGACACGGTGGAAGCAGCCATCATGCATGAAGATTTGGGTAAACGCAAGATTTGTTCACGATCTGTGCTACACATTCTAACAAACGAGTAAAAAGAAATACGTTTTGAAATCAGTGGCAATTTAATTAACATGTATGATCGGGATGTGTTCTTTCTGCGTTCCATTGTCAGGCGACAAGTCTTGGTATTTCAAGTTCGATCCCGAAGCGAAAATTGAATGACGATCCTCTTCCGTCCCGCGATAAACAGAGTGCCGTGTACAAAAATTCAAGCTGAAAACCATGCTGATCATATTTTTCAACAACCGGTGAAAGCCATGTTCCACCTGGAGATTTTCAAACGTTTGTTGCAGCACAACTGGCGCGTTAGGCCATCGATAATCCAGACCGGAAATTGAATTTTACTGCACGACTACGCACCATCGCATACGAGCATTTTTCTACACCAATTTTTGGGTTAGCGTGGTGTGGCTGTTTTGGAATACCCATCTACTATTCACATCTTGCTCCTGCTCCTTTTTTTCCTTGGTCTTAAGGAGATTTTGAATGGATCGCGGTTTGCGGACGTTAAGGACATTCATGACCGTATTCTGAAAGCGGTTAAGAAGAAGACTTTTCCGACAGTTTCCAGAAGTTATACGAACGTTGTCAAAAGTGAGTTGTGTCTGGTGGGATTACTTCGAAGGTCAATAGAAGTTTTTCCAATTTCACAATTAACAAAATGAGAAAATATTTTAAGAAATTGTAGGTTTTTTGAGACATTTACTTTAATTAAGTTGAGGCTCTTTTCGATTGTAATTTTAACTTAATCGCAGCTGTGTAAATAATCACCAGTTGATAGAATAATAAAAGCACATTAAATGTTTTATTAGCAGAATACCTAATGGTGAAGTGATGTCTGAAAGAATATTCATGACTATAATAAAACCGTGTTTTTCAAGCTTCTATCGGTTTCAGGCAAGGGTAATGATAATAATCATATGGGTTAATAGCCTAAATTGCCGGTCGTGCAGAATGGCTTAATACACACGGAGTATAATTTAATAACGTCTTATTTAATTGAAACGAAACAATCAATTATTTGTGTACGTTTTTTCGAAGTAAAATTACTTAGCAATTAAAGTCTTTTACTTACTTACGTATTAATCTCTTTAATTATAAAAATCATCATATTCTGCCACTATAATTGCTTGAACTTCGTGCAATCCATGTGACTAATCTTGCCAATTAGTTTGGTTTTTTGTAGGTGTCGGCAGTAATCTCTAAATTTGTTTGAAGTAGTCGCTATCACTTTGGACTAGTTCAAAAGTCACACAAGCATTTGATAAGGAAGTTCATATAAATCGCAGGAGAGTTTTAGTCTTGCCTGAATAATTGATTTGTAGCATTGAAGGCTCACAGCCAGAAAATTGATTTTAATCTGAAGTGCTTGTTAGCCCGTAACTGCATCGAGTTTAAATACCTTATTAAAAAACTAGTTTTAACCATCAAAGGTACATATTTAAAACCTTAAAATATTTGGTAGATATTTTATTTTCTGTGCTACCTAATAAAATTACTTTTTTTATTGAAAACTTTTGGATTTTATACTGTCGGATTGAATGAATTTGATATATGGAATATTTAATTTATCTACACAGAATTTACGCTTTAACCTCAATCTGAATCAGACCCTGGGTAAAGTACGAGAGTTTTAAGTTATAATGCTTCACCTTGAATCTCAGGAATCTATTGTACACATCGACGTATCGACTAAATCAGGCAAGGGCAAACTTTTTTCTTGGAGGACCGCATATGTGTGTTCAAAATGTTTCGCGGGCAGTCGTGTCAATTTTTTTACATAAAACCACAACAATCTCATTGAACTTTTTTTTATTCCTACAAAAAGAAATGCATATATCAATGGGAACTATGCAGTTGTCCACAATCATCAACAAGTTTATTGAAATTTGGTATCAAATTGCAGGTACTAATGCGCAACACAGACTGTAAGTTGGCAACAGTCAGAAGTGACCTGTTTTTTGATTTGTTGATTTTCATGGTAGAAAAGGTATTGTTGGTTCAAGGGATGTATCATGCATTACTTAACATAAACACTTCCTTTGAATTCCTCTAATGATGATGTGGACTGTAATTAGGTTAACTGTATAGCGAGCTTAACGACACTATTTTATTGTCAATGAGCACTCACGATACGAAACTAATTTGTCACTTCCGGTGGTTCAAACATGACAACACAACACCCTCGTCGGCTGCCGGTTTTAAGTCCTTTCATGATTTTTAATGGGAGGGGTTAACAAGGATCAAGAAAAGAGGGACAGGAGCCCGAACAGGTATGTTCACATATATATGTGGAGGCAAAAATAACAAACATTTTTCTTGCAGTCTTTCAACTGTGGTAACCATTTAGATTTTTGCTGAAGCGTATGAAGGTACTTTGATTGCCATTGCTTCCAGAAACTTTGCTGTAACCGCTGGACTAGTTGCCAACGATTTAAACGATTAATCGCTACTTCAGTAACGTCCGTATCTGGAATGACAGAAATAGGTTCGATGGTTAAAAAATGACCTGGGGTCAAACAAGATAAATCGTTAGGATCCGAATTAAGCAAACCTAATGGACGGGTGTCGCCGTGGATCAATGTAGTAAGCGTAAGACTACGGATCCCAAGGTCCCGGGTTTAAATCCCGACACGGCCGACTGCTTGAAAAATGGCAGGTGAGCATTTTTCACAAATATTACGCCCTCGTTCAGATGAGAGGTTTAATGGAGGTCCCGTGTGTGAGTGTTGTCACGCACGTTAAATATCCCTACCTTGCCTGGAACGGCAAGGGTTCGGCAAAATTCTAAATTTCCAGGCAACAAAAAACTCGCCTCCTGACCAATGTAGTATCTTCGGGTGGAGCATTGGAAATGTAAATAAACGGACCTAATGGACGAAGTTCAAAAGTGCTTCAATTTGCACTATAACAGTTTTCAATTCTTCGTAAGTCAATTTTTGCTCACCAACTACCCGAGATAGGTGAGTTTTGACAGATTTAATTCCCGCTACCCATAGCCCGCCGAAGTGCGAAGCAGAAGGGGGGTTGAACGACCACTCAATGTTTTCTGCGTGTGCGGATTGTTCTAACAGTTCGCGTAATTTGGCTTCAGCACCTACAAAGTTGGTACCACAGTCGCTGTACATGTGGATACACCTTCCGCGTCTAGAAATGAATCGACGGAAAGCGGCTAAAAATGCTTCTGACGACAAATCTGAAACTAATTCTAAATGCACTGGCTTAGTGCTGAAACAAACAAAGAGACAAATATATGCTTTTAACGTTATGACTCCTCGAACCCGACCCATTGTTATGGAAAAAAGGCTCCCAAAATCTACGCCAGTATGACAAAATGCTTTTCCAGGAGTCACTGGAGTAGGTAAATCTCCCATAGAAGGCACAATAGAAGTAGGATTAACGTTAAAATAAGAAATACATGCACGTAGACACTTATGGCTCTCCTAGCAGACAAAATCCAAAAATGCTGTTGCAATAATGACTGGGTTGTACGATTGCCGAAATGTAAATTATTAATGTGGCAATCTTGTATAATAAGCGTTGTTAGACGATGGAGCCGAGGGAGAAGTAAAGGATATTTTGTATCATGTGAGATGTCCGAATGTTTTAACCGACCGCCCACCCTGAGGAGTCCCTGGCAATTTACGAATGGAGTAAGAGAACGGAGTTGTTTGCTAACTAAATGTCCCTTGTTCAATTTTTCCAAAGCTTCCGCAAATGCACAGTTTTGAACATGTTTAACTAATAATTCTAACGCTGATGTTCTTTCTCGAAGTGTATTCGCACCAGTTAATTTTCCATTAGGTGATTTGAGGTTGAACACAAAACGGCGGCAGTGAACAATTATTTTCAAAATCTTTTGCAAATCGGAGAATGTATCTAACAAAGAAGTCAAAACGTAATCCGAGGGTTCGATGGCAACCAACACGACTTTTGCTTCGGCAGAACTTCGTGATAACTCTGATGCTGAATTATCAAAAATGGTTGTTTAGGCCATTCTTCCAAAGGTAATTTTAACTACACAGGACCCGCCCACCATAGCGGGTGATCGATAAGTTCAGTTGCAGAAAGGTCTCTAGAGGCACAATCGGCAGGGTTGTGTTGTGATTTGACACGATTCCAATTAGAAGGTGCAACTAGCGATTGAACTTGTGCAATTCTATCCGCAACAAAGGTTTTCCATTTATTAGATGGCGATTTTAATCATGAAAGTGTTATTGTAGAATCCGATCAAGCAAATATGCTGGTAAATTCTAACTCTAATTCATACTCTACGAGATTTGACAGTAGAACTTCTGCGCACAACTCTAACCGTAGCAAAGAAACTTTGTTTATGGGCGCAATTTTACTTTTTGCACAAACAAAATACACGAAAACATTATCATTTTTGTCAAAACAACGAAAATAAACCATACATGCATAACCTGCTTCTGAGGCATCGCAAAAGGGGTGTAACTCGATGCTCTTTAAGTCTTTACAAATCAACTGACGAGAAATTTTCAACTCAGATCAGAATGGAAGTTGCAACAAATACTTGTCTCATGGATGAATAAGTTTTTCGGGATACTGGACGTCCCAATTGATTTCCAAAGTCCATAAACGCTGAACGAAATGTTAAGTTCAAAACCACCAATCTTACATAATTTAGTCAGTTCTTAAACTAGCAAGTTGGCTTCTTCAACAGTTTCACAACCACTGATGATGTCATCTACATATGAGTTGGACGATAAAACAAGTGAAGCGCGGTGGTAACGAACCGCTTCCAATCTCAATAATTCTTGGATTGTACGAAGAGCAAGAAAAGGAGAAGCTTTTATCTCATAAGTAACGGTGTTCAATCGATAATCAACAAGAGGATCAGATGAATCAAATCTCCACAAAATACGTTGGATATCTGGATGTTCTGGTATAATCTCGATCTGGCGATACAATTTGTTTGATATCCGCAGTGAAAGCAATCTTGTGAATCCGAAACAGCAATAGAAGTTCAAAAATATCCTTTTGTAGTGATTTTCCCTGTAACAACGTGTCATTTAGTGAAATGCCGTTTGAGGTTTTTGCACTTGCATCGAACACAACTCTTAATTTAGTTGTAGTGTTCTCTGGCTTTATTACCGCATGATGCGGAATGTAATAAACAGGACTACTATCCAACGAAAGAAGAAGCACAGGACTCATGCGCCCTGTGTTTAGGTAATCTTGCATGAAAAGATTGTACGACGCTTGTAAATCCGAGTCATTCTGCAAACGTCTTTCCAACCACAAAAAGCGACGTAAAGCGATTGCACGAGAATCGGAAAAAATTGGTTCTGGTCCTTAAAAAAGGCAATGAGACCATAAACCGACCTGCATCGTTTCTAGAATAAGTTTCAACAAACGTCTTTTCACACAATATGTTTTCTATTTTCCTGTATGGGAGCGGGAAAAATTTCCAGCTACCAAAAACGAATTAGCGTTTCTTCAATTGGTTCTACATAAGCACACAACGAAGTAAAAATAGTTTCTGAACAACCTACTTTTCAAGTCACAATCCAACCAAATTTGGTGCGAATGGTCACAGGTTCGTCTTGTTGACCGATCCGGGATTCATTCAACAAAATTTGTGCGAAAATGTCTGCTCCTAACAACAAATCAATTTTCGCAGACTCAAAAAACTTTATATCAGCTAATTGTAATCCATCTCTATGATCCCAATGGCGTTTCGATAAAGGTGTGGCCGGCAGTTGACCACATATTTCCTGTAAAACAAAAAATTCTAAATAGAAATTGGATTGAGTTTCAGCCTGATTACAAGAATGAATACGACACGATAAGCTACCACCGATAGTAGACGCATTCAATCCCAAACCTTGAACTTTTGCTAAGCTTTTATGCTTTTGCAAAAAAGCCTTTAACGACACTTTTCTGTTATGAAATTTGGTATACTCCCATTATCTAAAAGTACCCTAACAGTTTGTTGTTTTCCAAAACCATCGAGCAGTAGCTAACAAAGTTGTTGTATTAGCAACTGAACGAGAAAAGAATGAACTAACTTCAGGCCTCTGCATCGAAAACGAAGAAGCTTTACTTGTTTCATTCCCCTCTTCAACAATTTTTTTGTATGACCTGCTGATGTAGTAGGACAGGTATTTGCATTTTCAAAATGCAACAATGTGTGGTGTGGTTTACGACATTTTTTACAAACAACCTTTGATTGGCAAATTTTGACACGACACGAACTACACAAACAATTTCAACAGACATTATTCTTTTTAACGAAATCAAATCGTTCCTGACTGGATTTACCAAGGAACTTTTTGCAACCATAAATCAAGTGCGAGTCATTACACACTATGCATTTGTTAGGTGACGTCGTAGATACAAACGTCCCACGAGTTGAATTTTGTCTATTCCAAGTTGATGGCTCACTTTTACTTTTAGTCGCAACGTTGGCGGTTTTCGGTGATTTTTGAGACATCAAATCGTTTATCTCTAAAGCCTTACACGATTGTTCTAAGAACGCTCTTAATTCTTCAAAACGTTGTATTTCACTTGTATTTTGCATTTCGAAACGTTTGGCGGTGTCTGAATCTAACCTTTGTAATAGCCAATTAATTGAAAAGAACAAACTCAAACAGATCAAAAGTTTTTAATGCGCTAAAGCTTTCAACGAATACGTATAATAAGGACCGTAAACTATTCGACGTAGCAGAATTCAATTTGGGAGCCTTTTCCATGCAATTTAAATAATTTGTAACAATTAATCTTTTATTTTCATAGCGATCTATAATAATTTTTAGGGCAATACCGTAATTTGCGTCACATACCGATAAATGTTTAACGAGTTGTTTAGATTTGTCATCTAAACTGTTTAACAAAAAATAGAACTTTTCAATAGGAGAAAGCTTCTGATTTGAATCGATCAAAGTACGAAACGAATTGTAATATGATTCAAAATCTTCAATTTTCCCATTAAAATTTATTAATGAAATTGTCGGCAAGCGTATGTTGTTTGTTGCTGACTGTGAATTATCCACCAATGATGCTAGAGGCACTTTAGTTTCAAACTGCCTTTGACATTGAGTAAACCGTGTTCTAATCTGCAAAAAGTATTTATCTAAATTAATTCGAATACCCGAAATTTCTTCGATACAAATATCGTCTAAGATGCATTATGTATACAATTTGTCAAAATCTGATATAATCTGCGAAGTTAGTTGCATACTAGCCTCAATCTCAGCATAAGTATCACCGGTCCCATCTAAATTAGACAATGCATTTTGTAATGTTATCAATCTACTTAACGCAGCTATACCTTTAAAATAGTTAGTTGAGAAAACGTTATTATTTATATAAATTTTGTGTGAAGAAATCTAGGAGACTGTATGTGTGAACTGGTTGTCTAGTTAATAGGAATGTTATATTTGTTTTCTAAAATTATAAAGTCGCTGCTCTTATTGCAAGTGTAGTGACAAATGCCAAAATTCTCTTAACAAAACAGGTTCAGATGAAGAACACTTGGATAAAGATATTCAATATCTCAACAAGTTGAATTCATAAATACATTAGTTTTAAACATTAAATGCAAATTGTAAATAGTGTGTGTTAATACTAACAGAATATTGTTAAAAACATTGTAAACTAACATTTTTTGCTGGTCCAGTTAATAGCGTGCAGTAATTATCATCACGTGATTGGTCCTCTCTACAGACCTAGTAACTGGTAAGTAAACAATTTAGACCTAGTATAAGTTAAATAATTTGTATAGTTAATTTGTGTTGTGCACTATGTATTTTACTTCCTTTGTTCGCCGTATAAATTGAGTTTGCTGCGAAAAGTGTGGCATCGGATATTGTAACTTCCTTACGTCGCACAAATTACGTTACACATACAATGCAACTCCAGCAACTCAAATATTTGACACGTTTAAATTTTAAAGAAAAAATCACACCAATTTTAATTTTTTCATAAAATAGTAGATTAGTCGATTTAGGTGCAAGATATGGCAAAAGGTCTAATATACTTAATTGTAGAACATATTGTTTAGAACAGATTGGCGTTTGAATTGTTATTCTATCTTTAACCGTTCTCAAGTTACAGATAAGTGGCTCTAAACTGAGACTCCCCCCCCCTGCGTTGTTCACCTGCTAGGAACGCGACCACATCGATTTTTTTCATCTACCAGGTGTCTCCAACATTAATCAAAAGTCAAACTGCGTCACTCTTTCATGCATGCTCAACCCCTGTTAACTTCTCTGCTAATTCTCCAATGATGCCTCAATTTTGCGATGTCACAAGTCGATCTTCGTCGGTGAGTTTGAGGCACAGCATCAATGTTCTCCTGAGTGCAGTGCTCTTGTATCGTCCACGTTTGAATTTACTATACCATTAAAAAATTGTTGACTGACGTGGTGCTTCATTGTCGAAAACAGAAACCAACTCGACGATGCATTCTTTTTGAGATATTTGTTTTCGAAGAATATAAAAAATTATTGCGTGAAAATTCTCATGATACACAATTCGATGTTTCGATTAACTTATTAGCTTTAACAGTTCGTGGTAGCTACAACACTACACGTATCGTACTGAGATTGGACGTTAATTTTTAGTACTGACATTTGATTAGTGGCACCCTCTATTTCCCAATATGCAAAGCATAAAAGACATCCCTCATAAGTGTAATTAAAAAATATATAACCGGTTGATAGGTTATATCTTAAACCAGAAATGGTTGGGGCTGTAATGGGAGGCTCAAGTGTATAAACCAGATTAAGAAAGACGTAGGCAAGATAGTTACAGGACATTGAATAGGTTAGTTCAGAATAGGAAACACTGAATAGCTGCATTAAACTAACTAACATTGAGACTGCGATTAAACGAGAGATCGCCTAACAACGAGAAATCACTAGAAAATTCAATAAAATTTGTATCAGATCAGATTATCTAATGTCTGTATTTACCTTTAACAGTACAAAAAAGTAAACGTTGTCATTTGATACATATTTACAGATTGGGTTCGCATAATTACACTCTTCTACAATTTCTAACAACCTTTTATCACCTATCGATACACACATTGTTGTACAATTACAGCATTTGCAATATGAAGTATCCGTCGTTAATCCAACTGTATTTATGTAATCCAATATTTTCTGTAGCAAAAGATTAAAAACCCAATTCAGCTTACATAATGTATTTTGAATTTGTTCGGTCTAAATATCACCTCTTTCAGGCTATAAATTTATGGGCAGGAAGGCATATAGTTTCATCACCGAGGCGGAACATCATGTAGATTAAAACCATTAATTACTATATAAAGCAGATTAAACTGCTTTACCTCGGAAGGTTTATAACTGATTTAGCAGCTACTGAATTTAGTAATTTATTACACACGACCATAATAGTATTGTGGACCTTTTAGACATTCTGCATTGCTGGAATGTCAATTTTATAATATTATACTATAGCTTTAAGGCACATGAGCCGCAAATATATTTCAAGTATACATCAATTACTTTTATCGCGCGCCTTCAAAAATCCAACCTAAGATTTAAATGTGCATCAATCACAAACGATTCAGCTTTTATCTGTCATTGGATAAAGATGAAAAGATTTTTAATTCGTCCAATCATAAATTTAATAATATTTATAATTATTGTATATACACACAAGTTGGATTCTGAAATTTATTCGCATATTGACTTATTCACAATTGTTCGTTAGTCGGTACATCGCATTCTGTATGAGGTAAAGAGTACTAGGCTGTTGTCGCTCGCGGTCATTTTCGTTCCATTGTCCATTTTTGCCCAATGCAATTATCGCTCGATGCTTTTTTCGTCCAGTACAATTATGGGCCTGTGCGTTTTTTGTCCAATACTACTTTCTCCCCATTTCGAAGGGACCTGCACCGTGCCGAAGTTTTAGATTACTAGAACAAGTGAAATGGCTAGCGTGTTCTAAAGAGCTAAAGAGCCAAACTACAGGTCTAACCAAAGTAGTAGAGTCGTTAGTGAGGAACCAGACTAAGACAGGTCCCCGAAAGCGGGCAGCGGCTCTTTCGGTATTTAGATTGGCAGAAACCATAGGGGTCGGTATGGCAGTCTAAAACACATTACTCCGATGTGGAAGGTAACGCGAAACCACCACATTACCTCTCAAGTACACAGCGCACTTCAATTGTAATAAACATAATGGCATTTTCTAGGGTAAAAGATTCCGAGTTATAATAGTCCCCCATTCGGATCTCCGGGAGGGGACTACTTCGGAGGGTGCGATCAGAAAGTTCAGAATAAGAGTCGAGAACAATTTGCGAATCGGAGCGTGGAATGTTACAAGTATGAAGCAAGTAGATAAGCTAGAGAACCTGACAATTGAAATAAATAGGTTAGCACTAGACATAGTAGGGATCAGCGAAGTTCGGTGGTCAGAGGCGAAGGATTTTTGGAGTGGAGACTTCAGGGTAATTCATACAGAATCAGAGGAAGGGAATTCGGGTGTGGGAATAGTTATGCGAAAAAAGATAGGACACTGTGTAGAAAATTACTTACAAAAGAACAAAAGAGTACTCATGGTTAGATTAGAATCTAAACCGGTAAACACAGTTATAATACAAGTATACATGCCCACCTCTAGCTACAGTGACGAAGAGGTAGAAGCGATCTACAAAGATATCGAAGACATACTAAGATACGTAAAAGGACATGAAAATTTAATAATTACGGGGGATTCTAATGCAGTGGTAGGTGAGGGTAGGGAACGAGCGGTAGTTAGTTTATTTGGTTTAGACACGAGAAATGACAGGGGAAATAGGTTAGTAGAGTTTTACGACAAGAACAATTTAATCATCACAAACACATTATTTCAACATCATGCTAGAAGACGATATACGTGGAACATGCCAGACGATATAAGAAGATATCAAATAGATTACATTCTTGTTAGACAACGGTTTAGGAATCAAGTAAAAGACTGTAGAAGCTACCCAGAAGCAGCTATAGACAGACACTGACCACAACATTGTAATTATAAAGGCCACACTTAAATTTAAAAATTGAAGAAAAAAACGAAAAAAGGCACTTAGACTTTGAGAAACTAAAAGATAAAGATATTCAAGAAAAATTCAAAAAAAAGTCAAATCAATTGCTGAAAGATATCGGGAAAATCTCTGATACTAAGGAAGTAGATACAGAATAAAATAACATTCGATCCAGCTTAGACATAGCGGCCAAAGATCTTCTGGGGTATACACAAAAAGTAAATAAGAAACCATGGATAACAAAGGATTTTCTGAATTTAATAGAAGAAAGACGAAAATACAAAAATAAATCCGACAAAACAGAAAAACATAGATACAAAGCCATAAAATGGGAAATTATTCGCAAATGCAGGAAAGCTAAAGAACAATGGATTGATGAAAAGTACAAAGAGGTACAAACTAAGATGGAAATAGGAAAAACAGATAAAGCATAGCAACTAATTAGAATCAATTTAGGGTATAAAACCGTATAGCAAAAATATAAAGGACGCGGGAGGAAACGTCATTATAGGAAATGTAGAGAAAGTGGGTAGATGGCGAGAATATATATAGGGAATTTATATACAGGAAAGAAACTAACGGCATTGGAACAGGAATCAGACATTGAAAAGGACGACTTGGGATATCCTATACTTAGAGATGAGTTTGAATTAGCATTAGAGTCTGAAAAATGGTAAGACGCCGGGTACAAATAAGGTGCAAGCAGAAACCCTAAAAGCCGCTGGACAAGCAGTAACAGAACGTCTCTTCCAACTTGTAAGCTATATATATGAGACAGGCAAGATAGCCAAAAATTTGAAACGTAACATCATAGTAACTATACCAAAAAAGAAAGGCGCAGATAGATGTGACAATTTTCGAACAATAAGTTTGACTGCACACGTGTCAAAAATATTAACTAGAGTTGTACAAAGACGAATGCAAAAACGAGCTGAAGAATTACTAGGGGAAGATCAACTTAGGTTAAGGCGAAACAGGCGAACACGGGAGGTTATTTTAGCTATGAGAGTGATAATGGAGAAAACAATAGAAAAGGGAAAAGCGTGTATATAGAGTTTGTAGATCTGGAAAAAGCATTCGACAATGTAAAATGGAAAAAAATGTTCGGAATACTAAAAAGGTTGGATTGAGTTATAGGGATAGACGAATAGTAATAGAATTAGAGCAGGAACGTAAAGAAGTAAACACTAGTAAAGGGGTGAAATAGGGATGTGCCCTATCCCCATTAATTTTTAACTTGTACATTGAAGAGGCAATGAATACTGTCAAATGCAGGAAGATATTTGGAATTACTATGCAGAGCCAAAAAATTGATATGCTTAGATTTGCAGATGATATAGCGTCCTTTAAAGTCATTGGTGGGACAAAAACCAAGGCACTGAGGCACTTTACCTTAAGGGTGCGGGTCATCTACATACCTTTTGTCACCTCTGGTAACTTCTGAATTCGTTTCCAAAAACATTTTAAAATCAAAAAGGCAACCGTATTGAGCGGTGTCAGGAAAACAAGACTTAAAATCCGCTTTTGGCGGCTCGTTCAAAATAGCTTGTAATTGAGCTACGTTTGAGGTTTGGTGAAGAATGTTTAATAGCACTTAGGGATTTGTAGGATGACTCCGTTCGGTTAGTAAAAAACCCAAATACAGCTGAAATCATCTTTTCGAATCGAATAATATAAATGATATACATCTACAATATTAAAATAATATACATATTTAACTTTCACAGACAAAGATCATTGGGAACAAACAGTCTAGGGTACACATTGCGTTGAGTAGAACTAATCTAGTGCGAAAATTACACACGGAAGTTACAGCCTGAAACGAAAATTGTGTTGGGAGCAAGCAGTCTGTGGCGAAAAACTGGACAAAAAAGCATCCGGCGATGATTGTTCTGGGCGAAAATGGACTTTGGGGCGAATGTGACCGCGGGGGGAAAATGCCAAGAAGCGAGTGAAAAACAGATTCATATGGTTTAGCCAAAAAAACAACTAAAATAAAAATACGAGAGATAGCTATACTCTATTATATCATAAAGGGATCTGTTCAAATTAAACAATAATTTTAAAAAAATCATATGTTAGCAAAAGTATGATATTAGAATAAAGTATCTACCAAAGTCATGGATAGTGTTGAGTAAAATGAATGGTATATTATAAAATTAGATTTTCCTTGAGCGGGTGGGGAGTAAAATAAAGAAATAAAAATAGTGGAATGTCTGAAATACAAACAAACTACGTTACAATATTCATCTACCCTGAAAAGATTTTCTACTATCACAATTCAATAGGCACCAAACGGTCTTCTCTCAGCAATCTATTCGATATTATCCCTACACGGACGATGGTTATTCCGAATGCCTCTGCCAAATATGACTCCATCACTGGGGTGACTGGATATGCTTTGACAAGAACCCAATTTCTACCTGGTTCATAAATAAATGCAAATAAAACTCAACAGACATTTAACCTCTTTTGACATTGTAACGCCTTGGCATTACGTTAAACAAAAACCGGACGTAAAAAGAAGAAAAATTAATCTTAAATGGACAATTTAATATTGTATAATTCTGATTTCATGTATAATAGTGTTCAGTAACCGTGACATTGCAATAAATTGGCAGTTCTAATCAAATCATAAACTGAAAACCACAAAAATAATCGTCTTATGTTTGTTAAATACATATTAGAACGGAACCTAGAGTGGTAAATCATCTAAACACAAAAATAAAAACAAGACATTTATAACTGTAAACTTTCACAGTGGAATCATATCATTTTTTTAAAAAAGCTTTGAAATTATTAAGTAAATAACAGTAAATTTATTAATACGCACCCCAACTATAAGAACTTTTAAAAATTTTAGTTAAATTAATTAATAAATTCATTGTTGTATATAAAGAAACCTACTGACATACTTTAATACAATGTAAAAAGTTAAGCAGTAGAATTCACGGATATCAGATTGCAGATGATTCAACTATTTTAATACAAAATATTATAATGTATTCATTTATATTGCTTGACAAAAAGAAAGACGAATGTTAATATAAGTAAATCATATCATAGCAGAAGTAATTTCCTCTAGTTTCATTCAATAAACTAAATAGGACGACTGTACTATGACAAAAACCCTCTACAACATAAAAACTAAAAAAAGAATTAAATGATAATAATCAAATTTGACGGAAAAGTTAATGAATTATTCGCAAGTCGGTAATAGAAACATATCGAAAATAAAGTGATATAAATACCTGAGACCGCGGGGTGGTCGCGTTGTTCGGCGTGGTATGAGGACAAGTTAAAAGTTACAGTGAAAGTACAAAGCTATAAGATAACAATATTGATTTTCTGCAGGGAAAAACTTGGCATGCGATTTAATTTGTTGAACTACGTTTGCAAAAGAGCAGCATAAATTTCGATTTACGGGTTCGTGGATATAATGTCGTAACGACCAAGGTAGAAAAGCGCTAGGAATCTAGATAGTTCACCACTCCAATAATTGAAATTTGGTGGTACTGTAGATGAATAAGTTAAGAATGGGTTGCAAGAGTATCATTGGTGTTATTGAATAACCTGAAATAAATAGCGAGTAAAACGAACTTTTATATTTAGAATTATTAATTATGCATTTGTGGACTGAAAAGTCTATTGTTCGTATTTACGCAATAAGGAATTAAAGTGAAAGTAATTGTTTAGATGGACTAAATTAGCGATGGAAGTAGTGTATATAGATCTTAAATGCATATTTTAGTTGTAGAATATAGTGTTAGTTAAAGCACAAAGAAATTAATATTTCGGAATGGATAATGAAGTGATATAACGAAAAAACAGGGTTTCAGATACTGAAGCAAGGGAGATTTATGAGCTACAGCCGTCTTCCGTGTATCAATAACATTAAAAGAATTGCTGTGACATACCATTTGGTATCCCTCAATTTTGATATAAAGAAAAAGTTTTTCAAAGGAAGTGAGAGTGAAACGTATTTTTTTTTATTTCAGCCCTTTTATTTATTAATGATGTTTTTATAATTTCTTTTTCAAATTTTTCTATGCTTTTTTTATAATTCTTCCATAGGAACTCAATACCGTACCACTGCAGTTAGCCGACGTACCATTATATTGTTACAGGTTCCCCGTCCCTTCAGAGCAAAACAAAGTTTATTAACTTGACGCTCATTTTACCTCTAACAACATTAAATAATTGTAATATAAATATACTTAAAGAACCTAATTTCTTAACCTGTAACTGGCCAAGTATTTCTACAGGAATCCCTAAAAAAATGTCACCGACTTCTCTTTTATCATTCCATGGGCTATTCAAAATATTAAAGTTGTATGCTTTAACACTAAATTCCAAATTATTGTAGGGGTAAACTCTCCGCGCTCAAATCCCTTTTCAAAGGGCAGTAACGACGTTAAATCCACGAGCCCGTAAATTAAAATGTACCCTGCTCGTGCAAGCTTTGTTTTATATTAATGCTGCATTACTTTGTGCGTTTTGGGCATTTTAGTATGTACAGCTTTTGGCTACAAACTTAAATACGTTATGTTGACAAACTAAAGAAATACTATATCAAATGTTTACGATCTAAAGTTATCATGTGTTCTTCATTGTGATTCGAAATTTTCAAATTCAAATGAAGTAACAAAATAAGTGGTGTTCTGTATTAGAATTTAGCATATCTGTAGATACTTGCCTTAATTCAAGTAATGCAGCTAGACGTTCCATATATAAAAAGAAATTTAATAAACAT
Organism: Platerodrilus igneus; assembly: GCA_036346225.1. Classification (NCBI taxonomy): domain Eukaryota; kingdom Metazoa; phylum Arthropoda; class Insecta; order Coleoptera; family Lycidae; genus Platerodrilus; species Platerodrilus igneus. The sequence continues at coordinate 11,788,051 of JARFIW010001599.1, forward strand.
GCTTTCTAACAACTTATATTTTTGGATTAAACTCCATATGATAAAAGTTACCTTATCTTGCAATATTTTTCAATTGTGTTTTGAGACGCAAACTGCTATCTCGTATTTGTAATTAAAATGTTTTTGTTTCAGGTTCAGGTTTTGTGTAATTTTTAACGTCACACATTTGTGCTACTTCAACGTCTGTTCTTGTCGTGGTTTCTGCACTGTTCTTGACAGTGCTTTCTAGTGTGTTTTCAAAGGTGGTGGTGGCGCCTGGCTTATCCGTTGTTTTAAATCCCTCCTCGTATCTCAACAAACTCCGCGCAAGTAGTGTTCAGAGTTAATTTGAAGTCTCGGAATGTCTCTTAAACGGATAAATTTTCATCTACTGCAAACCTTTCAAAAGAGGTCTTTAGAATAAGACAGCATGCAATACTCACTTCGCATTTTCCATAAAAAGGATATTCTACAGCACTGGCACTACAAAATACACTAACGTCCAAGTGACCAAGTAGTCTGATACGTTGATGTGTACAATAGATTCCTGAAATTCAAGATGAAGCATTATAAATTTAAAGGCTCTCGTACTTTATCCAGGATCTGAATAAGATTGAGGTTAATGCTTAAATTCTGTGTAGTTATATTAAATATTCCACGTGTCAAATTCATTCAATCCAACAATATAAAATTCCCAAAGTTTTCACCAAAAAAAGTAACTTTATTTACTTCAACGTGTGTTCACGTCACGGTTTCTGCACTGTGCTTGATTGTGCTTTCTAGTGTGTCTTCAGAGGTTGTGGAGGCGCCTGGCTTACCCGTTGTTTTTAAACCCCTCCTCGTGTCTCAAAAAACTCCGCGCAAGTAGTGTTCCGAGTTAATTCGAAGTCTCAGACAGGTCTCTTAAACGGATAAATTTTCATCTACTGCCAACGTTTCAATATGGGTCTCTAGAATAAGAAAGCATATCCCTTTCCCATAAAAAAGGATATTCTAAAGCTCTGGCACTACATAATACACTAACGTCCAAATGACCAAAGACCATGTAGTCGATACGTCGATGTGTACAATAGATTCCTGAGATTCAAGGTGAAGCATTATAAACTTAAGCTCTTGTACTTTACCCAGGGTCTGAATCAGATTGAGGTTAAAGCGTAAATTCTGTGTAGTTAAATTAAATATTCCACGTGTCAAATTCAGTCCATCCGGCAATATAAAATTCACAAAGTTTCCAATATAAAAAAAGAACTTTATTTACTTCAACGTGTGTTCACGTTACGTTTCTGCACTCTCCTTGACTGTGCTTTCTAGCGTGTCTTCAAAGGTGGTGGTGGCGCCTGGCTTATCCGTTGTTTTTAAACCCTTCCTCGTGTCTCAAAAAACTCCGCGCAAGTAGTGTTCCAAGTTAATTCGAATTCTCGGAAAGGTCTCTTAAACGGATAAATTTTCATCCACTGCTAACCTTTCTAAAGGGGTCTTTAGAGTAAGAAAGCATACCATACTCACTTCCGCTTTCCCATAAAAATGATATTCTAAAGCACTGGCACTATATAATACACTAACGTCCAAATGACCATGTAGTCCATTGGTGGGCAAACTACGGCTCGCGGGGCGCATGCCGCCCGCAAAGCCTTTTCATATGCCCCGCCATGAGTTTCCATATTAAAAATTTTATCTTTTAAAATTATTTTGCGAAACTTAAAATTTTATGCTTTATTTAATGTTTTTGTATTTTATAGGTAATGTAAAATTTTTGTTTGTAATATTTTTGTTTTTTTTTTTATATCTAATTAATATGTAATTTTTTTAATTATTTTAGGTAAAACAAAATTAATAACACAATGAGTAATCCTCAGCCAGCAAATAAAAGAAAAATAGATAATGAGTGCCCAATTTTTTACTCTGAATGGACTGGAAAGTACTTCTTCGCGGAAATAGGAATAAAGGCCGTGTGTCTCATCTGTCGTGACAGCTTGGCGATGTTCAAGGAATATAATCTGAAAAGGCATTTTTAGACAAAACATCCTAATTTTTGTCAGAATTTTTCGGAATCTGAAACACAGCGAAAGGTTAATGTCCTGATGAAAAAGTTAAAACAGGAGCAAACTCTTTAAAAAGACAATCTACCATTCAAAAGCATGCCACCAAAGCAAGTTTTTTTATTGCAAACAGTATTGCAAAACACAATAAACCATTTTCTGATGGTCAATTTATAAAAGATTGTATGCTGGTTGCAATTAATGTTGTTTGTCCTGAGGCCAAATCAAAATTTGAGGCTATTAGTTTATCACGCAGAACTGTGGTGCGGAAAATTGAGGATGTTTCTTCCAATTTGACGGAACAGCTGCTTCAAACCGCTTCGAATTTTCTGTGATACTATCTGGCACTTGAGGAAAGCACTGATGTCCAGGATACAGCTCAATTGTTGATTCTTATACGTGGCATCCAGCACAATTTTGAAATCAGTGAAGAATTGCTTTCAGTGGAATTCATGAAAGATACTACCAGAGGCCAAGATTTGCACGAAAATTCAAAAAAAGTGCTTGTCTAATTCTGGTTTAAATAATTTAGCAAGCATAACCACTGATGGAACTTCTTCTTTAATTGGCAAGCATTCAGGACTAATGAAATTGTTGAACAATCAAGTGAAACAAAATTGTCCAGATCACACAGTGTTATCATTACACTGTATCATCCATCAAGAAAGCCTTTGTAAGTCTGTTCTTGATTTTAAACACGTTATTGATCTTGTGTTGCGTGTTTTAACTTTAATAAGAGCAAGAGGTCTCAATCACCGACAGTTTCGAAACTTCCCTGATGACATGGAATTAGAATTAACTGCTTTACTCTACCATACTAATGTTCGTTGGTTAAGTTTAGGAAAAGTATTGAAACGAGTGTGGAACCTAAAAGAAGAACATGTGTTATTTTTATTAATGAAAAGTATTTCTTCTGATTTCTGTGACTTGGTTAAAGATGAAAAATGGCTTTGTGACTTTGCATTTGCTGTTAACGTCATGGATAAGCTGAATGAATTAAACACGAAACTGCAAGGTAAAGGTGTTTTTGCACATGAGTTATATGTGGCTATAAAATCATTTCAAGTCAAACTGGAACTGTTTGCTAAGCAACTTAGTGCAGAAAACGTTGCTCATTTCCCAATTTTGCAGACTCAGACTGTTTTGGCTGAATATTGTGAAAAATATAATGGTCAGATTTCCAAACTGAATGAGGAATTCGTAAGACGATTTGTGGACTTCAAATCTCGAGAACCACAATTCAACATATTGACATCTCCTCTTAGCTGTGAGGTTGAAACAGCACCAGTTCCTCTCCATATGGAACTCATCGACTTGCAGGCAGAAGGTGCATTAAAAGCAGACTTTGCTACTAAAACTCTCTTGAATTTCTATGCAGATCTCAACCCAACAAAATTTCCACAGTTGAAAGACTTTGCAAGACAAATGTTTGTTATTTTTGCCTCCACATATATATGTGAACATACCCGTCCGGGCTCCTGTCCCTTTTTCTTGATCCTTGTTAACCCCTCCCTTTAAAAATCATGAAAGGACATAAACCGGCAGCCGATGAGGGTGTTGTGTTATCATCTTTGGATTACATACATACATGGTTTTGTTTATTCAGAATATTATTTATATATTTATTATATGTTTATTTATATATTTATATTATATTTATATTTATTTTTACACCTATATTTTTGCCTGCATTGTATTGTTTTGTGGCTTGATTTAATTCGTTTGACGTTCTGTTGCCAATTTTTGGTCGCAGTATATATAGAAAAGAAGATTGTATATATATTATGTCAGTTAGGGAATAATAGGGAACGTTAGGGACAAATTTAGGATAAAATACTTAGATCAGGGTGGACGAATTTTTAAATTTATAGAGCAGGCAAAATAGCTGGATTCACTATTAATACTTTTGGCAATTGCTTAGAAAATTTGAATCCATTTTATATTAGCTAGCTAGATTTGGAGTTTTAAGTCGACCCTTCAGGTCGCACTGGTAAGCGGAGCCGGCGTCTGCTAGTCGGTATTACGGATCCATCCCCCTTTCATTTTTGCTTGTGTTTTGTTGATCGGGCACACTCCAAAGTCAACTCTAGGGATACCATTATTTAAACCCTGTTTTTAGTTTTTGTTTCAGTTTGTTAGATTTTTATTTATTTTTATTTAGGGTGGATTAATTATGAAGTTAGGATTAATAAGAAGCACGATTATTTTCGCGTTTAAACCCAATGTAGTACCTTCGGGTGGAGCATTGGGGACGTGGCCGCAAGTACAGCGGCCCTAATTCAAATTATAATGTCATCTTTGAATCACCGAAAGTGACAAATTAGATTCGTATCGTGAGTGCTCATTGACAATAAAATAGTGCCGTTAAGCTCGCTCTACAGTTAACCTAAATACAGTCCACATCATCATTAAAGAAATTCAAAGTAAGTGTTTATGTTAAGTAATGCATGATACATCCTTTGAACCAACATTTTGGTCTCCGAGCGGATTGAATTCCTTTTGTATAGACATTTGCTTAGAAGTTCTTAGAACAATTTGTTTGATTTGTTTTGCAATCTAAGTAAATTTTCGTTTTGAAAACTATTTATTTTATGTTGAAGTTCTATTCGGGAATTTAATTAAGATAAATAGTAACGGGACTGAATAGCATTTTGTGTGAGCTTGTGGAACAGGTATACAGTCGAGGTAGCGAATTGTTAAACGTTTCGGGTTAAAGACACGTGGTTTATGGTTGCGGCGTCGTTATTCATTATTTTCTTTGCCTGTGCAGTGTTTTACAGGTATTGTTGTTATTCCTTTTAGAAGATTTAGGCATTTTTCAATTTCAATTTGGTGCACATGCATTTTACAGTGGCATTGTATTGTTTGTAGAAACGGTACTTGTCATTTGTTGCTCAGACATCACTTCTTTGCGTGGTCAGAATAACGACCTTTTCCTATAGAATTTTAAAACTTGTAGTTGCCGCTTTGTTGCTTTAAGTGGTATTGAACCCCTAGGCGTCGCCGTGGATCAATGTAGTATGCGTAAGACTACGGATCCCAAAGTCCCGGGTTCAAATCCCGACACAGCCGACTGCTTGAAAAATGGCAGGTGAGCATTTTTCACAAATATTACGCCCTCGTTCGGATGAGAGGTTAAATGGAGGTCCCGTGTGTGAGTGTTGTCACGCACGTTAAAGATCTCTACCTTGCCTGGAACGGCAAGGGTTCGGCAAAATTCTAAATTTTCAGGCAACAAAAAACTCGCCTCCTGGCCAATGTAGTACCTTCTGGTGGAGCATTGGAAATGTAAATGAACGGTATTGAACCCCTTCATCATGGTACTTACCATGTTCAAGGTATACCGATAAATTACAGATACAACCCAAAGACAAACTCGTTTGCTAACACACACACCCACGCACGCACGCACGCACGCACGCACGCACGCACACACACACACACACAAACACACAAACACACACACGCACCAACACACACACACAATCGAGTCCCACCGTTGGGAAGTCATAAAAATTTTTCCTGAAAAATAAAAAAAATATTCCGATCTCCGAAGCGCCCCCTTTCAATTTCAGCAATATTTAGTTCTGCATACCACAATTAGCTCTAAAATCAGCTTTTCATAGATACTTACCATCCTAAGTTCGCTCTTTCTCACATACTGCCCAGTAAAATTACCACTCAAATAATGCAACGAAGCATACAACCTTTTATTCCTACAAATTAAAATTTTCCATTATACCAAGTAAATATTTACACATTCGGATATACAGTTTCATAAAATATTACAATTAAAATCATTAAATACTTTTTAAAATTTCATGCCTTTAATTTATTTTGACAGTTTTTGTTTTATATGAGTAGATGGGCCCGTCTCGAAACCCTAAATTTTCTTTTACTCTGGTCTATGGTGAGCTCAGTATAAACCCAGTTACTCTAAATGCCTAAATACATCGCATCTTTGTTTTTAACAACCCTAAAGACCCGTTTACTCTTTACATTGAATTTTTATGTGATTTATTTACACCTTTAAATAATAAATACAAATTGTCCTTTACATATGCCCTTCAAATGAGCTTTTATGTTCATCAAATACACACCCAATGTGTCAAATCACTCTAGCACAAAATAACAGCACAAAATGTTCAAGCAATAGCAATAGAAATTAATTTCGTTACCTGGAGTAAGCTTTTCCATCGTCACCTCTGAAGATGTTGTCCGCCAAACCTCGTTGTTGCTTCTATACACCTCTCTGCTATTTGTAGATCAAACCCATTTCCACTCGTTATCCAAATCTCTGCAGACGCCTTCAATGTTTCTACCCAGTCCAAACTAAGTTAATCACTTTCCACATCTACCAAACACCAAGCATCCTCGTTCCATAAATTCTTCAGCACGCTTACCTTAGTAACATCCCTCCATTAGTTCTTTGAATGTAAGTACAGCACCGTCTACAATATAGCACCCACTTGTGCAATTCACACTGTTATTTAACTTTCGACGGACTGTACTAACACCGTTTAAAATTTTTATCATTTGGAAGTTACCGTAAAAGCTAAGCGAAGTCAAAGAAATAAGCGAAGTAAAAGAGCTTTACTGCGTCTCCTAGTGTATTTATATCCGTCGATACACACCTCCTGCCCCTATTTCAACCGAAAAGCTCCCCTACTGTAATTGATTCTAAAAAATTTATACGTAACGAACTTTTAAAACTGAGAATTCTTACTCCATTGTCGCTTTAGTTCGAAAATTGGTTAACAAAATACAACGATCCCGAGCTTCTTTGAAATTTTCTAGCACTCAGCCAATCACACACATTTCTCCCATTCTTATGTCCAGCCTTCATCTATCCTACCCTTGTCTAACACATATTTGTTGTCTCTTTTAAAATCCCACTCAAACAACAGAAAATCGATATTGTGGTTGACCTCCAAACTTGTCGCGTACTTTAAACGAGTGTTTTATCCAACGTCTGCTATATGTAATCTCTGTCTGCTTTACGCTATCGATATTCCGTTTCACTTTACTTTCAAACCATCTTTTGTTTTCGTAGCTTTTGTATCGACCGTTAACTAAATTTCTACAGAATTATGTTATAACTTACATTCATGTTCCTTGAACTTGTTTATTTTTCTGTCAGGCTTTTCTATGAAGCAACTGTCCGTTTGAAATCGTATTTTCCAAGTTGTTCAACTTATAGAATTTCTTAGGATTTGTATTTAACGAACGCTTTATCGAGTTAAATGGAAAATATGCGTTTACATTATTGATTTTATATAACCAAAAGCTCTCATTGTTTTCTGATGTACTTGATTTACAACTTTTAAAGTATTAAAGTTAATTACATTCGTATCCTTGAATTTTCACGTACTCCAAAGCTTCTACACTTATGCAAATTTAACATTCTGATTTATAAATACAAAATATGCTATTATCCGTCCGTTTTTAATGTCAAAATTAATTACTTTGGCGCGGAAATAAATTGTTCCTATTTCCTATATACACGGTCCTTACAAATTTATTTTATCTATGCCTCTTAACTTATAACTAACACGATAATATATATATATATATATACATATATATATATATATAATATAGTTTAGAGATAATGACCTTGTATAAATATGATGATATATTATTAATGGGTTTGAGGTCAGCTGTAGGAAAGTAAACTCTTTTTTAAGGCCTAAATTTTCGAATTTTATTTAAATTCTTGATCACAGACTTTCTAAAATTTTACAATTAACTAGGCTAACATATAAATGAATTGATAATAACTTACAAGACGAGGTTAAACATTAAATTAACATGAAAATTAAATCGAAATCTTATTTTAAATGATTTTTGCTTCAATTTGTTATAAGAAAATTGTATAACTTGTATAAAAATAAAAATAAAATGAAAATGTCAAATTTTGAAACCTTTCAGTTTCACTTTTTATTATTTGACGATTTAAATATAGAATGCCTATGTGTGCATGTATGCATGTGTGTATGTGTTTGTGTGTGTATGAGTGTGGGTGCGTGTACATGTTATATTTATGTGAGTGTCTATGAATATTTGTGATTATGTATATTAATCTGTTTGTTTGTTAGTATGTGTATGTATGAATGTGATAGGATGTGTATGTATGTAATGCTAATCACTACAATATCGATCATTGCATTAGGTATGTTACTTCTGAAGACTAAGTATGTATGTGTAAATCGAACTTAGACCACCAATATCTGTTTTTTTATTTATACAATTTTTTTGGCGAAATATATGATACATTTCCAGAAATAGTCTTTTGTGTATCTCTTTCTAGTTCTAAAGTTTTAGGATGTTTAAAATCAATTTTGTGATCTAAATCAATTGAGTGTCTTGATAAAGCACAGAATTTGGTTTGATTCTAATGTCACTTTGTGTTGGGTTATACGTTGTTTTAAAGTTTGTGACGTTTGCCCAATGTAAGGATTATCACAATCTATACAATTAATTTGGTATACAAGGTTTCTTTGAAATAAATCTAGTGTCTTATCTTTTAATTTTGAAAAATGCTTCTTAATGTTAAAATGTTTTTTTTAACGTATTTGAAATTGTAATTTTTAAATACTTTAATTAATTTATGAGTTAGGTGGTCATCTATATTTGGTAGTGTTTTATATAGCTGTATAGTTCTATTATTTTCGTTAGTTGTATTATTATTATCTATATCACCATCGTTATTGTTTATATTATTGTATTTTTTTGTGTTATATAATAATTTTGTTATCAGGTGTATAGGATAGTTATTATTTTTAGAATCTTGAAAGCTTTTTCATGTTTTTATTTTGAAAAGAGGGATGGGATATCTTTTTTATGCGATCTTTTAATCCCAAAATAAAATTTAATTTTGTTTTAAATGGATGATAAGAATAATAATTTAAATATCTGTTTGAATGTGTAGGCTTCTGATACCAATCTAAAATAATTTCATTTTTATCATTTCTAATTAATAAAGTGTCTAGGAATGGTACAGAGTTATTTGATTCCGTTTCTATTGTAAATTGAATGTGGGTATTGTATTTATTAAAATGTTAAGAGTTTCATCTATTTTATCTTTCGGAATAGCTGTCACTATATCATCAACAAATTTTTTAATAAATGGAGGATTAAATGGAAGTTGTGGAATAACTGAATTCAACAGTTCGTCCATAACTATTTGAGCAATAATGGGACTGAGATTTGATCCCATCGGACATCCAAAATTTGTAGATAAAATTTATTGTTGAAGGAAAATAACAATTGTCAAATAAAAATTCAATTGTTAGTAAAAAATTGTTTTGATAACTTACAATTTGGTTCAATTTCAGTCCAAATTTTATTAATGTTATTGATAACTAAATTTTTAGATATATTTGTAAAAAGGGAAATAACGTTATTTCCTAGACACTTTATTAATTAGAAATGATAAAAATGAAATTATTTTAGATTGGTATCAGAAGCCTACACATTCAAACAGATATTTAAATTATTATTCTTATCATCCATTTAAAACAAAATTAAATTTTATTTTGGGATTAAAAGATCGAATAAAAGATATCCCATCCTCTTTTCATAATAAAACATGAAAAGCTTTCAAAGATTCTAAAAATAATAACTATCCTATACACCTGATAACAAAATTATTATATAACACAAAAATACAATAATATAAACAATAACGATGGTGATATAGATAATAATAATACAACTAACGAAAATAACAGAACTATACAGCTATATAAAACACTACCCAATATAAATGACCACCTAACTCATAAATTAATTAAAGTATTTAAAATTACAATTTCAAATACGCTAAAAAACATTTTAACATTAAGAAGCATTTTTCAAAATTAAAAGATAAGACACTAGATTTATTTCAAAGAAACCTTGTATACCAAATTAATTGTATAGATTGTGATAATCCTTACATTGGGCAAACGTCACAAACTTTAAAACAACGTATAACCCAACACAAAGTGACATTAGAATCAAACCAAATTCCTGTGCTTTATCAAGACACTCAATTGATTTAGATCACAAAATTGATTTTAAACATCCTAAAATTTTAGAACTAGAAAGAGATACACAAAAGACTATTTCTGGAAATGTATCATATATTTCGCCAAAAAATTGTATAAATAAAAACAGATATTGGTGGTCTAAGTTCGATTTACACATACATACTTAGTCTTCAGAAGTAACATACCTAATGCAATAATCGATATTGTAGTGATTAGCATTACATACATACACATCCTATCACATTCATACATACACATACTAACAAACAAACAGATTAATATACATAATCACAAATATTCATAGACACTCACATAAATATAACATGTACACGCACCCACACTCATACACACACAAACACATACACACATGCATACATGCACACATAGGCATTCTATATTTAAATCGTCAAATAATAAAAAAGTGAAACTGAAAGGTTTCAAAATTTGACATTTTCATTTTTATTTTTATTTTTATACAAGTTATACAATTTTCTTATAACAAATTGAAGCAAAAATCATTTAAAATAAGATTTCGATTTAATTTTCATGTTAATTTAATGTTTAACCTCGTCTTGTAAGTTATAATCAATTCATTTATATGTTAGCCTAGTTAATTGTAAAATTTTAGAAAGCCTGTGATCATGAATTTAAATAAAATTCGAAAATTTAGGCCTTAAAAAAGAGTTTACTTTCCTACAGCTGACCTCAAACCCATTAATAATATATCATCATATATATATATATATATATATATATATATATATATGCGGAACACATTTTCAGTATTTGGCAACGTAGCCGACAACTAACCATATGACATCAGGACGCTGATTCGATGGATCAAGTATACCAGGGGTTCTGTTCTCAAGTTGAAAGAAAGCTCAAGAGAAGGGAAGGATCTTATCACATCCCGTTCTCCTTGGCTGAAAATGTAATATTGTTGAACAGTAATAGAATACAATTGCAGAGTTGTTCTATAGGAGATGTTTCTATGCACTTGCGCTTGCGTATCGTGTAACTTTTCGTAGATGAATTACATTACCGGATGCGGATACCTAATCTCACTTATAATTATTTGTATTTATATGTAGATAGATTAGTTTTGTTTTACTGTTTATTAGTGAATATACTATTAAAGGTTATGAAAAAGTGTTTGGCTACGGATTATTACTGAGCAAATGGCCAAACTCATAAAATTTATTTAAAAACATCCGGATTTGATCTTTATCCTAAAATCTAAGACCTTTAATTTTTAAAAAACTCGTGGAACTTCGCATATAGCATTTTCTGCATCGAGCAGCTGTCCAATTACGCCTCCAACAACAATGATTTGATTTGCTTCTCAGTTATTCATAATGAAATACAAGCTATTAGAAATGTCAATCAAAACAAAAACCAACAGTTTGCGCATACTCAATCGGCGTTCTCTTAACTGTTCTACTGATAAATGGCAGTAGAACCTCCTTGTTGTCTCACTTTTTCGTAGGAAGTGACCATTCACTTGCTTCAAGAATACTGAATGCAAAATTTCAGAAGAATCGCGCCTTTAGTTCCTATAGGAAGTCCGTTCTCTTAACTTGAGAATTGGAGCCCAGGTAGGTGCGATGCAATAACCTTATACCACAGGATCTAAGAACGATTGGGTGTCGTCTCTCGTCTGACAATAGAGAACAAAAATAGGTAAATGTGTTAGTAGTAGATTTAAAAGCATAAACAATTGTGGGGTTTTAGGAATATTATTAAAAATTGTGCCACAATTATTTTTGAAATTAGGGATGCGGCTTATGGACGGGGTGCGCTTATACGACGTGATATACGGTAAATATGAGAATAGGTTTTATCAGCGTTTTTAGATCACAAACAGAGAAAACAAGTGATTTATCATAGTTTATCCATAAAAAGTAATTAATTTTCAATTTTAAATGAAATTTTACTATTAATTTGCTGGATCTCCCTCTCGTTCAGTTTCGTGATTGTGCAACTTGTATACTGCCTTTGGACTGAATGGTTAACTCATAAAAACGTTTAACTTTAGTTCAAGAATATTAAATCTTTAATTTTATTGAACTAATTTCACTTTGAAGAGTATGTTTACGTTTTAAAGCTATTGATAATTAGGTTGACTTCATATTACAAATGCAATAATACTGGATATCGTAACTAAGGATACCAAAGCCAAAGTTTTGCCCACTAACGAGGTGCTAACCGCAATTAAAATCCCATGCCAACAGCTTTTGCCAAACTTACTCGCTTGCTTACTATATCTAAATCCAGTGAAATTCCTAAACTCATTGCTTCATGAGATTTGAACACGACTAAATTAACACCGAAAAACTATATTAACAACCTTATTTTTTATTTGGGTTTACAATGCAGTGACCATTTCATTCTGAGTAACGGGAACAGAACGGGACAACTTTCGCGTCTCAATTGAGATATCTCTCATAAATTATTCTGCTAAATTTCAACACTGCGCATTTGTGAAAGCGAACAAATGAATGGTGCGGTGACTGTATTGAATTCAACAGGTACTAACGGTACTCTGTTATATTAAGTATATGCTTGTAATGGGGTAATCGATTATTGTAATTTGTCGAGAACGTGCACTATACATTAGTACTTAAGTGCATGTTTGAATAACACATTTTTATGCAGTACAATTAGAACTAACATCTAATTAATATTTCCTCCTTATAATTAAAATTTATATTCAACAGTTTAATAAAGTAAGCGTTACACTAAAAAAATTAATTAAATAGAAATTATAGCGACTTTCTTATTTTTGGTTGATGAACGCTGCTGCTTGTTTATGGAGCAGAGCATTGCAATCCCATAATTAGGTATTTGGCACAGTCGTTAAATTCGAGGCCCATCGTGGGATTTTAATATTTAGTAAAAACCAAATCATATATTTCTAGAATACAAGTATACAGAGAAGTTGGAACGCAATGCGTCTTTAATTATGCATGTAATAAAAATCATTTCCATTTAGTCTGTTCTTCTGCAGAGAGAGTGTATAGTTGAGATGATCATCTCTTGAGTACAAAATTTTGTGCATTTTCTTTAACCATACTTATCAAGTCATTGTTGCAGTGGCGATTCATCGATAACAAAATTGTAGAATGCGGCTTCTGTAAAAATATATAAACACACCACAACATAAGAATTATAAATATTTGTAATTACAGCTATGTTAAGCGTTACTTAGTTATATGTTAATTCGATTAACAACCCTAAGTAGAAACCAACTTATGACTATTTGACTGTTTTACTTGTATTTCAGGTTAATTTTTCTCGTCTTTTTGCTGCGAAAATATCTATGTCGGAAAATAAAAATTGGATTTTTATTCTCTAAATAATTTTCTTTCTGTTGATATTGATGCCAAGTTGTAAAGACGATCTAGTGATGTTGTTTCTGTTGTAGGGTTTAATGCGCCCTTACTCTCGCAATACTTCATTGTGCCAATTTCGTATGGAATGATTTACTAGATTTTCTAATTCTGACAGTTTCAATAAGTCACTAATTCGTTTGATTTTGAAACAGAATTGTTTGAATGATGGAGAATCGTATATATGCAACGTGAGTCATAGCTATTGGGATATGAGGATTTAGACCAACAATGTTGCTGTGGAAAAAGTACAAGGTGTTAAAGTTGGAATTCGTTTTTTGGTAATAATTTCACATTGCATTCATAAATTGTTATCAAAATTGATCAGAGGCGTAACCTTAAACAACGAATATTATTTTATTGACTATTATACATTTTGTTACAGAGGAAAGGGACTTCAAATATTTCGTTTATGAAGAGTGGATTTGGGTTGTCAGATAATATTGTTATTATTTATGTCAGCAACATTTTATTAAATCAGATTTGGTCAAATACTCATATTTAAATCTATTTGCCAAGTGTAATTGTTGATATATGTAATTAATAGTTGGATTATAGCCGTGAATTTGAGAGTCGCTTTCAGTCTACGAGGGTGTTTTGAAAAGTTCGCAAAACGAAGGAGAAAATGAAAAAATTTGTTTTTAAAATATAGTTTATTTTTCAACATTATCTCCGTCAAGTTGAATACACTTCATCCAGCGACGTTCCAAACCCATTATGCCATCACGAAAGTGCGATTCTTCAAGGCCTCCGACATAGTCGTCGGCAGCTGCTTTTACTTTATCGTCCGTGGAAACTCGTTTTCCCCCAAAGAAAACTTTTAGTCGTGGAAATAGGTGGAAGTCAGAAGGAGCCAAATCAGGCGAATAAGGTGGATGTTGCAACAGATCGTACTTCAGATCATTCAATTTTTGCATTGCTACTGCACTTGTGTGTGGACGTGCATTATCCTGATGGAAAATGATTTTCTTCTTACGCAATGCAGGTCTTTTTTCACGAATATTTGTATCCAGGTGGCCTAGAAGTTTAGCGTAATATTCACCGTTTATTGTTTTGCCCTTGGGAAGATAGTCAATTAGTAGGACACCTGTAGCATCCCAAAAAACTGATGCCATGACTTTTCCAGCCGACTTCACGGACATTGCTTTCTTTGGTGGTGGTGGAAAACCCACATGTCTTCATTGTTTAGATTGTTGCTTGGTTTCAGGGGTATAATAGTGAACCCAAATTTTATCTGTCGTAACAAATCGTCGGACGAAATCGGTTTTATTGGAGTTAAGGCGGTCTAAACTCTGTTGGCAAATTCTGTTCCTCAGAAGGTTTTGATCAATTGTCAATATGCGCGGCACCCATCTTGCGGAAAACCTTTTCATACCTAATTCCGCAGTTAAGATATGAAATGCTCTTTCATCTGAGATACCTGCATCCTTAGCAATTTCGGAGACCTTTAATCGATAATCCTGCGTAACCATATCATTAACTTGTTGGACGATTTCAGGCGTGGTGGCAGTTTTTGGTCGTCCGCTGCGCGGGTCATCTTCTAGGCTCTCACGACCACGTTTAAATTCCGTCACCCACTTGGGCACAGTTGTAAATGATGGAGCGCAGTCTCCTAATGTATCCTGCATATCTTTATGTATTTCTGTTGCTTTCCAACCTTTTTTTACAAAATATTTGATAACAGCGCGCGTTTCAGTTTTATTCGTTTTGAAAAACATACAAAACTAACTTTACTTCATATAGCGCCAAATTAATACTTGTCATACAGTGTCATTTAAAACGCCAGATAAGTAAAAGCCAGAATTCTTAAGAAATGGAGAAAAACAACTTTCGATATTGACGTTTAGTACCGAGGTTAATATTTACACCAGTTGTGTATAAGTGAGATTTAACCGCTAATGAATTGAAAGAAAATATTTTCCAAATATTTTCCAAACTTAATAGCTGCACTAAAATATTGAGAATAAATGTAAAAGAATTATGAGCATGTTATTTTATTTAAATAAAGTAAAAATTATAGCAGATACTAACCGTGTGTAGGCAACTTTACTAGCATCCTAACAGAGAATTTTATTTGATGCTGTGAAGGAAAATTATTAAAGATACCTCAGATAAAAATAGAAATTTGAAGAGTGAATCCAAGAGATTTATGAAGCTGTAACTTGACATTGCCGCAGGAAAAATGTCACGTTACAATTTGTATAAAAGTTTTTTTTTTGAGGTTAGATGTAAGATATTGCTTGTTAGAGAAAAGCTGATGTGGATGTAGTAATTATTATTTGATAGATTATTGGTTAACGAATATTTAGAGTCATTATAATTTTGACGTCTCATCCTGGTGGTTTTATTTAAATTGAGCTAGCAAACATAATTAGGGCAACATTTTTATCAGTCCACAGCAATATATATATATATATATATATATATATATATATATATATATACAGGGTGTCTACGTCCTCCGTGAAAGTTCCATAACTTTTATGTTATTCAAGGTTTTTTTAAACGATAGACACGGCTAAGCTGCACAATCTAAAAATATTTTCACCTATATACAGGGTGTGCCAATATGGTTTCCAACCCAAAGTTATGTTTTTTTAAATGAAATACCCTAGATTTGATACCATATTCTAAAAGCTCTTTTGATTCTCATCAAAATTATATAAAGGTACTATAGGTCTACAATGGACGGTTTGCTTTTTATGAGTCATTTTATGTCAAAATCATGTCAACTTTGAAAAATTGCAGAAGTTTTCTTATTGAACTTGGAGAGTTGATTCTTTCACGACATAATTTTCCATATCCTGTTGAATTATTATCTATAGCGCGATGTGCTTGTTTTTTCCTTTTATTGTACAAGGTGAAGCAAAACGCAAATTGAACAAAAAGTCAATTTTTTTAAATGGCACCCGCCATATTGGATTTTGCCATTGAATACCGTTTTTGTGGAGCTTTCTATTGACATATAATGTTTTATAGGTTACATGAAAAAAAATTTTGAAAAATTGAGAAAACATGTTTTTTATGCAGTTTTGGGACTAGAGAAAACTAAGTAGGCTACTAGCATCAAATCTGACATATCTTGTCAATATTAATTATCTTAAAAATTTTCCGTTTAATTTGTTGATGTCACAATGAATTTCACACGTCAAGAATTAATTAATATGATATACTGTATTGGAGAAGCTGATCGAAAATAGCTTTTAGAATATGGTATCAAATCTAGGGTGTTTTATTTAAAAAAACATAACTTTGGGTTGGAAACCATATTGGCACACCCTGTATATAGGTGAAAATATTTTTAGATTGTGCGGCCTAGCCGTGGCTATCGTTTAAAAAACACAGGAAGTTGATATCTTAAATAACATAAAAGTTATAGAACTTTCACGGAGGACGTGGACACCCTGTATATATATATATATATATATATACTAGTTAATAAGATAAAATAACTTAGACTTTATGGTTTTAAAACATTCCGATTACCAAAAATGCCAAAATATTCCATTTAAAAATTAATGTTTATTTGTTTTAAAATTTATTTCAAACGTGGCGAAAGTTATTTAGGGGTTGGAAAGTCCTTTGTAAAATATTAAGAAGAAATAGTCCATCAGTCAAGCAACTCAAACGAGTTATTGTACAAACTGGTTCAGTGCAAGATTGTTACACTATTTTTCTTGTATAGACTTATATAGTGTATTTACTCTACCTTATAGGCGGCAGAGCCTCAATAAGTTATGAGGGTTTCTGTCTAAGGTTTAAGCCCAGGGTAAAGAGGATGGAAAATGGCTTTGAGTAAAAAAAAGGACCCTCTAAAGAGATCTTCCTGCCAGATAAGCTTCTTCAACTTAGGGCAGAGCTATGAGCGAGGGTCGTAGGATGGTACGATAATAAAAGAGTTTTTAATGGACGCCACCGTATCTTAATAATAGCTATAAAGAGAAATCCGAAGATGATACAGAAATCTTCGAAAATAAAAAATATCCTTAACGAGCAAAACATAGAAATATAATACTTACTTATGACTCTGCAAACTGGAACTAGAACGACAATCTCGTACTATCTGAAAATTTAATCACTTCATAGTATTTTAGAGCTAGGGCTACATTAGAGCCTAGTCAAGTTATCACAAAAAAATAAATTCCAACTAGATTACCTAGTTAAGATTATACCTCAAAAAATTTTTTTAAACACAATACCAATAATCTATCCTTCTTCACTACAAAAATTTTATAAATACGGTAGCTTGCTTCTATAGAAAAATTATTGTTGACTTCAATGAAAGAAAGCTTTAAAACAACTTATTACACTTTCTATTGATTTACAAAAAATATATATATACATCATTTGTACAATTTTATACGTACTGAAATTTTGAAGATATCTACTTTTAATAATGTCTAGGAGTAGTCTCTTATTATTTGTATGAATTTTATAATTGTAAATTTATTATAGTTCTCCAGAATAAATATAGTGTTTTTGTTATTATACTACAATTTGTATTTGATACCTAAATTGGATCCTGTTTGGGTTTACATTTAATTGATTAAATACTTTGACTTTCCTTGAATTGCAGAACTACATTTTTAATTAATTTAATTGATGGAATCAAAGGTCAAAAATACTTATGGTTTGAACTAATCTGTACTTCAAGTGTACTGTCTAAAAAAAATTATATTTTATAATGTGACAAACAAATATTAACGTGTCCCGTGCTTAGTTACGGATATATTTTAGTATAACCTTGTAAATTCAAATATAATTATCTTATAGAAAATTCTTTGTGTTCAAAAGAACATTTATGCAATATCCAACTACTAAATTCTGAAAAAAAATTACGTGTACTAATTTAAATGACCATATAAAATTTACAAAAATTACTATTACATTTCCAGTAATGGTTCCGTGAAACGAAAATTGAATTAAAATTGGAGATGATTCACCACAAGTAATCTGCTAAGAATCAGATTTCGTCAATTATCTTGCGTACTTACGACAACAGGTGCGCGCGGCTTGCACGTGCACGGTTCTACGGCTTGACTTCTATACGAAACAAAATTTACGGAAAATTCCACCATACTCCATAGCAACATTTGAGACTTTGAGCTTTTAATATTCGATACTGTAACCACATTAAACTTGCTTTTCAATACTGTATCTACATTTTACTTGCGCTGAAAAAAATCGAGAAAATGATTTGGATGCAAAATTGAAAATTATTCACCTACCGTAGATGATGCTTATTTCACAGGAACTATAGGTCGATTACAACTACTAATTGATGCAATGGTATACGTCGACACCATTTCACCTGCCTTTGGGACTGCATGTTTTATCAAACGTGCTGGCCCACGTTTCAACACTTGCTTATCTGATTACATTCGGACGTTAAATGATGAACCTTTACCACGAGGAAATTTTATTATTCAAGCACGCGCCGAATTGGATTTTTGTATCAATACATACACAGATAAAAGAAAACTTAAATTCTAGTTCAAGTCCTTAGATATAGGTGGAGTTCTAAGTAACGAATTGGTAATATATTGTTACAATAGGAATTTAATATTTTCTGTTTAATAAAGGATATTTGTTAAATAAATATTTAGAACAAAAGCGTACATTAATGAAGCAGGTAATTGTATTCGTTACAAGATGAAGAAAGAAAAATATGCTATCGGTAATGGTTGTTCGGAACTAAATATTGCAGCTGCCCAGGCAAGTGTAGTTTCAGCGTCTTTCATAGTAACTTGTTTCTACTTAAAAAATGTTGGTTGTCTGTGAAACAAATTGACGTCCCGAATGTGCTTTTAAAACGAAAATTTATTCTATAAATTAAATAGTCTATGCATTGTTTTAGGTATCCGGTAATCTATTAAATTCTTTAACATAATTAATAATAAATACGCTTTCTACAAATTTTCATTTTGATTTTATTTATTTCCAAACGACTAGTTTATGCTACAATTAATTAGTTTATATCCTGTTTAGGTACCCGTTATCTTGGTATACATTACGACCGAATATAATGGGTTTCTCTATTGTTCCAATGTAAAGACTTGTTGACATAAGGTCGCGCACTATCCGATAAAACCCGGATTTTCCAGTTTTAACCGCGCTTCGATAAGCCAGGATTTGTAGTTCGAATTCGTGTTATTTGAACCATTGTTGAATTTGCTTATACGGCTTGTGCGTCGACATATTTTTTTAAATTATTCGTCACCGTATTTCAAAAGTAGTACACGTTTGTTTTTATGTTCGACAACTAGGAGGTGTCTTGCGTGTATTGGCGAGTCTCCCCGCGCGTACCCATTCTAATCAGATTCTCTTTTTAGCTTTTTTTAGCTGGAGGCCAAATGGGTTCTTTCTTTATGTAGACCAACTGCTTTTGTCTGTAGACCAACTGCTTTTGTCCGTAGAGCACTGCTGCAGTTATGGTAGCAGGGTAAATGTATCCTGACGGCCATGGCCTTGCTGTGCTGACTCACCCCCGACAGCTTACGAGCTAAGTATCCGGACAGCTACAGGTATGCATCTCGTTTTCTTTTGTGTGTGTCATTGGCATATTCCGTAGCAATGTTTGGTGTAGTTACGTGACATTGTAGAACTATTGTTCGTTGCTGCTAAGCGATATTATCGCTCTACAGGTGTGAGGTACTCGTGTTAAAAATGTTGGACAGACATATGGTTACTCTTTTATACTGATTGGTTTATTTTACAAACGCTCTCACACGTTAATTCTTGCCTAGTAATTAGTTATTTTATAAAAAGTATTAGGTGAAATTTTAAAAACGCTTGACAAATGCTCTCACATATTGATTTACTATTGATTAATTTTATTTTGTGTAAATACGAGATGCGCACTTCGTATTGAATGTACTAAATTGTTCGTATCACCTAATTGTTTGCTTTGAAATAGTAACCCTTAATTTATTTTCTTTTTGCTTGCTTGTACAGAATCCTTTATTTATTTTTATGTGTTAATAGATAATCATGGGCGATGTACTTTTTTTTTTGTTGTTTTGGTATGTAGGCGAATCCCCCTTCTCTTCGCGGTTGGTAGTTAGCCTGGTATTTACTTTTCTTACGACTACGTCTAGGTACGTAGCAACTTATCTGAGCAGGTGCACGCGAAAGTTGTGCCATGCACATACAAAGCGGGTGGAACAAGAAAAGGATCATTGAAGATCGAAATGATCGGGTTCCCGTACACAAAGACTCTTTACAACATGCTAGCAATAGATAGGTTTATCAGTGAAAATATAGCCCTTTTTAAGACTTTCCGGTCCTGATTTGAATTCGAACTTCAGCGGTGGTCGAGGAAACTATCAGGGGGAGAGCGAGTGATAAACTACACAAAAAATATTTAAATAATCAACCTAAAAGTAATTATTGCATACCTTTTTCACTGTAAAATTCACCGATATCAACACATTCCATATTTAAATTCATCATAAAATATCGAGTATTTGTTACCCATCGCCAGTTATTAAAAGTGTTGTCAAGCTATGCTTTCAACGCTAAATGCTCAAGTTTTATAGAACAATAAATAAACACGCCAAAGAAGTTTATGTTCGTATAATGGGAACTCAATGTTAATTCGAAAACATAATTCTTGTTTATAATAAAGTCAGTTTGTATTTAAAGCTAAATTTTATTTCTTTCTAGACCAAATACGGCATTTAAAACATTGGTCAGCTTAAGTATTTCAAACAGATTGTATCGAAAATCCACCAAATTTTTCAATCTTGAGCGGATTTGGTTTACAGATCATTAAATCTTTAATTATATAACATAATTAAAACAGTAAGTAAGGTCAGTGAAATCCCAACAGCATAATAATAGAACTGGCAAGTTTAATGTTTGATAAATTTCTAACATAGTGAAATCATAAGTTAGTTTAAGATTGCTTATCTTAACATAATAAAATGAAACATTTCAGTGTGAATCACGTCTTAGTTTTTATTATAATTTGCAAAATGGATTGAAGTATTAATCAAAAATAACTAACATCGTACAAGTTAAATTTAGGGGTTAAGTGTACTCGAATAAATTATCTTAACATAACCAGACAGAACGATTATTCTTGACAAAAATCCAAACGAACATAAACAAAAGTATTCGTGACGATTAATAAAAAACTTGACTTTCCGCCAAATATTCGCATCTTACGATTAAAAAGAAATGATACAAGCTATGAACAATACTTGGTTGATCGACTTTGAAGACATTTTGCAGATAGATGCTAACATACGCAAAGCTATTAATTTAAATAAGAAATTTTTTCTTAAATTGATCCAAACGTTATTGATGATAGAAAATTGTCTGCATACTATAATTTGTTGATGCCTCTCACATCATCACGATAATGATTTCAAATAGTTCTGAATTCATATCAATTAAGTAATATATATATATATATATATATATATATATATATATATATATATATATATATATAAGGTGACATGATCGTGGTTACGTGAAAGTAACATGTCCTAAGATGGTTACGCATAAATTAAATGTCCTTTAATGGTTATGCTGTAAATTAAAATTGTATTATATTCAACTAAAGGACAAGAAGAACACCAACCATAAATTCAACTCATTATAGTTATTCTGTTAGAAGATGGAGACGGTTTACTCGACGCAGAAACAATTTCTCCATAATTTTCTGCATCTTGTCGGTTTAAAGGAAGATATGAGAATCATTTTAGATAACGAACTGGAAATTCGACCAACAATACGACAGGTGCATTCCATTCACACTTTCAAAGTATCAAAATAAATTAAATGGATTGAATTTTGTTTAATACGATCACTGCTTCTTACTTTTAGTGTAGTTGCTCATAACTGGGGGTGGGCGATCTGGGATTTCATGTATAGAATGTCGAAACATATTTTATATCGATACGTATCGATATGATCGATACGTATCGATATATCACGGATCGATACATATCGATATGCATCGATGCGAATCGACATATCGCTGCGGATGGATGCCTATGAATACATATCGTTACGTAGGGGTGTTATTATTAACGTTTAGAAAACCAAACAATTCCATCATTAAATAGGGGTATCTCTGCTACCAAGGCACTAACCACGTCAGTGAAACGTAAATTACTACGCAAAGTGAACTTAGTAAAAATAAATAATTGAGTGAAACCAAAGTGCAAAGTCAAGTGCCAATAAAGCTTCAAATCACGACGTATGAACTCCAAATAAGTCAAACAACGACCTATAAACTCCAAGTCATTCCAATTAATTATAAAGAATAAGCAGACTATAAGAATTAAAATTAAACTAAACATAAATCTGGGTAAAATCCGAAGGGAGAATTCATGCAAATTTAAGTAACTATTCTGGTCGACAAGTTGAGGAAACCACGCTAAGAATTAAGCGGGATAAGCTGTAACTGAGAATCAAATTGGAAATAATCCAGGAGTGCGTCCATCTACATACAGAGGCAGTTCCAGGAAACAAACAGGGAAGACACAGGTCAGAGATTTATAATCCTTTATTAGTATAAGACCGTACTTTCAATTTTCTTGAACATTTTTTTATTATTTATATCGTAGTATTTGTAAGGGTCATCAAAAATTTTTTGAGAATTTATATAAATTGAAAGAAAATCGTTTGAACGTTCAAAAGGGCTTCAAAGTAAGTTTTAGTGGTATTTTTGCTGGTATAATTTTGGCGGAATCAGATAAATATTAATATTTTATTCAGGAGCTAATTTTTGAATATAAAATCAAATAATAAGTTATAAGAATACAAAGTGTAAATATTCTCGATTATTGTACGAATTTTGGATTGCTTCATTTACATTATTTTAACAGATTGGAGCTAGAGAAAAAGCGGGTTAAACAGTCTGTATTGTCGTGTCGTAGGGCACTCTGTGTTAATTAGATTGAGCTAACCGAGGCAGGTATAAAAAGAGTTATAGGATTTAGAGACGCAGAGCAGAAAGCCGAGTACGAACATAGCAATAAAGATATATGACTCATCAACGTGAAGCGAGAATACCGGAAAAAGATAAATAGCATAGCAAAGAAATATGGCGACCCAATCGTAGGGGCTCGTACAAATAAAAGTAATTTAGCAATCCGAAAATCGTAGGGCCTTGAACAAATAAAAAAGATTAATGTCGACCGAATCGTAAGGGCTCCATTATAGAAAAAGAAATCACTTCCTCAATTATCGTTCTCCTAGGGAGAGGATAGTACAACTATTCGGAATTTAAAGGGACTTGAACTTTTTACGCGTGCGAGTGGGAACTATAAAAACTTGTTGTGCCGGTGGTTAGTTTGGCTATTGTCCTATGGAAGATCACGAAAAGGGCAGGGTGAAATATTCTTCATAAAACAGAAAACTAAATAAAATGAAGTTGTACGCCACTGTATCTAACAAAAACTCGTGATTTTAGGGTAGATACTGAAACCCTATCGGAGAAATCGGAGAAATTGGAACATATTAAAATTAGAGGGTATCTATTATAAAACAAATAACTTATCCAAAAAAATATTAAATAACTTCACATGTGTTATTAGTGATATCCAAAGAAATTATTTGTTACACAACATTTAGTTTTTTATGATTAATACGATTATCATTCCTGATAATCACGCGCAACTTAAGCAAAACAGTAATTCAAATTATTTTGCAATGGTTATTATTAAAAATTCCAAATATACAAGATTTGGAACAGTTTACTATTTTCTGGAAAAAGTATACTCTCAATAAAAAGTTTAAATAATCAACATAATGTTATTGTTTGTACTAGTGCGGTACTAGACGGCTCAGGATATCGCCGTTGTGGAAAAGGGGGTTGCAAAACAATTAATAGACTCTTTTGGGGGTCCATCAAAAATCGCTCTTCCTTAACCACTTGCTACCTTTAGACTAGTTAGGCACAGGTTCCAGATAGATAACAAAGGCGTCGGCCCCAGACTGATGTGGTACGTGATGATTGTCAAAAGTATTGGT
This sequence comes from Platerodrilus igneus, assembly GCA_036346225.1. Lineage (NCBI taxonomy): Eukaryota > Metazoa > Arthropoda > Insecta > Coleoptera > Lycidae > Platerodrilus > Platerodrilus igneus. The sequence continues at coordinate 11,812,480 of JARFIW010001599.1, forward strand.
CGACTGGAGGATAGAAGAAGACTGTCAAATACCTTCCGCTCTTACAGCCTATTGTCTGACGGTTTCATGATAGTGGATGTCACTATTGGATATTTGTAGTTGTTAAGGAAGTTTTGCGCTGTAATAAAAATCGATTAAGGCACTTAAATTTTTTGGACTGTAAATCTCACCATCAACGACTTTCCAACGCGCTTGCCTCGGAGATGATGTGGAAGTGAGCGGATTTAGAAAAATTACGTGCAAGGACTGTTAAAGGAGTGGGGGAAGTCTTATCAGAACAAAGGTTTAATGCCCATGTGCCGTGTGTGATATAAGTTGGAAATCATGAGGTATTTCTTGAACAATAAGATATTTACACGGGATTTTGGAATATTAAATTACTATTTATGCCTCTAGAAACCAGGTTTCATAACAGCTGAATTGTTTTTTTACAAGATTGTGGGTACAAAATGTTGAACTCAGTCTTGTAATTGAACCAATTTAGAAAATAACCACCTGCATATTATTTTCCATACGAGACCACTGACTTACTAAAAATTGAGAATTGCCCTAATTTTGAAAATAAATATTCTTGGCGAATTTTTTCAATTTTTTTTCTTTTCTCTCTAGCCTTTATATTTCTAATTTGATTCAACCAGCAACAAAAAAGAAATTGATACAGTATTAAGTTCAAGCTGACCTATTTTGATTTACAGACAATAAAGCTGAGACGGTAGTGTCCCCTTGACTGGACTGATTACTATACTTCCTAAATTTACTTACATCCCGGAAGCAGTTTCTCGCCAAACAAATTCTTTCATCTCCCCGGACTTCGTTTTCTAATAATTTTATTAACTTACTCAATGGATTAAACTCGACATCTGTTACATAATAATCTTTAGTATTTTGCAACTTTCCTACTGTTTAACTATATCTGCTGGGAAACACGATATATCAATGGATAAAGTATACAGGCATACTTTGCGCTGTTACATTCCAAATTTGGAAATGTACATTTTAAATATGTGATTAAATTCTCGCCATTATTTTAAAATAGACTTGTTAATTTCCGCCATTCCGGACAGGTGTGTTTGCGTAAAAGAATGCGCAGGCGCGGAGTGAGTGGCGCGAGTGCGCGGAGCGACACGACATTATTAGCCACGAGACGTCAAGCGGTAACGTCTATCTGTGTCGTGTTTTCTGTTTTTTCTCTTTTATAGGATTTAGGTTCCCTTTTATCTCTACTTTATACCGTTCCTTACCTGGTTGCTCCTATCGTACCGCTACGAACGACGAAAGAGGAGAGACGGATGAATTTGGATTCAACAATGGCGAGACGCAACCCACACCAAACAACGAGGAGATGCCCTGGGATTTAGCTGCAAGGCGCGTTTTAAGTGAGTGCTTTGCTTTATTTACATTTTAAAATAAGAATTGTATCATTGTAAACGTGTTTGGTATGTGATACTGTAACGTATTTTTTTTCTAGTTACATCTAGCCCAATAAAATAATAATAAAACAGCTATATTTTAAAGCATTTAATTTGTGAATTATCAACCAATAAAGATTAATGTATAATGTTCATAATAACACATAGATTCTGGAAAATATATACTCTGAAGTTTGTTACCAAGCGCTGTCAACTTGATAATCGGCACTTTATTCCCAACGTCCAAGAGTGCAAGTCACTTTTTGTAGACGATATAAAGTCAAGATGGCCCGGCTAAAACACGTGGCGTCTAATAAAGTCAAGAAGAAAACGTAAAGAACAATAGATTCTTACGGTCTAGAGGTTGAGCCTAACAGCGGTCGCGTGGGCACGAGTTTTGATAAGCCTCGCTTCACATAAGTTAGTTGATCCCTACAGGCCTGAGAATATGGAACGATTATAGGACATCATTTAAGACAGTTGGTATATATTAATACAATAAATTATACTAATATTTTTCACCTTAGTGCAATATCTTACGGACATATCTACAACAACAATTTTCGATATTAAATTATAATAAATCTTCGTCGCAGTAAATTTAAAGCAAGCAGTTATGGTTTCGTTCTATTTAATTAACTATGCAGTATAGCAATTGTTTATTCTACAAAGAATCCCAATACTCCAAACTTACCGATGACTAATATCAACTGGATACTACGCTGGAAAGGTACAACAGCTGACGTCAAGGTTTTGCACCTGCAGTTCATTTGGATGCACGTGAGTGTTTGAAACTTTCCATAGCTTTGAAACTATAGTAAATTATTATGAAATATCCTACGTTGATTATTAGAGTAATGAAAATATAAAGTAGTTTTTTGAAGTTAGTAACAACAACGAATAAGTATCTAGTTTGTCAGTTGTTTGTACACGCATTCAATCAATGTGTTTTAAGATATTTATAATGACAACTTATGTCAGATAAAAAATAGTATAGATTCTGTTTTCTAATCTAGACGCCAGATGCAGTCTTGGTTTAATTTTACATTTTGTTTAAAGACATTCAGGTCATGTAAAAGCTCTTTCATTGGTGTAGAAATTCGCGTGTTTTTTTTAGTAGATTACAGTTAAATTTGAGTATTTTCATTTTACAATCGCTGCTTTTTGACGATCAATCTTTGTTGTAATAGTCAATGAAGTACTTCAATGATTAAAGAAAAATAAAATTATGTGTTATGAACAAATAATATATTACATGTTTATTTAACTAATTCTTATAAAATGATCCATTTATATATATATATATATATATATATATATATATATATCTATTTTGAATGTTAAATTTCACTAAAATTTTTATAAAAATATGACAAGAACATAATCCTATATATTGCAGTCACCTGTATATAATCAAACTTTTATATAAATAGAATTCCTTTTGTTTCTTTTGAAAGACGTTTTATTATTCAACATTTAAATAAAAAAAAGGAAACTAGAGCAAGTCCTCCTTAAGTAAAAAGGTGTGTAATGAAACTAAATTCGTTTAATATATTACAGATGTTTAAATTCACTTATTCTATTTTTGGCATATGCTTTTGAGGACACAAATGGTGTCCATGTGGTGTTTTTGTTTGTTCACAGGTAAAGCTGAGACATCTGTTTGACATCTGGTGGTTGAAGTTTTGGTAAGTGTGTCCGAAAGAGTGAAATTCAAGTTTTATGGCTATGTTAGTGGTGTTAAGATAAGGTTTCCGCATTCTCCTTATACAAACACAGTTAAATTTTGTTGGCAATTGTATTAAAAAATACGGTGGCGCTTATTAAAGGTATTTTTGGTCTATTATTCACCCATGACCCATGCTCATGATCTACCCAGAGCTAACACTCTACTAGCCGTTTAAACCTTAAGAGTTTTCTTTGACTAAAGCCATTTTCCATCCGACATTACCTTGGGCTTAAAAATAAAAAAGAAGAAATTCTCGACCTAGTGATATCAGATTAATGTATAGAAAATAGAGAGGTTTGGTATATAGCTGATAGTCACGAGGATAAAGAGTAATAAACTTACATAAAGTTTAATTACCATTTTACAATACAATACAATTTGCCGCGTAACTATGTCATAATATTAACTATTGCGCAATATTGTGAAACGTGGACCGTATCAGTGTTGCAAAGTGTAACAGCGCTGGTTACTCTCATTGCCTGCAAGCACCTTAATTTAGCACAAAGATGATCAAATATAATAATTAAAGATAAGTGCTGGTTTTTGGTTATTTGATCTAGAATACAAAGTGTAAATATTCTCGATTATTATACGAACTTTGGATTGCTTTATTTACATTATTTTAACAGATAGGAGCTAAAGAAAAAGGGGGTTAAACAGTCTTTATTGCCGTGTCGTAGGGCACTCTGTGTTAATTAGATTGAGCTAGCCGAGGCAGATATAAAAAGAGTTATAGGATTTAGAGACGCAGAGCAGAAAGCCGAGTACGAACATAGCAATAAAGATATATGACTCATCAACGTGAAGCGAGAATACCGGAAAAAGATAAATAGCATAGCAAAGGAATATGGCGACCCAATCATAGGGGCTCGAACAAATAAAAGTAATTTAGCAATCCGAAAATCGCAGGCCCTCGAACAAATAAAAAAATTAATGTCGATCGAATCGTAAGGGCTCGATTATAGAAAAAGAAATATATCAATCCGAAAATCGTAGGAAATTTGACAATCCCGAAATCATAAGGGTTAGAAAATTTAAAAATTGTGGATTAATTAAAATTAAAAAAATACAGGTAGATAGGAAAGAAATTTTGAAAAGTTAAGTTAGAATTTAGGATTTAAATAAAAATGGATAAACGAATAAGGGACGCTAAAGATACATTGAGGAATGAAGGGGTAGAAATAGGGTTTCAGGAAAGCCTAATACTACACGAAACACCGACGGAAACTGAGGAAAGAGTATTAGAACGGAGTCAAAGCGAGGAGCAGCAGATCTCACAGAAATCTAAAATAATGTCAATTTTATTAGCGTTAAACGGCAAAATGGATAGAAATGAAGAGGCCATGAAAGACGTGAAAATGAAGATTAACGAGAATGGAGAAAGGTTAGGTTCTGAAATAAAAATTTGAAAGATGGTTTAAAAGAAACAAATCAAACGATCTCGGAAATGCGGCTACAAATTCAAAGTAAAGTAAGAATTATGGAAGATATCGATAATATTAGGGACGAGCTTAGGAAAGTTAAATTAGATCAGGAAACTTGTGAAAGGGAAACGAATGATAAAATTGTGGACTTAGGTATAAAAATGCAGAAAGTTGAAGGAAATTGTAAGATAGGATTTAAAGATGTAAATATAGAATTGGGGACTTTAAGATCGGACTTAGAAAATTTTGGTAGGAATAAGGTGCAATACATTAGGGAACCCTTTAGGCTAAATCGGCTAGAAATGTCAGTAGAACAATAGTCTAAATTTTACGAAGATACAAGCTGAACCCAAAAGTATTCTTAAATAATATCAAAACATTAATAAGGGATCAACGGACGAACGATACAATTTAAACTTAGTTAGATCAATGTTAAAAGGAGGCGCGGAAATTTGGTTTGGTTTGATAGAAAGTGAAGTAGAAAAATTTCAGGAATTTGAAGGTAAATTTTTAAGACACTTTTGGGGGACAGCCAGCAATACAAAGCAAGAGATAATTTAATTATGGGCAAACATACTCAAAACTTAGGAATGATCTGAGAATTATATGCCATACAAAAATTTAGTGTCGTAAAGCAACTAGATCCTCCGTTAGAAGAAAGACAAATAATAAAATACTTAGCAGGACATTTTGGAGATGAGGTACGACAATATATTACAATTCAAAACATAGTAGATCGAGATATATTTCTGTAATATTTACAACGCTGTGATGAGTTGGGACAGAATCGCATAGTGGAAAATTAAATACAAAGGCAGCAGGTAGATAGGGTTAGAACGCAAAGGAGAGCAGAAACTAATAGATCTAATTATCAGCTAAATAAAGGCAATGATAGGAGAAATTTCAATAGAAACAATTATAATAACTACAATAATAATTTTAGACGTAATTGCAGCACAGGAAACACCCCAAGGGGAGAAACGGAGCAGACCAACCATGACAGGAACATAAATCAATACGCACGTCAACAAGAACATTTGGAACAAACGGCACAACCAAGGAGAACAAACCACACTTACACTGATATTACGAGTCAGGCAAGACCAGTTACGTTGAGTCAGGATTTTTCAATGAGGACAAACCAAGCAAGCCCTTAAGAATTAATAGATACGAACACCAGCGCAAATGTATTAAACATAAGGTGGACAACGATTTAAATAGAAACTTATTACCGATAATTGAATTGAAATTGGAAAATAATAGAAGTAAGATACAGGAGCAGAAGCATCGCCTGTGTCGGAAGATTTTGTTAAACGAGGAAGGTTAATGGAGAAGATAATGCCTGTTAGGAAGTGTAATTTGATAGCACCGTACAGCAAGAGATTTGCAAGTATTAATAAAATGGTAATTCTGGAGTGTGAAGTGGGAAAGATGAGATTTGAATACAAATTTATAGTGGTACCGGGATTAACGATAGATGCGGTATTTGGTATGGACATTATTGATAAGTTGTTATTAAGAATTAATGCAGAAGGAAAGGAAATAAGATGTAAGGGGGAATGTATTAAATGGGATGACGAAGAAAGCGTCGAAGTCGAAGGTGACTGTTTGAATATTAATCAATTTGAGGGTGAAGTAGATATAGAGGGGGATGTATATGAAGAAATTAAATGTCCAGAAGAGATGAAAGATAGGGTGAAGGCATTATTAAGAAAACATTCCGAATTAATAGGATCAGAGTTCAGAATTGCAACAGGGTATATACATAAATTAGAAGTAGTGAACGCGGAGCCGTTTAACACGAAGTTATATCCTATTCCAACAGCATACAGGGATAGAGTGAGATGAGAGATAAATCAAATGTTAAGTGAGTGTATCATTGAGAAGTTAAACACGCATTTTGCAAATCTAGTAGTTGTAGTAAAGAAAAGTGATGATAGCATCAGGCTATGTCTCGATGCAAGGAAAATGAACAAGATAACCAAACCGCAATACAATAGTTCACCAACTATGGGTACGATATTAGCGATAATAGGTAATAAGAAGATATTTACGAAAATCGACTTGAAAAATTCATTTTGACTAATTCCAGTAGAACGCGAATCAAGAAAGTATACTGGATTTTCTGCAGAAGGGCATATTTATCAATTTAAAGTGGTTCCTTTTGGTTTGTCCTCGAGTACGGCTGCATTAGTTAAGGCCATGCAGAGTATATTGGGACCGTATGAAGAATTTTGCATCCATTATGTGAATGACATTTTAATTTTCAGCGTCAAGATAGAGCAACATTTCACACATCTTGGACGAATTTTGTTAGAGTTAAGTTTAGCAGGGACAAAGTTAAATATGAAGAAGTGTGAATTCTTTCAGGAAAAAATAAAATTTTTAGGATACGATATAGGGTGTATAAGGGGGAAAAATAATACAGTTTATAAGTTAAATTCAGGAAATAATTTTGTAGCAATGGTCAATTTAGGGAAGAAGAATGACATAATCATTTCAGATAAAAAGTTTTTGCTGATGGAGAAAAACAGAAACAGTTGTACAAATTGTAATATAATTATAAGTTAATATACGTATAGATAAGGGATTAAAATAGGGATATAATTATGAGTTAAGATTGGTATAGATAAGGGATTAGGATAGGAACATATTTATAAGTAAAGTTAGGTAAGATAGGATTTAGGATAAGGATTTAGATATAAGATTAATCAGATTTTGTAGGAAAACTTAGGGGAACAAATAGGAGTTAAGGAGACAATTAAATTTGATGCAAGAAGATTAAAATACAACAATTTTGAATCAATGGGGATTTTGTTGTCACGTTGGGCGCCAAAAATGGAATTGATTGAAAATTTTATATTTTAATTTGTGGGAAAAATGCTATGATAAGAAGGTAATTTAAGGGTAGATTAAATCATAGGGGTCGTAAGATTATTGTAAATATTATTAACGTTTATAAAACCAAACAATTCCATCATTAAATCTCTGCTACCAAGGCACTAACCACGTCAGTGAAACGTAAATTACTACGCAAAGTGAACTTAGTAAAAATAAATAATTGAGTGAAACCAAAGTGCAAAGTCAAGTGCCAATAAATACAATAGAAGCGGCCGTTTGCTTTTAAAAACGGCTTCAAATAAACTTCCGAAGATATTCCAATTATAAACTTTAAATAAATTCAAATCGCGACTCCAAATAAGCCAGCTTAAAATATATCTGTTTTTAAGACTTTCCGGTTCAGCTTTGAACGCGAACTTTAGCGGAGGTCGATGAAACTATCAGGGGGAGAGAAAGTGATAAACGGATGTGCTAGGCGCTACTGCACCTTTCAGTTGTGTAGATAACAAGAAAACACTTCAAGGAAAGCGCAGAAACATATCAGTGAATTGTAACGTATTGTCATAAAAGTTCTTACACAGAAATATCTAATATGCGAACCTTTAAAGTGCATATTAATAATAAACCCAACAGAGATCGCCATTTGCGCTCAAAATAAGCTACACAAAAAATATTTAAATAATCAACCTAAAAGTAATTATTGCATATGCGTTTTTCACTATAAAATTCATTGATATCAACACATTCCATATTTAAATTCATCATAAAATATCGAGTATTTGTTACCGATCACCAGTTATTAAAAGTGTTGTCAAGCTATCCTTTCAACGCTAAATGCTCAAATTTTATAGAACAATAAATAAACACTCCAAAGAAGTTTATGTTCATATAATGGGAACTCAATGTTAATTCGAAAACATAATTCTTGTTTATCATAAAGTCAGTAAGTATTTAAAGCTAAATTTTATTTCTTTCTAGACCAAATACAGCATTTAAACATTGGTCAGCTTAAGTATTTCAATCAGATTGTATTGAAAATCCACAAAATTATTCAATCCTGAGCGGATTTGGTTTACAGGTCATTAAATCTTTAATTATATAACATAATTAAAATAGTATGTAAGGTCAGTGAAATCCCAATAGCATAATATAAGAACGACAAGTTTAATGTTTGATAAATATCTAACTTAGTGAAATCATAAGTTAGTTTAACATTGCTTATCTTAACATAATAAAATGAAATATTTCAGTTTGAATCATGTCTTAGTTTTTATTCTATAATTTGCAAACTGGATTGAAGTATTAATCAAAAATAACTAACATCGTACAAGTTAAATTTAGGGGTTAAGTGTGCTCGAATAAATTATCTTAACGTAACCAGACAGAACGATTATTCTTGACAAATATCCAAACTAGCATAAACAAAAGTGTTCGTGACGATTAATAAAAAACTTGACTTACCGCCAAATATTTCCATCTTGCGATTACAAGGAAATGATACAAACCATGAACAATATTTGATTGATCGACTTTGAAGACATTTTGCAGATAGATGCTAACATACGCAAAGACAAAGAGGTACAGTTGTCACCATTAATTTAAATAAGAAAATTTTTCTTAAATTGATCCAAACAATATTGATGATAGGAAATTGTCTGCATACTAAAATTTGTTGATGCCTCCCACATCCTCACGATTATGATTTTAAATAGTTCTGAATTCACATCAATTAAATAAAATATAAGGTGACATACTCGTGGTTACGTGAAAGTAACATGTCCCAAGATGGTTACGCATAAATTAAATGTCCTTTAATGGTTATGCTGTAAATTAAAATTGTATTAAAATCAACTAAAGTACAAAAAAACACCAACCATAAATTCGACACATTATAGTTATTCTGTTAGAAGATCGAGACAGTTTACTTGACGCAGAAACAATTTTTCCATAATTTTCTGCATCTTATCGGTTCAAAGGGAGATATGAGAATCATTGTAGATAACGAACTGGAAATTCGATCAACAATACGACAGGTGCATTCCAAACACACTTTCGAAGTATCAAATCAAATTAAATGGATCGATTTTGCTTAACACGTTCATTGCTCCTTACTTTTAGTGTAGTTGCTCATAACTGGGGGTGGGCGATCTGGGATTTCATGTATAGAATGTCAAAGCATATTTTATATCGATACGTATCGATATATCACGGATCGATACATATCGATATGTATCGATGCGTATCGATACGTATCGCTGCGGATCGATGCCTATGGATGCGTATCGTTACGTAGGGGTGTATGAATCGATACATATCGATACGTATCGATGCATCCAATATATGTACATATCTATCGATATATACCAGTAGGCATCGGAGTATATCGCTGCATAGTATATCGATACATACAGATGCAAATCTTTAAATATTTATAGGATTTAATTAACACCTTATTCAAATAAGTAAATAAAAATAGGAATAAAGTAATTTTTATTAAACATAAACATAATCTGTTATGAATGCGGTTTAATTAAGGAGCTTAATTGAGGGTTGCTAATGAATATTTGATAATAAAGGACTACCAAATAACTTTGTATGCAATTAAAAATTCAGATGTATGTAAATCATTCTGCACTTTCTGATTTGCTGGTTCTATGACGAACACAATGCTGCCAAGCGAAAACTTGTTGCTACTCGAGAATGCACATGCTAACTCGACGACGGCTGCACGAACAGTCATTTATATGATGAAATGATGCGCGCACAAAACCAGTTACTAGTACACACACACCATTGTGGTTCTTTAAATTGGGTTTTTAAAATTAAAGGAAAGGTTTTTTAAAAAATTTTTATGGGTTTTTAAGAAAAAATTTTTAAATTGTTTAAAAAATTTTTAAAAAATTTTAAAAATTTTGGGTTAATTAAAATTTTGTTTTTTTAAATTTTTTTTGGCCTTTTTTTTTTTAAAAAATTTTAATTAAAAATTTAAAACAAAAAAAATTTTTAAAACCAATTTAAAAAAAAAAAAATTAAAAAAATTTTTTAAAATTTTTTTTGGGCGGGTTAAAAATTTTAAAAATTTTGGAAATTTTTTAAAAAACCCCCAAAAAAGGGAAACCAAAAAAAAAACCCAATTTTTTCCCTTTTAATTTTTTTTTTTTTCCCTTTAATTTTTGGGGAAATTTTTTTAAAATGAAATTTTTATTCCCATTCCTTTTGAATTATTTTAAATAATTTAAAAGGGTTTTTTACCTTTGGGGCCCTTTTTTTTTTTTCCCGGGGAAAAAGGGAAAATTGGCCCCCAAAAAAAAAACCTTAAATTTTTAAAACCCCCTTTTTTAAAATTTAATTTTTTTTTTAAATTTTAAAAAAAAAAAATTTTAAAAAAATTAAAAATTTAAAAAAATTTTTTAAAAATTAAAAAAATTTTTAAATGGGTTTTAAAAAACCCTTTTTTTAAAAATAAATTTGGGAAAAAGGATTAAAAACTTTGGGGCCAAAAAAAAATTTTTTTTAAAAATTTCCCCTTTTTTTTTTAATGGGAAACAAAAAAAAATTTTTTAAAAATTTAACCCGGAAAACCCCCCCCTTTAATAATTTAAAATTTTCCCCCCTTTTCCAAAAAAAAAATTTTTTTTTGTTAAAATTTTTTAAAATTTAAAAAATTTAAAAAAAAAATTTAAAAATTTAAAATTTTTTTGGGGAAAAAAAATTTTTTTTTTTTAAAATTTTAATTTTTTTTCCCAAATTTTTAAAATTTAACTTTTTAAAAAAATTTTTTAATTTAAATCTTTTTTAAAAAAAATTTTTTGGGGGAATTTAAATTTTTTTTTCTTTTTTGGGGCGAATTTTTTTTAAAAAGAAAATTTCCCAAAAAAAAAATTTTTGGAAAAAATTAAAAATTTAGGTTGGAAGGGGGCCACCTTTAAAAAAAAAAAATTTGGGGGAAATTTTTAAAATTTTGCCCCTTTGGTTGGAAAACCCCTTTTTAAAATTTAAAAAACCCTTCACTTTCCCCAAACCAAAAAAACCCTTTTTTAAATTTTAATCAAACCCAAAAAAATTTTAAAAACCCGCCCCCCCCCTTTTTTTTTTTAAATTTAAAAAAAAGGAAAGGAATTTAAAAAAGGGGGTTTTTTTTTTAAACCCCCCTTTTTTAAAAAAACCAAAATTCCCCAAACAATTTTTAATTAAATCTTAAAAAAAAAAATTTTTTTCAAATTTTTAATTTTTTAAAATTGGGGGAAAAATTTCAAAAAAAACACCAAAATTAAACCAAATTTTTTCCTATCGGGGTTTTTAAAAACCCGGTTAAAAAATTTTAGTAAGGGGAAAAAAATTTAAATTAAAAAAAAAAGGGAACAAAACCTTTTGGGGAAAATTTAAAACCACACCAAAAAAAATTTTTTTTTAAAAATTTTAAAATTTTAAACCAAAAAAAGGGTTTTTTTTTCCAAAAATTTTTTTAAAAAAAAAAGGTTAAACCTTAATTTCCGGGAACCCAAAAGGGGTTTTTAAAATTTAAAAAAAAACCCCGGGAAAAAAGGGGGGTTTTTTTTAAACCCCAAATAAAATTTTAAAAACCCCACAATTTAAAAAAACCCTTCCTTTTTTAAAAAAATTGGGAAAAAGGGAAAAAATTTTTTTAAAAATTTGGGAAACCAAATTTAAATTTGGGTTTTTTTAAAGCCCAAATTTTTTGGGAAAAAAAACCTAACCCCCTTTTTAAAAAATTTTTTCCCCCAAAAAAAATTTTTTTGGGGTTTTTTTGAAGGGTTAATTTAAAAAATTCCCTTTTTAATAAAATTTTTAAAAGAAAAAAGGGGGTTTTAAAATTTTTTTAAAAATTTAAAAACCCAAAAAGGAATTTTTAAAAAAGGGAAAAAACCCAAAAAGGGGGGAAAAAAAAAAACCCAACCGGAAAAAAAGAAAAAGGGCAATTCAAAAAACCCCCAAGAAAAATTTTTTTAAAAAAAAATTTTTTAAATTTTCCCCCCCCCAAAAAATTTTTAAAAAACCCCCCCCCCCCAACGAAATTTGGGAAGTTTATACAAATTTCCCAATTTTTTTAAAGTTGGGAAAAATTTAAAAACCCCAAAATTTTTTAAAAAACCCCAAAAAAAAAAATTTTTTTTAAATTTTAAAAATTTGGAAACTTTTAAGGGAAAAATTTTTTTAAAAAATTTTTTAAAAAAAAAATTTTAAAAAATTTTTTTAATTGTTGAAAAAATTAAAAAAGGGGTTTTTTTTAAAAAAAAATTTAAAAAAAAACCCATAAAATTTTAAAAACCCAAATTTTAAACTTTTTTTGGGAAAAAATGGGGCCCAACCTTTCAAAGGGGGGAAAAGGAAAAATTTTAAACCCCCCCTTTGGGAAAAAATTTTTTTTCCCCAAAAATTTTGGAAAAAAAAAAAAAACCAAAAATTTTTAAAAAAAAAATTTTTAAAAAAGGGAATTTTAAAAAACCCACCAAAATTTTAAACCCGACAAAAAAAATTTTAAATTAAAAAACCAAAAAATTTTTTTAAAAATTTCCCCAAAAAAAAATAAAAAAAATTTTTTTTTAAAATAAAAAGGGGGGAAAAAAAATTAAGAATTAAACCATTTAAAAACCCAAAATTTAAAAAAAAACCCCCCCGGGAATTAAAAAATTTTTAAATTTTTAATGGCCCCGGGTTTTCCCCCGAAAAAAGAAAACCCCCCTTAAAAATTTTAAAAAAAAAAAAACCCAAAAACCCAAAAAAAAAACCAGGAACTTTTTCCCAATCCTTTCCGGAAAAAACCCCCCTTTTTTAAAAAAACCAAAAATTTTTTTAAACCAAAACAATTTTTTAAATAAGGTTTAAAAATTTTAAAAAAAGAAAAAAATTTTTTTTTGCCAAACCAAAATTTTTAAGGCCCAAAAAAATTTTAAAAAACCAAAATTTTTCCCTTTCCCCAAAAAAATTTAAAGGTTCCTTACCCTTTTTAAAATTTTCCCAAAAAAAATTTTTAAAGCCAATTTTTAAAACCCAATTTGAAATTTTTTAAAAAACCCTTTTTCCCGAAAAAAAAAAAACCCCAAAAAAATTTAAAAAAGGGTTTAATTTTATTTTAAATTCCCAAAAAAAAAAAAAAAAAACCCTTTTAAAAAAAATTTTGGAAAAAAAATTTTTTTCCCCCCCCCCCGGGCCTTTCCCCCCATTCCCTTTTGAAAAAAATTTCCCTTTTTAAGGGAAAACCCCCCCCCCTTTTCCCAAAAATTTCCCCCCCCAAACCTTTTTTCCCCCAAAAAATTTCAAATTTAAGAAAAACCAAAAAACAATTTTCATGGGGTTTTTGTTTTAAAAATTAAAACAATTTTTTTTAAAAAAATTTTTCCGGGCCGGTTTTAAAAGGGAAAAAAACCCAATTTTTTTTTAAAATAAACCAACCCAAAAATTTAACTTTAAAATTGGGAAAATATTTCCCCTTTTCCACCCAAAAACCCCGGGCCAAAAGAAAAAAGAAAATAAATTTTTTAAAAAAAAAAATTTTTTTTTTGATATTTTAAAAAAACCATTTTTAGGGGGAAACCCCTTTTTTTTTTTTAAAAATTGGAAATTCCTTAAAAAATTTAAAAAATGAAATTTTAAAAAAAAACCCCCCCTTTTTTTAAAACCCCCAACCAATTTAAAACCCCCAAACCCAAAATCCCCCAGTCCAATACCAAAACCTGGGAAAAAAAAAAAAATTTTTTTAAAAAAAAAAAATTTTTTAATTTTTTTGGGGCAAAAATTTTTTTAATTGGAAGGGGGGGGAAAAAATTTTTTTTTAAAAAAATTTTGGGAAAAATTTTCCCTTTTTTTAATTTTTTAAAAAAAAATTTAAAAAAAGGGGAAAAGTTTTCCCCCCCGGGCCCCCCCCCCTTTCCCCCTTTGAATCCCATTGGTTTTTGTTTTAAAAAGGGAAAAGGGGTTTAAAAAAGGTTTAAATTTTTAAATTTTCCCGGGAAATTTGGGTTCTTGGTTTTTAAAAAATTTAAAAAAAACCCTTTAAAATTTAAATTAAAAAAAATTGGTTTTAAAATTCCGGTTTAAAATTTTTTTTTTTCCCCCTTGTTTAAAAAAAATTCTTTTTTCCAAAAAAGAAATTAAAAAAAAAATTTTTAAAAAAATTTTTTAAAAATTTTTTTTTTTTAAAAAAAACCAAAGGGAAATTTTTTTTATTAAAACTTTAAACATACCCCTTTTAAAATTTTTTTTTCCCCTTTTAATTTAAAAAAATTTTTAAATTTCCTTTTGTAACCTTTTCCTTTTTTAAATTTTTTTTTTTTTTTCCTTTAAAAAATTTTTTTTTTAAATTTTCCAAAATTTTTAAAATTTTTTTTTTAATTGGGTTTTTTTTTAAAAAAATTTTTTTGGAATTTCATTTTTCCAAATTGGGGTTTTCCTTCCTTTTTTTTTTTGGGTTTTAAACCTTAATTAAATTTTGGCTTTTTTTTGGGAAACTTTTTTCCTTTCCCAAAATTTTTTTTTTTTCCCTAAATTTTTAAATTTTTTTCCCCCTTTTAAATTTTTTTTTTTTAAAAAATTTTCCTTTCCAAAACCAAAAAAAAAAAAATTCCCCTTTTTTGGGTTTTTTTAAAATTTTTGGAAATTTTAAATTTAAAATAAAATTTTTTTTTAACCTTTGGTTTTTTTAAAAAATTTTTCCTTTAAATTTTTAAAAACCCATTTAATTAAAAAAATTTTTTTAAAGTTAAAGAAAGGGTTTTTTCCCCAAACCCTTTTAAATTAATTGGATTTTCCCCTTTTTTTTTTTTTAAACCCACCCTTTTAAAAAGGGGTAAATTTTTTGTTTTTTTTTTTTTTTTGGGGAATTTCCAAAATTTTTAAATTTATTTTTAAATTTTTTTTTTCCATTTTTTCTTTCAAATATTTAAATTTTTTTTTTTAATTTTTTTTTTTAAACCTTCCGGTTAAATTTTAAAATTTTTTTTTTGTTTTGGGTTTTTTTTTTTTTTTTTTTAAAATTTTTTTAATGTTTTGGAAAAAATTTTTTAGGAAAAAATTTTAACAATTAATTTTAAAACCTTTTTAAAACCCTTTAAAACCTTTTTTTTTTAAAATTTTTTTTTTTAAAAAACCAAATTTAAATTTTAATTTTAAAAAAAAAAATTTTTTCCCGGGTTGGGTTAAAAATTTTTTAAAATTTTAAAAAATTAATTAAAAATTTTTTTTAAAAAAAAAATTTTTTTCCTTTAATTAGATGAAAAAAAATTTAAAAAAAAAAAAAAAAATTAAATTTTAAAAATTTTTTTTTTAAAATTTAAAACCCCAAAGGGGGGAAAAATTGTTTTTCCCTTTTTCCCTTTTTAAAAATTTTTTAAAAATTTTGGGGGTTTTTAAAATTTTAAATAAAAAAAAATTTTTATTTTTTTTTAATTAATTTTTTTAAAAATTTTTTTTTTCCAACCAAAAAACAGAAAAATTTTTTCCCTTTTCCAAAGTTTTTAAAGGTTTTTTGAAACCCCCCCTTTTTTAAAATTCCTTTTTAAATCAAATTCCCCCAAAAAAAATTTTTTTAAAAAATTTTTAAAAAATTTTGGGGTTTTTTTAATTAATTTTTGGAAAAAGGGGTTTAAAAAAAAATTAAAAAAAGTTTAAAAAAGGTTCCCCAAAAAATTTTTTTTTAAAATTTTTAAATTGTCAATGGGTTCAGTTTAAATTTTTTGGGGGAAATTTTTTAAATTTTTTTTTAAAAAATTGGCCCCCCGGGGGGTTTTTTTTTTGGGCCCCTTTGGCCCCCCAAAAAAATTTTAAATTTTTTTTCCTTTAAAAAAATTTTTTTTTTTTTTTTTTTCCCAAAAAAAAATTTTTTTAAAATTTTTTTTTTTTTAAAATTTTGGGGAAAAATTTTAAAAATAAAAATTTAAAAATTTTTGGGGAAAAAAAAAAATTTTTGGGTTAGTTTTAAGGAAATTTTTTAAAAAAAAATTTAAAAAAAAAAAAAAAAATTTTTTCCAAAAAAATTAAAAAACCGGGGAAACCCTTAAAAAAAAAAAAGGAAAAAAACCCCCCAAAAATAAATTTAAAAAAAAATTTTTTTAAATTTTTTTTTAAAAATTATTAAATTTTTAAAACCCGGGGCCCCAAAAATTTTCCCAAATTTTTTGTTTAAAAATTTAAACAAAAAAAAAATTTTTTTTTTTTTAATTTAATTTTAAAATTTTTGGTTTTTCCTTTTTTTTCCCCTTTTTTTTTTAAAAAACCAAAAATTAAAATTTTTTGGGCCCTTTTAAACAAATTCTAAAAAAATTAAAGGGTTTTAAAAAGGTTTTAAAAAAAAAAAAAATTTCTTTTTAAAAATTTTCCGGAAAAATTTTTAAAAAAAAATCCTTTTTTTTTACAAGGGTTTTTAAAAAAAGGGAAAAAATTTTTTTTAAAAATTTAAAAAATTTTTAAAAAATTTCCCCCAAAAAATTTTTAAATTTGAAAAAAGGGGGGGAAAAGGGAAAAAAAATTAAAAAATTTAAAAATTTAATTAAAAATTTTTAAAAATTTTTTTTTAAAAAAAAGGGTTTTTTTTCCTTTTTAAAAATTTCCCAAAAATTTCCTTTTTAATTAAAAAGCATAAAAAATTTTTATAATTTAAAAAAAAAAGGGAAAAGGGGAGTTTTTTTTAAAATTTCAAAATTTTTGGGGTTTTTTTTAAAAAAATTTAAAAAAATTTTTTTTTGGAAAAATTTTTGGGGTTTTTTAAATAAAAATTTTTGGTTTTTTTTTTCCCAAAATTTCCCCAAAAAAACCAATTTTAAAAGGGGTTTTGAAAAACCCCAAATTGAAAAGGAAATTAAAATTTGGGAAAAAACCCTTTTTAATTTAAAAAAATTGGTTTTTTAAAAATTTTTTTCCCCCTTTTTTTTAAAAAAAGGGAAATTTGGGGAATTTTAAAAATTTTGGGGGTTTTTTTTTGGGGCCTTTTAAAAATTTTTTTTAAAAAAAAAAATTTTAAAAAAAATTAAAAAAAATTTTTTAAACCCTTAAAAGGGGCCCTTTTTTAAAAAAATTTTTAAAATTGGGAGTTAAGGGAAAAAATTTTTAAATTTAAAAAAATTTGGTTTTTAAAAAAATGGGAAAAAAAAAAAGGGGTTTAAAGGGAAAAGGGGAAATTTTTTTTGAAAAGGTTGGAAAAAATTTTAAATGTTAAAATTTTAAATTTTTTAAATTTAAAAAACCAAAAAAATTTGGAAAGGGAAAAATTTTTCCCCAAATTTCCCGGGTTTTAAAAAGGGTTTATTTTTAAAGTGGATGTTTTTTAAAAAATTTTAAAATTTTTTTAAAAATTTTTTCCCAAATTTTAAAAATTTTTGGGGGAAAAAGGGGGTTTTTTTTTTTTAAAATTTTTTTGGGGAAAAAAAAAAAAATTTAAAAAAAAATTTTTTTTAAAAAGGTTTAAAGGGTTTTTTTTTTTTGGTAAAAAAACCCAAAATTTTTTTGGGGGAATTTTAAAAAAAATTTTAAAAAAAAACCCCCTTGGGTTTTTAAAAAAAAAAAAAGGCCCAAAAAAAATTGGGGTTTTAAATTTCCCCCTTTTTTTTTTAAAAAATTTAAACCTTAAAGGGAAAATTTGGTTTTGGGCCCGTTTTTTTTTTTCCCTTTTTTTCCCAAAAAAATTAACCCCAAAAATTGGGTTTTTAAAATTTTTTTTGGGGTTTTTTTAAAAAGGGTTTTTTTTTAAATCCCTTTTTTTCCCCGGGATTGGTAATTTTAAAAAATTTTTTTGGGAAATTCCCTTAAAAATTTTCCCTAATTAAATTAAAAATTTTTAAAAAAAAAAACAAAAAAAAAAAAATTACCCTTTTCAAAAAAGTTTTTTTTTTCCGAATCCCCTTTTTTAATTACAAAAAAAATTTTTTTAAAAAAGGGTTTTTTTTTAAAAAAATTTTTTTTGGGGCAAAACCCTTTTCCCCCTTTTTAAATTTCCAAATTTTTGGGGTTTTTTTAAAAAATTTTTAAAATTAAAGGTTTTAAATTCAAAATGGGGTTAAAAAAAAAAACCCCAAAGGGTTTTATTTTAATTTATTTTAAAAAGGGCCCCTTTTTTTTTTAATTAATTAAAAAAAATTTTTTAAAATTTCCCAAAAAAATTAATATTAAATTGGTTGAAGGATTCCCCTTTTTTAAAATTTAAAATTTTTGGGGTTTTTGTTAATTTTAAAAAACCAAACGGGGGGTTTAAAGGGGTTTTTAAACAAAAAATTTTATTTAATTTTTTTTTAAATTTTAAAAAAATTCAAGGTTTTACAAAAATTTTAAATTTTAAAAAAAAAAAACCCAAAATTTGAAATTTTGGAAATAAAATTTTGGGGGAAATTTAATTATTTTATCCAAAAAGGGGTTTTAAAAGAAAGGGTTTTTTAAAAACCCCTAATTTTTTTCAAAACCCAAAAAATTTAAGAAATTTGGAACCCTTAAAAATTTTTTTTTAAATTTAAAAATTTTTTAAAAAAAAAAAATTTTTTTTCCAAAAATTAAACCAATTACAAAAATTTTTAAAACCCAAAAAAAAAAAAATTTTTTTCCCCAAAAAATTTAAAAATTTTTTTAAAAAAAAAAAATTTTTAATTAATAAAAAAATAATTTATTTAAAATTTGGGAAAAAAAAATTTTTTTAAAGGGGGGAAAAATTTTCCAAATTTTTTAAAAAAAAATTTTTGGGAAAAATTTTTCCCCAAATTTAGGGGAAAAAAAATATTTATTTTAAAAATTTTAATTTTAATTGGAAAAAATTTTTTTGGGAAAAAAGGGTCCAAATTTATTTTAAAAATTTTTTTGGTTTTTCCGGGTTAAATTTTAAATTTTTTTCAAAAAAAAAAAATTAAAGGGGCCCCCTTTTTTTAAAAGGGTTTTTTAAATTTTTTCCCTTTTTAAAATTTTTGGGTTTTAAAAAATTTTTTTTTAAAAAAGAATTAAAAAATTTTTTAAAAACCAAAACACCAAACCCAAATTCTTTTTTACCCAAAAAAAAATTTAAAAGGAAAAAAAACCGCCCGAAAAAATTTTTTAAAAAAAAACCCCCTTTTTAATTTAATTAAAAAAGGCCCTTTTTTAAAAAAAATTTTTGGGTTTTAAAAGGGGCCCCCAAAAAAAAAATTTTTTTTTAAAAAAAAATTTTTTTTAAAAAAAACCCTTTCAAAAAATTTCCCAAAATTTAAGAAAATTCCTTAAAAATTTTTTTTTTTAAAAATTTTTTTTTGGCCAAATTTTGGTTGGAAAAAAAAAAATTTTTTTTTTCCCCCTTTTTTAAAAAATCCAAAATTTTTTAAAAATCGAACTGGTATTTGCATAGCCATTACAAAACAATTACCTGATCATTTTGTAGGGGAAAAAACATCCATTGACCAGGTTTTATATATATATATATATATATATATATATATATATATATATATATTATAAAGAATATAACAAAAATGTTCGTTCCACGAATGCGGAAGAAGATTTTACGTACAGAAATTGTTTTACAATATGTAAAGTTTTTGATATGTTAGGTTACGATAACCACACTGTAGAGGAGTTATACTGGTCACTACTTTCATTGGTGAAAATAACTTTTAGAGGGTTGGAATTGGACCTGAAGTTTTAAAATTAAGAGTGATATACCGGTGTCTCTATACATATTTTTAGTTCGGTTATCTTTGACGTCTTTCATCAGCAGTTAATTTATAAATTGTTTTTGGGGGATCTAACAAATAAGTGATAAAATTAAATGGCCTTAAAGCTTGACTTTACATTTTCTTGAAAACGTTTATTTGCTGTATTGACAAATCCAATTCCTTCTTAAAAGCCGTTCCAAGACGTTTCCAATGCAATTATTGTTTAATAAATTGTAAAGAGATTCCAATGTAAAATGCCAAACGCAAAATCACCAAAACCACAAAATTACTTCTTTATACAACCAGATAAACAACTAGATAGAACACTGACAAACCGCGATTTGTCAGACTAGTATAAATAATTACATACAATGTACAAATTTGATGTCAATGCATTGTAGGTAGAGTTGATTTCTCAATTGCACTTAAAAGTTATAATTAGACATTGTATTGCCGGTCGTAAATGAGGGTTCCCAAACCAATAAAAATCATTAATAGTTTCTGTATTACAAAATATGGCGGAACATGTTTATTTTTATAAATAAAAATGACTTTACAAATATAATTTCGCGAAATCTGGCACGAAAATGCTTAATAGTCAATCATTTCCGTATTATGTTTAATTTTTCGGAATATTTAGAGCAAATTCACAGTTGTAAAAAAACTGGATCAATAATGTAAGATATTTTAAGTTTCGGTACCTATTGATGGACTAGAAAAAATCCAGTGTAAATTGTTTTACCAAAACGTTTTCCAGATGACTTTAAAAATAAACTAAATATAGAAACATATTTATTGCAGTACCTTAATTCTTTTCCAGTAGTAAATACACAGCTTCATGTTACTTATGTCTTTTTTATAGCGTCGTATTTCTTTGGCACGCCATCCTACAAAAATAGAATGGTAGTTTGGTTATAAGTTATCACGAACGTAACGTATGTTTTTAATTGAATTAAATAGTAATACCCTGCGTTATTGACATACTTTTAAATGCAACTTTCTGTGTCACGTCGAACTTCAATCATTTCTTAGAAATATGATGCATTTACGAAAAAATGCAAGTACTTGTACTAATGGTAAATTTCTGTTTGATTGCATGGAATAAAATAACAAAGTAACTTTTTATATCGCTCTATATTTCTGATTATAAATAATATTTATTACACCTTGATGGTGATGTAGTTAGTTATATGCTTAAAACAACTTGTGGTAGCGTGCTCAAACGATTTTTGTTGCTTGACTGGTTTCCTACATGTATTCATTAAATGCGTTTTGTGGAAACAACGTCACCTGTAATTGGGTGTAAAGAATTATTTGCTTGTAACCAAGTTTTTATCCTTCTAACTTTTGCTTTGTGGAATGCTTATCTCTGTTCAATCATTTTAGCGGAACGCAAATTGATTGCAAGATATGTTTTTATTTGTCATAAAGTGGTAGCCATATATCTGTGTTAGAATTCTTACGTTAAGATTAATTTAATAGTTTATACATGACTACCGATTAAGGAGAATATTTGACATGATTCGAATTGAATAAAACCGGGTATCCAAGAAGTCTCGGTTAGTCAAATATAACATTGTATGCAAAATGCTGTAATGTTTTAAACAACGCTGTTACATAAGAATATTAGCATGATCATAGTGTTGTCAAGGTCATATAGCAGTCGAGCTGAAATTTTCACGTGCAACTCCTATTTTTATTGGACATGGTTGTAGCTCACCTAGCGAGCTTTTCAAAACAACAAAGTATTTTTCGCGTTTCGAAAATTCAAATTTACGATACGGCCGGCATTAACATGCCCATATATACAGTTTGTAGTTTACGTTCAGTGGTTATTGCACAATTTTACGAATGCTAAATTATATTTGCTTCTTTGTTTCTTTTGATGCAAGCTAACAAAAGGGAGTACAACTAATAATACCCCTTGTTCTTCTCCAATACGTACAAGTACAATATATCATTAGTCAGTTTATATCGTAAGAAGCTTCAATTATCTTCCGCGACTTGTTCCAATATCTGTCTAGAGGACTTCAATAAAAATTTCTGTCACTAAGAAATTTCTATGATGCGGGATCTGGAGGAAGTGTCTGCTTCTATCAAGCGCTGACCATTTCAATCATCCGCCCATTTCACAACTAGTGCAGGCTCTATAGGTAGTTGAGTATACAAAATGCGAGGACCGGTAACTATGGTCGGATTCTTATACCTGAGATCCAAAACAATGACAAAACACATCTTGCCACCAGGGGGTCAATTCTCGAATCGTAGGTATGTTCGCTTGATATGAATAATCACATCACTTGGTTGTTCCTATAGGAGCAAGAGATCGTATTCTTGAACAGAGTCGATCATGATAGCTCTACTGTATTTCGAGAGAACGTTCCAATCGACGTTGCCACGTGAAAACCGTTAAATGTAACTAATATTAGTTCAAATGTACCCAAAATATAGTTTTAGGCAAAATCAGAGTAACCTCAAGTCAATAAACTTTTACATTCAAGCAAATAAGTGTGTATACTAATTTTTAAAGTTTAGCTGATTTGTTTTGTAATTACGAAAGGTAAGTTTAAAAACCATAATTATATTATTGTAATGTTTAAATGTAAATACAGAAATGGAAAAGTAGGTAGAGCAAATAGTATAATTCCGCCACAAAAGGAAATGTTTGTGGAGTTCATTAAGGGCTATCCGAATTTGCAGTCTGGGAAATTTAGTAAAGCGTTTAGCTTCAAAGACGGAAGGAAGTTGTGGCAGGAAGTTGGAGATAAACTTAATGCGTTTCCAGGAGGTGCCAAGAAAGACTGGCGACAGTGGAGAAAGGTAGATTATTATTATGTTACCAACAAATCAAAAAAGTATACTTTTAGACATGGCAAGATATGAAAAAGAATACTAAAGCTAAAGCTTTAAACAATAAGGTATATGCCCGTTGCACAGGTGGTGGACCGCCGCCATCCCCTACTGTTCAGAAGGAGTTAGAAATTCTGGAAATCATTACACCTGTTGTAATTGATGGGCATGGAAGTGTTCAAGAGTCGACTGCACTGTTTGATTTTGAACCAACCGAGGTTTGTCACAGATTATTTAATATTAGCTGTTAATATCGTAGTGTGGTTTTAAACGAATGCATACATTCGACGAAATAGTTGTGGTGTTGATTGGGTTTATCGGTAAAAACATTTTATTAAATTGATAGATTATGTAATGTTTAAATATATTTTCTACTTTACAGAGCATTACCTTAGAAGTGGTTGGTTCATATACTGAAAATACTGAAATAGTTGAGGAAGATAGGTGTTCCAGCAGCAAGTGCGCCAAGATTCAAACATCGACAGCAGCTGCGAGGAAAACATAATAAAAAAATGCAGTAGGAGCAAAGGATTCCAATATTCGTTAACGGTGTCCAATTCTTTAGTAGATGTAGAAAAATAAAAACACCAAACAATGAAAGCATGCTATAATACCAAACTAGAAAGTTTAAAACAGCAAAAAGAGTATCGAAGGTTAAAATTAAGTGAGTTGCAAAAGTTAAGTGACATTAAAAGCAAAATGCTGTTAGAAATGGAAAAAAGCAACAACTTACAATTAAATATTTTTAATACGCTTGAAGAAATAGACAATCAAATTGTAAATCCGGAACGAACAAAATTTTTTTTCTTGTTTAATAGTTTTCATATTTAGTTACATTAAATTAATTATATTAAATGAGTTAGGTTAACTGAAATATTAGTTTTAGGTTTTAGTGTTCGTTTATTTTACATTTGTTATAGTTTTGGTGTGTTATTTTAAAAGTGTAATACAATAATAGACGAAATGTTGTCATAAGGAAATTAAATGTTTAGCTAATATCTCATACATGATTGATACTTAAAAATGATTAAAAATAATTCGTTGTTGGAGACGTCTTCCAGCAGCTAAGTCAAGATTAATATACCCAATGTCTTCATTGAATATCTGATCATCAACGTTTAAACCATAATCCACATCTTCATCGATAATGTCAGGTTCTGGTACATTTCCTTTTAAGCACATGTTGTGCAATACTGCACAAGCATTAGCTATTTTAGCAGTTTTCGGCTTGTAATGGAGTACTCTGTGTTTCAATAAACACCTAAATCTATTTTTTAAAAGACCATTACAACGTTCAATACTATTGCGAATAGTCTTGAACATGCTGTTGAATCGTTCTTCTTGATCGTTCAGTTTCACGTAGAGGTATCAACAACCATGGGCGTAGTGGATACCCTATAAGCACAAAGTAAACTTCGATCATTACGAAATATTAACATTTTATTATATTCTCACCGGAATCTCCTAATACAAAAAATACATTTTCATTATCTTTCCTGTAAATTGCTTCCATAGTGTCAGAAATATTTGATTGGTGCCAAATGTAGGCATCATGACAGCTACCTGAAAATCTTGAATTTATGTTGATAATTTTAAGTTCTTGGTCACAGATCTATAATAAACAAATTAACATATAAAATGTATTATATCTTTTTAATTCTTTACCAGTTGAACTTTAATAGAGTGGTAACCTTTACGGTTAACATACACATGTTCATGATGTTGATCGCCATAAGGAGGAAAAATAGCAACATATGTGCAATCTAAGACACCAACAATACCAGGAAACTCATATTCGGTGTAAAATCTGAAATTGGTTTTAAATAAGTAAAGTCATGTTTTAAAAGGTTGATATGTAACACCTGTTTCTTTGAATTTGTAATTCATGCATATTTTGTGGAAACCTTATCCACGTTCCAAAAATTTCAGGCCGATTTATTGGATCCATCACTTCATGAATGCAGCGACTTACGCTGGGTTGGCTAACTGCTGTAAAAAGGTTACTTCCCGTAATTTTTTGGTAGCTGCCTGTAGCAAAAAATCGTAAAGTAACAAGCACCTAAAGTAGTAGGTAGATGATAATTTTCTATAATTTAATTTGAAAAACTTTACCTTTATTTTGACACTTAATGCAGAACTTCTTGATGGAGGTGGTATGAATGGTGACAGCAGATCTATTAACTCTATAACTAATTCCTTAAATCTAAATAACTTAACAAATTTCTGGCCACTTAATTAAAATGCATTCTGACTTTTATAAAATACTCTGTCAGGTTGAGCCAATTCTTCTTCAGCTTCTATCAGATTATTTATGACGGCTAGATCTGGTATATTTGCATTCCAATTATTCATCTTAACACGAATATTCTGTTATTGGATATTTTTATATCGTGTCAATAAAAGTATAATACCAAAAAGTGCCTTAATACAACAGAATTTTATATAAATTGTAACTAATAATTATTTTAGGTTAAGTATGTTTACCAATAGCGTTATATCAGTTGACAGCAATGTAAGGAACCGTCCATATCTTACGCAACTAATTCCCGTTCTTACAAAAATAACCAAGAGAAAGTGATTCTACTACTATATTGTAGGAATAGAATGATCCTAGAAGTCAAGAAAATGCATTTGCAAATTTTGATAGAACCACGCTCATATTTCTCATAGGAATGTTGTTCTCACGATTCGAGAATTGACCCCCCCGCTGTGATGGTCCGTTCCTGGTCCCTTTACATCCCTTCTTCGCGCCAACAGTGAGCATAGCGCGCCTAGGTATTCAGTGTGTTTCTGCATCTACCGACGTAAAAGCGTTTCGTTATTAAGTCGTGTTTGTTGTATACGCATAAAACAATCGTTATTTTTGAGTGTCTGTTTAAAGTGTCCTGTATTAAAAACGTTAGAAATGTCGTTGGAAGAGATTAATTTGAAAAGAAAAAAACGAAACAAACAGTTTTGTTTATTTTGTGATAAACCAAATGATTTAGTGAAAAACCAAGATCAAGCACGTTTAATATTAAAAAAGCAGCAGATAGAAGAAAAAACAACATTACTGAAAAGTTTTCAAAACTGTATAATCGAGACTCCACAAGACAAGAATTTTCATGGCACCAAGACTGTTTAGCTACATATTTAAGTGAGGAGAAAATACGGCGCCGAGAAATTGCGTTGTGTAAAGCAGAAGAAAAAGAAGAGTCTTCTTCAACTTCTGAAGCAAACGCGGGGGTACGTTCTCAAAAATTTCGTTCGTCATCAAGGACAAGTGCAGAAGTAAATAAACCATTGAAATGCTTAATTTGTGGAAAATTAACGAGGAACAAAGATATGCAGCTGTATTTGTGTTCGGAAATTTAAGCAGCGGAACAAATTTTAAATACTGCACGCAGTAAAGAAGACCATGTTTTTACCCAACTTAGTACTAGCCAACGACCTGAAGATTTATTTGCTATCGAAGTGAGGTATCACAAATAGTGATACCGTGATTATTTAAGAATGCCGAGAAATTCTACCAAACCAACAGGTCGACCTTCAAATCAGATCCCTTGAGAAATACTTCACAATGCATTTGACAAATTCATAGATGAAATTAAATATCAGTTTTCAACACATTCTTTTGAAGTGCACTTCTTAGCTCAGCGACTCGCTGTACTTACAAACATAGAAGGTGCTGTGATGGAGAACGTGTAGTGAAATCATTACTTATTGATAAATTTGGTGAAAACATATTATTTTCTTACCCAACTGATAGATCAAAATCTTCATTAGTGTTTATGGGAAATCTACCATTGGCGGAAATAATAGAACATGTTCGTAGCATCAATTCAAAAACTACATCATTCAGAGTGCAAAAGCATTGCGTCAAGAACTATTAAAAACAGAACTAATACCTAGTGGCTATTTACGTGATGAAAATTTGCTTCCAAAATTTCTTAGAAAATGAAAGGTTGCCACAAACATGGGAGATTTTTCTGCAAGCTTTGAGCAATAACTATTATACAAAAGTATTATATGTGTTTTATGAGTAGAGTAAAATCAGGCATTCTGTGACCTCATTTCCCCCAGAATCCCTCATTTCCCCACACATCTGGACCAAAAAGTTTTCTTCGACTAACCATTTTCATCTTTCGAGATAAACCTATCTTAAATTTTTTATGTTTCGAGATAAATGAGCATCCACATTTCCTCCTTATGGGATTTACATGTAAATTTGGGAGGAAATGAGGAGAATCCCTCATTTGCCCCACATCTGAACCAAATAGTTTTCTTTGTCAGCCATTGCATCTTTCGAGATAAACCTATCTTGTTTGGTATTAATTAACACTAGATTTTCTCAGCTACCCGAATCTCTAGGAATTTTCAGATAACATCACCCCCAAGGAGCTACCCCAATTTTAAGATTTCTTACCTGTAGCGACTTTTGACCGTTCTTATAAACTTTTTAGTCATGCGATACACCTTGTTAGTCTAAAATTTTACGACAACCGAATCTGTAAACAGATTTGAAACAGGACCACCCTTACCATTTTACACACACCTCTAAATTATAACTTTCCTGCAGCTTATACCTAAAGAAAATCTAAAAACCATTCTTAAAACTTTTATTACAGACAATTTTACTAATACAGTTTAAATTTTGTAAACCACATTTCTAAATACATATTCACAATTTTTATTTTGAACCTAGAACTTCTCATATCGGCTCATACTTATTAATATTTATTTCTAAATAGAGCACCTTTTCCAAAGACCAACCGGACCCGCATGTTTCAAATTCCTCTGATTTTGTTCTTATGGTTTCGCTTAAGACCTCGTACATATTTTCCAGATTACTAGAAGACGTTATAACCACATTTTTGTGTTAAAGGATTTCACATCGGTAGTCTCTTCCCCGATTTTGGTGTAAACGCCGTAGAGTTCGCAATAGACTTTTACTGCTGTATGTTGTATTCTTTTTTCATTAATTAATCGAATAAATCGCTCTTTCTGCTTCCAAAGAAACTCGGGCACTCCATCGTCGACACTGGCGTTCTTTATGCGATAGCAGCCATACGGTTGTTAAACGCTGTACTAACCATTTCTACACCATCGTCACTAGTAGCGGTAACTGATGCATTTTTATGTTTGTTGCTCCTTAAGTGTGCGGCATAGGTAGTTTTTTCCATTTCGAAATCGCATACTTTACACATAATTCGTGGTTGTTTCGTACAAGGCCCTTTAACAGCTGGCGGAGCTGAACGTTTACGGCTTAATGACATACCGTGCTGTTTTCCTTGTGTCGCTGTAAGTTGCCCATTCTCGTAAAAGCGATACCGCAAGTCTCACAGTTTAAGTACTTTGCTGCGGACGGCTTAACCTGGGCGATGTTACACCACAACATTTGTTCTGGTGCCGTTTGAGCATCCTCCTGGTAAAGTAGACGTGACACAGCTCGCATTTAAAACGTTTGCAGATACCATTTTAGTACAAAACAAAATCCGCACTATAGCACTTGACTTGTAATCGAACTAACTAAAGAGTTTACTCTTGCACACCTGTTTTATGTACCCTATAGAATGCAAATCGAAGGTTTCCGAAGACACCCGAACGAAGTTGAGGATTCATCGGGGAACTAAATGACGTCATAATCCTTGCTGCTCGTCCAATACATTTAGCGTCAATGCATGCACCTGGTTCGCTTCGTCGATAGTGCGAATGCAGTTAGTAGAAACACCGGAAAACGTCTTCCATGTTATACGGATCGCGTGCATATTAAAAATCCAAAAGGGTGGTAGCACACGCACACAAATTGTGTGCAAGTCGTGCTGAAGATGCAGTGCTACTATAACCAAAAACACTTTAAACCATTACTAGAAAATACCAACTTGTTGTCTACAGGATACTTACAACAATTTAATTTTAAATAACTTCTACGTCATATTTTAGGTGGGCTTGAATATTTTCTAAATGAATCACCAAGCGAAAGTATATGTAGCAGTATTAAATTAACCATTAATTTCCCATTTTACGACCATAGTTAATTATAGATTAAAATTTAATTTGTGCACGTTCGAGCTTCTCGTAAACTAACATATTTTATAGCAACTGTATAATACATGCATACCCCTTTCGCCGCTACTGCTATTCTTGTAATTGCTAGAAAAAGTCACTCTCCTTTTACTGTTACGACTGGGCAAAGCACCATTTTTATACTTTCTATAGCACATCGCGCACTTTTCGTCTGATAATTAAATTTTGCTTCTGTGGCTTTTACACTTTCGCATAGCGGTCGGCCGCACGTATTGATTTCTAGAACCGGTAAGTACTCGATATCGTCCAAATAGAAATTAGATGCTCGATGTCTATCAATTTCAGATTCCCTCGTAAAGGTAGAAAAACTCGGTCAATCATCCATTAAACTTCGACCCGCTACCGTTTTGATAATTTCCAAACATTTTCGAACGACAATGGGCTGAGAATTTTAAACCTCCGAGGATCTTTAAGTCGTGATCAATTACACATCCGAGCTACGCGTAAACTAACATATTTTGCAGCAACTGTATAATACATGCATACCCCTTCTCTGCGCTACTGCTATTCTTGTAGTTGCTTGGAAAAGTCAGTCGCCCTTTTACTGCTAGGGCCGCTAAAAGCACCATTCCATACTTTATTTATAAGTGTAGCACATCGCCACTTTTTGTCGGTTAATTAAATTTTTGTTTATGTAGGCCTTTACACTTTCGCTTATTTAAACATCTAATACGACCGATTAACCACTTTCGATTATTCTAACGGACCACCATACATCCCACCGCACCGTTCTTTTGAATCCAACGATCCTATGGGCTTCACGCACTAACACCTGACGTATCTTTCCTACTATTTGTTAAACAAAACCCCGGTATCACCATTGTGGACGTAAACAGATGTTTGTGGATGTGTACGAGTATGTAACCATATACATTAACCAGTCTAAGCTATTTTATTTAGTCCACGAAAACTACTATTTTTCTAAACCACAATTAATAATCGCCTTTATAGGTCCCACATTTCGACCATTACCAATGACTGGTGCTACGTACATGGAAACTTTAATTTCTTATTGGAGAATTCTTATTCTCCCGCGCACTGCCGCGTAGTTGCATGTTCATTCCTTTTGAGTATATGCTCGTTATAGGTTGTAAGACCCTCGGTTTTACTTAACTACAATTCGTGAAACCCTTTAATCTTTTTAATCGTATCTTTCTCGCCTACATTACAGTAGGACTTAGCACTATTACCAACAAATTCTAATACTGGACCCCCATTAAATACGTCTTTAATTTTCCTACAACTTTTTTTTACAAGTGTTATATTGTATTTATTATACAGGGTAGTCACTCTTTTAAGATAAATATATTTTGCTAGGTATCAACTAATATTAAATTTTCTAGGGACCCCAAATCTGTAAACAGATTTTAAATAGGACCACCCATACAAAGTTATGCGTTTTAAAGACCAAATTATTAATTTTGCTCATCTTTATTTAACACCATCTTTAGAACCCTTTTTTGCTAGCAAGACATATGCCTTAACAACCATCTCCCGAAATCTAAAACCGCCGTGTCCGCGAATACCACGTGGAGATAACACGTATACTCTGTCAACCAGGATAGAAGCCGGAAGGATTTGGAAGGTGGGAGAAGAACTTAAAATTATGGAATCTTAAAACTAATATATACAAATATAAACAACTATCTTATATCTTTACGCCCCATGCGTAGATTGTTGTACTATTAGGAATGATGTACCTTTTGTCATCTTCCTCGATAAACTAATTTTATTAATAAGCTGCGTATGCAAATCGTATTCTTTACTCCGGATACATACGCAGGCAAGTACTCGATACCATCCAAATAAAGGTTTGGATGCTTGGTGACTGTTAACATCCGCTTCCCTCGTGACCCCAGACACATCCCAGCCCATGAGCACCCTGCGCATGCACCTGCCCATGCGCACCTGCGCGTGCACACCTGCCCATGCGGCTGCCCATGCGCATCCCTCTCTGTGCGAGTGCTATTTCGGGTAACGTCACAGCCTTTTATAAATAAAGAACAATGTTATATACTATTATAAAATGTTTATTCTGACATTATACATAACAAATTTAAAAATATTTAATCCAACATGGGGTCATTTAAACTTAATTTTAATACAAAGTTATACACAGAAGACAGTCCTTTCTTTATGTTTTGTTTGGGTGGCTTTAATTTTATCTAATTTTATTCAGCTTAAAATTTAAATCGATACCCAAGTCCTCTATCTCCTTTTCTAACCAATAGTTTGATACATAGAGACCGTCTAGGTTTTCGAATTGTAAAATGTACCGAAGTTTGCCTCTATATTTAAAGTCTTTGATTCCGCCGACAACCAGATCCATTCCTTCGTGTAATTCTTGCAGCTTGTGACAATCTTTTAATCGCAGCTTTCCACTATATCCTGCATACGTATCTTGTTAAGCTTGATCGACTTCTTCTTGTCGGTATTGGAGAAATCCTTATTCTCCCACAGACTGTTGCGTAGTTGCATGTCCATTCCTTTTGGGATATATGCTCGTTATAGGTTGTAAGACCCTCGGTTTTAAATGATCCAAAGGTTCTTTACTAGGCAAATATACAATGTTTAACGGACCCCCTTTGCGTGTGGTGTACGCAAAGATTACGAAACCCGCATTCCTTAGTTCGTCTTTGTTATCTGCCATTTTGATAAATACGTTTTAGAATAACCTTTTAAAAATATACGGATTTAGTACCATCCTTTTCCGCAAGGACGCCTACATAACTAAAAGTCTTTTTACTAACCACAAATGCATACAACTTGTAGAAACCAGATGTATCTAAGTCAGTCCATCGACACATAAAATAATCTTTTAATTCTTCCTCATTTTCTCTAATAAGATGTTCTTTGTCTAACACATCTTTTATTGATCGCGTATTGTCGCAGTGTTTTCCATGTAGTCCAATTTTCGCCTTTTGCATCCATTTCCTCTAATTCAGCTGTCTTTTCCTTCCACTTACAGCGTATGGTATACATAATGGGGCAATTTCCTTTAGCGTAAACGGATAGAGTTTACTACCAATATTTACGCGTTTCGTACAACCTCTGGACGAATGTTAGGCGTATCTATCAATCCCAAGTCCGAAATTACTATTTCTTTTGGAATTGTAGAATATGGTGTTGCAGATTGTGTAAAATATGTACTACCTGCTTTAATGTAGCACTTGTGTAATATTTTTATTTTATCTTGGTTGTCTTCCTCCTCTACTATCTCCAAATAATTTACAGGTAAATAGTTAAAACTAAAAGCCGAAAGCACATACTTTATCAATTTTCCCTTTCCTCTGGTTTTTGGACAACTTAATTTGCAAGCCTGTCAATTTCTTTGTATTACCATTCCCCCAATACACGTACTGTAGCAGGTTATTATACACTAAACAGCAGCTATTTTGTAGCTTGTCCGATAGCTTACTCCACATTTTGGTAAGTGGTACCGAGTACATTGGCGCCTTTAGGAAGTATAACACTATCTTCCAATAAGGTTAAACAGTCTTTTAAGGGTTTATACACCCGTTCCGCACTGACATAGCTTCCAATTGCACAGTTGTATATTGTCGCTTCAATCGCGTAATACCATGTTCTTTGGCCAAAGTAGACGCAAATGTTTCCCTTAAACGTACATCTGGACAACGTAAAAAATCTAGTATATGATTGCCAAGTTGTTTATTAACACCAGGACTTGTTATCTGGCACACAAATTTGTTGTAAATCTTAATTCTTGCATTGGTTGTTAGCCATGTTAAACAATCAATCCCCAGTTTTATCGTTGTCAACTATAATATTACACTTTTCTTCGTATTCTCCTTATAGCAAAAGTTATGCTTTGTAGTTAAATAATTACACATCTCCATCTTGCTAAATATGCCTGCAAAATCTTGGGTTACATCCATGTCAAAAGATAGAAATAATCTTTTCGACTTCGTCTAATATATCTGGTAGTTCCTCCAATAAAGTTTCCAACTAACATCTGCTAGTTCCACTTTGTATGGAACACATATAGGATTTTGGAATTTTTATTAATGCATTCGAGGTCTTCTTTTCCGATAATTTCTTTTACCTCTGGCCTATCTTGTTACTGCTTTCCAGAAAACGGAAGCTTAGCTTTAACACCATGCCTAGCGGAAACAAATCGGTCGAACTTTCTTCGTAGATAGCTGTTAAATGCACCACAAATTTCGTTTCTAGGATAAACAATTTTTGTTTGCAGATGTTGTTCAGGTGTCAGAAAGGCCGAGAGTTTTAACCAACATTATATCGTCACAAAATGGTTCAATAATTGGTGATAAGTCCGCCAGTCAGCATCTTTTCCCTGGACATAACAAATATTACCAATATCTGTCACAGATTATTGTTGCACATATATTCTGCAAGTCAAAAATAATTCGTCATTTTGTGATTTACCCAAGATAGTTGGGAAATTTAGCAAGATGGAGAGTAATTATTTAACTACAAACCATAACTTTTGCTAAAGGGCGAATACGAAGAAAAGTGTAATATTATAGTTGACAGAGGGTAAATTGGAATGATTGTTTAACATGGCTAACAACCAATGCAAGAATTAAGATTTACAACAAATTTGTGTGCCAGATAACAAGTCCTGGTGTTAATAAACAACTTGGCAATCATATACTGAGATTTTTACGTTGTCCAGATGTACATTTAGGAACATTTGCGTCACTATGGCCAAAGAACATGGTATTACGCGATTGAAGCGACAATAAATGACTGCAATTGGAAGTATGTCAGTGCGGAACGGGTGTATAAACCCTTAAAAGACTGTTTAACCTTATTGGAAGATGTATACTTCCTAAAGGCGCCAATGTACCGTACCACTTACCAAAATGTGGAAGCTATCGGACAAGCTACAAAATAGCTGCTGTTTAGTGTATAATAACCTGCTACAGTACGTGTATTGGGGAATGGTAATACTAAAGAAATTGACGGGCTTGCAAATTAGTTGTCCAAAAACCAGAAAAGGAAAATTGATAAAGTATGTGCTCGGCTTTTAGTTTTAACTATTTACCTGTAAATTATTTGGAGATAGTATAAGGAGAAGATGTCCAAGATAAATAAAATCTTACACAAGTGCTACATTAAAGCAGGTAGTACATATTTTACACAATCTGCACACCATATTCTACAATTCCAAAAGAAATAGTAATTTCGGACTTGGGATTGATAGATACGCCTAACATTCGTCCAGAGGTTGTACGACAACGCGTAAATATTGGTAGTAAACTCTATCCGTTTACGCTAAAGGAAATTACCCCATTATGTATACCATACGCTGTAAGTGGAAGGAAAAGACAACTGAATTAGAGGAAATGGATGCAAAAAGGCGAAAATTGACTACATGGAAAACACTGCGACAATACGCGATCAATACAAAGATGTGTTAGACAAAGAACATCTTATTAGAGAAAATGAGGAAGAATTAAAAGATTATTTTATGTGCCGATGGACTGACTTAGATACATCTGGTTTCTACAAGTTGTATGCATTTGCGGTTAGTAAGAAAGACTCTTTAGTTATGTAGGCGTTCTTGCAGAAAAGGATGGTACTAAATCCGTATACTTTTTAAAAGGTTATTCTAAAACGTATTTATCAAAATGGCAGATAACAAAGACGAACTAAGGAATGGGTTTGTAATCTTTGCGTACACCACACGCAAAGGGGTCCGTTAAACATTGTATATTTGCCTAGTAAAGAACCTTTGGATCATTTAAAACCGAGGGTCTTACAACCTATAACGAGCATATACCCAAAAGGAATGGACATGCAACTAAGCAACAGTCTGTGGGAGAATAAGGATTTCTCCAATACCGACAAGAAGAAGTCGATCAAGCTAACAAGATACGTATGCAGGATATAGTGGGAAAGCTGCGATTAAAAGATTGTCACAAGCTGCAAGAATTACACGAAGGAATGGATCTGGTTGTCGGCGGAATCAAAGACTTTAAATATAGAGGCAAACTTCGGTACATTTTACAATTCGAAAACCTAGACGGTCTCTATGTATCAAACTATTGGTTAGAAAAGGAGATAGAGGACTTGGGTATCGATTTAAATTTTAAGCTGCGAATAAAATTAGATAAAATTAAAGCCACTCCAAACAAAACATAAAGAAAGGACTGTCTTCTGTGTATAACTTTGTATTAAAATTAAGTTTAAATGACCCCATGCTTGGCATTAAATATTTTTAAATTTGTTATGTATAATGTCAGAATAAACATTTTATAATAGTATATAACATTGTTCTTTATTTATAAAAGGCTGTGACGTTACCCGAAATAGCACTCGCACAGAGAGGATGCGCATGGGCAGCACGCATGGGCAGGTGTGCACGCGCAGGGTGCGCATGGGCAAGAGTGTGCATGCGCAGGGTGCTCATGGGCTGGGATGTGTCTGGGCGTACACGAGGGAAGCGGATGTTAACAGTCACCAAGCATCCAAACCTTTATTTGGATGGTATCGAGTACTTGCCTGCGTATGTATCCGGAGTAAAAGAATACGATTTGCATACGCAGCTTATTAATAAAATTAGTTTATCGAGGAAGATGACAAAGGTACATCATTCCTAATAGTACAACAATCTACGCATGGGGCGTAAAGATATAAGATAGTTGTTTATATTTTGTATATATTAGTTTTAAGATTCCATAATTTTAAGTTCTTCTCCCACCTTCCAAATCCTTCCGGCTTCTATCCTGGTTGACAGAGTATACGTGTTATCTCCACGTGGTATTCGCGAGACACGGCGGTTTTAGATTTCTCGGGAGATGGTTAGTTAAGGCATATGTCTTGCATAGCAAAAAGGGTTCTAAAGATGGTGTTAAATAAAGATGAGCAAAAATTAATAATTTGGGTCTTTAAAACGCATAACTTTGTATGGGTGGTCCTATTTAAAATCTGTTTACAGATTTGGGGTCCCTAGAAAATTTAATATTAGTTGATACCTAGCAAAATATATTTATCTTAAAAGAGTGACTACCCTGCGTATAATAAATACAATATAACACTTGTAAAAAAAGTTGTAGGAAAATTAAAGACGTATTTAATGGGGGTCCAGTATTAGAATTTGTTGGTAATAGGGCTAAGTCCTACTGTAATGTAGGCGAGAAAGATACGATTAAAAAGATTAAAGGGTTTCACGAATTGTAGTTATAAAACCGAGGGTCTTACAACCTATAACGAGCATATACCTCAAAAGGAATGAACATGCAACTACGCGGCAGTGCGCGGAGAATAAGAATTCTCCAATAAGAAATTAAAGTTTCCATGTACGTAGCACCAGTCATTGGGCAATGGTCGAAATGTGGGACCTATAAAGGCGATTATTAATTGTGGTTTAGAAAATAGTAGTTTTCGTGGACTAAATAAAATAGCTTAGACTGGTTAATGTATATGGTTACATACTCGTACACATCCACAAACATCTGTTTACGTCCACAATGGTGATACCGGTGGTTTTTGTTTAACAAATAGTAGGAAAGATACGTCAGGTGTTAGTGCGTGAAGCCCATAGGATCGTTGGATTCAAAAGAACGGTGCGGTGGGATGTATGGTGGTCTCCGTTAGAATAATCGAAAGTGGTTAATCGGTCGTATTAGATGTTTAAATAAGCGAAAGTGTAAAGGCCTACATAAACAAAAATTTAATTAACTGACAAAAAGTGTGCGATGTGCTACACTTATAAATAAAGTATGGAATGGTGCTTTTAGCGGCCCTAGCAGTAAAAGGGCGACTGACTTTTCCAAGCAACTACAAGAATAGCAGTAGCGCAGAGAAGGGGTATGCATGTATTATACAGTTGCTGCAAAATATGTTAGTTTACGCGTAGCTCGGATGTGTAATTGACCACGACTTAAAGATCCTCGGAGGTTTAAAAATTCTCAGCCCATTGTCGTTCGAAAATGTTTGGAAATTATCAAAACGGTAGCGGGTCGAAGTTTAATGGATGATTGACCGAGTTTTTCTACCTTTACGAGGGAATCTGAAATTGATAGACATCGAGCATCTAATTTCTATTTGGACGATATCGAGTACTTACCGGTTCTAGAAATCAATACGTGCGGCCGACCGCTATGCGAAAGTGTAAAAGCCTACAGAAGCAAAATTTAATTATCAGACGAAAAAGTGCGCGATGTGCTATAGAAAGTATAAAATGGTGCTTTGCCCAGTCGTAACAGTAAAAGGAGAGTGACTTTTTCTAGCAATTACAAGAATAGCAGTAGCGCGGCGAAGGGGTATGCATGTATTATACAGTTGCTATAAAATATGTTAGTTTACGAGAAGCTCGAACGTGCACAAATTAAATTTTAATCTATAATTAACCATGGTCGTAAAATGGGAAATTAATGGGTAATTTTAATAGTGCTACATATACTTTCGCTTGGTGATTCATTTGGAAAATATTCAAGCCCACCATTTCCTAAAGTATGACGTAGAAGTTATTTAAAATTAAATTGTTGTAAGTATCCTGTAGACAGCAAGTTGGTATTTTCTTAGTAATGGTTTAAAGTGTTTTGGTTATAGTAGCACTGCATCTTATACAGCACGACTTGCACACAATTTGTGTGCGTGTGCTACCGCTCTTTGGATTTTTAATATGCACACGATCCGTATAACATGGAAGACGTTTTCCGGTGTTTTACTAACGGCATTCGCACCATCGACGATGCGAACCAGGTGCATGCATTGGCGCTAAATGTATTGGACGAGCAGCAAGGATTATGACGTCATTTAGTTCCCCGATGAATCCTCAACTTCGTTCGGTGTCTTCGAAACCTTCGGTTTGCATTCTATAGGGTACATAAATCAGGTACGCTCGAGTAAGCTTTTTAGTTAGTTCGATTACAAGTCAAGTGCTATAGTGCGGGTTTTGTTTTGTACCAAAATGGTATCTGCAAACGTTTTTAAATGCGAGCTGTGTCACGTCTACTTTACCAGGAGGATGCTCTCAAACGGCACCAGAACAAATGTTGTGGTGTAACATCGTCCAAGGTTGCTTATACATCCGTCCGCAGCAAAGTACTTAAACTGTGAGACTTGCGGTATCGCTTTTACGAGAATGGGCAACTTACAGCGACACAAGGAAAACAGCACGGTATGTCATTAAGCCGTAAACGTTCAGCTCCGCCAGCTGTTAAAGGGCCTTGTACGAAACAACCACGAATTATGTGTAAAGTATGCGATTTCGAAATGGAAAAACTACCTATGCCGCACACTTAAGGAGCAACAAACATAAAAATGCATCAGTTACCGCTACTAGCGACGATTGTGTAGAAATGGTTAGCACAGCGTTTAACAACCGTATGGCTAGCTATCGCATAAAGAACGCCAGTGTCGACGATGGAGTGCCCGAGTTTCTTTGGAAGCAGAAAGAGCGATTTATTCGATTAATTAATGAAAAAAGAATACAACATTCAGCAGTAAAAGTCTATTGCGAACTCTACGGCGTTTACACCAAAATCGGGGAAGAGACTACCGATGTGAAACTTTAACACAAAAAATGTGGTTATAACGTCTTCTAGTAATCTGGAAAATATGTACGAGGTCTTAAGCGAAACCATAAGAACAAAATCAGAGGAATTTGAAACATGCGGGTCCGGTTGGTCTTTGGAAAAGGTGCTCTATTTAGAAATAAATATTAATAAGTATGAGCCGATATGAGAAGTTCTAGGTTCAAAATAAAAATTGTGAATATGTATTTAGAAATGTGGTTTACAAAATTTAAACTGTATTAGTAAAAATTGTCTGTAATAAAAAGTTTTAAGAATGGTTTTAGATTTTCTTTAGGTATAAGCTGCAGGAAAGTTATAATTTAGAGGTGTGTGTAAAATGGTAAGGGTGGTCCTGTTTTAAATCTGTTTACAGATTCGGATTCTACATAAAATTCTAGCCTAACAAGATGTATTGCATGTATAAAAATTTATAAGAACGATCAAAAGTCGCTACAGGTAAGAAATCTTAAAATCAGGGTAGGTCCCTGGGGATGGCGTTATCTAAAAATTCTTAGAAATTCGGGTAGCTGAGAAAATTCTAATCTTAATTGATACCAAACAAGGTACATTTATCTCGTGGGTGGAATGTGGAGAAAGATTTATCTCGCAGAGGGTATATGTGTAACTTTGCAGGGCGTGGTCCGATTTTAAATCTGTTTAGAGATTCGGATTCTACATAAAATTCTAAGCTAATTTAATGTATCGCATGTATAAAAAATGTTTAAGGACGGTCGAAATCGCAACTGGTAAGAAATCTTAAAATCAGGGTAGCTCCTTGGGGTGATGCAATCGAAAAATTCCTAGAGATTCGGGTAGCTGAGAAAATTCTAATGTTAATTAATACCAAACAAGATAGGTTTATCTCAAAAGATGCATTGGCTAGACAAAGAAAACTATTTGGTTCAGATGAAAGATAAAAAAATGGCTAGTCGAAGAAAACTTTTTGGTTCAGATGTGGGAGGAAATGAGGATGCTCATTTATCTCGAAACATAAAAAATTTAAGATAGGTTTATCTCGAAAGATGAAAAATGGTTAGTCGAAGAAAACTTTTTGGTCCAGATGTGTGGGGAAATGAGGGATTCTGGGGGAAATGAGGTCACAGAATGCCTGATTTTACTCTACTTTTATGACATATTTTTTACGGCTACTGAGAAACAGACACCAAAACATATAGCGTTAACTGAATCAATTCATCACTTGACTAGATCAAAACAATTGATAAGTATATCGAATAAGTTTGGACATTGCATCAGCTATATAGCATTACAACAGCTTGATTTATAAGTAACAATTTTAATTGCGTATGAAGATGCAGAAAATAATTTGCTTATTCCTAAGAATATAGCGAAAATTCATCGTTATTTCCTCGTGGCGCTATTGACAACAATGATTTCAACGAAGAAACATTAAGCGGTAAAGACTATGCTCATGTAACAGCAATGTTAATTTATCAAGAAAAAATTCTATCGAGAACGAAATACATTTCGTTAAATTGAATCCTACAGCTGAACAGTTTGAGCATGATTTGAAGGCCTTAAATTCTCAAGAAATTCATCACTTCAAAGCAAGTATGGAGCCTTCAATATTTAATTATGTTAACAGCAGTTGTCTATTAACTTCCAATCACAATCACTCACAATTTGATTACCCTGTGTTTAATATAGATTGCAACATGAGATCAATTATTGAACAACTTTTGTCGACCATTGAAGGACTCGATACCAGGATGAACAGTACCGTTTGAGAATTTTCCTATATCTACAATTGGATTTAGCCCGATAATTCCCCAACCACCTACTTCAAGAGATTTGTATTCTGCTATGAGAAATTTTGTTAACTTACGTCAATCGTTAAATAAACATATAGCTGTTTTTTCATGCGATATGTCTATTTACCTGATACCAAAAAATATCTAACAAAGTAGTCAAGCATTTGAAGGATTGATATTCAGAATTGGAACATTTCATGTACAAAAAAAATTCTTACGATGTTTGGGCCAATATATAGAAGGAAGTGGACTCGACAGCATTCTTATCGAAGCCAATGTTTATGGTGTTTATACTTTGGTATCAATTCTTAAAGGTACTCAGTACAACAGAGGCATCTGGACCATATAAACTTATGTATGAAGCATACAGTTTACAGAATTTATTGATTACATGAATTTATCTGAAGATGGGACTTTTAACGAGCAATTACAGCAGTTGAATATTTGTCTACAAGAGATAAGAGAAGCAGGCGCGTGTTGGAATACCTTGAAGGGCCCGGGAAAATTTCCTTAATGAGGGTCCAACCCCGATTCGTTAATTGATTAAACGATATTTAGCTTTTTCTAATTTATTGGCAATTGAGAAGTAACAGTAGATAAGGAACGTACCAGTTTAAGCGATAAATATAACCAACATAAAACTATAACCGAAACTATTTTTCCAATTTTTCAAAATTTTTAAATCACATGAGCACTGAAAGCGAAGTGTTCAAATATTTAAATAATTACTGTGGAATGATAGAAATTCTTTTGAATTCGATTATGAGTGACAGAAGTAATAACTATAAATTACATTTATTGACTATTCCACAATGTTTACCTTATTTCTTGTCTATGAATTATATTCGTGGGGTGACACTTTACTTACAAGATATGTTACAATTACCTCCAGACGTTATACATGATATGATGAGAGGAATGCATGCCGTCAAGCGAACTCAAGGAACATTCAACTCAGTTGATTGTGACTTAGCACTAGAACAGTCTCAGAACCGATCTTCTGCAGTGATGGGAGGTTTAATTTGTATCACTAAAAATGAAGAAGCAATGCAAAGATGGTTGCTTCTGTATCCTTTAAAAAATAGCTTTCATTCAATTCTTTCTTCATACCATGGAATACAATCTGACACTACAGGTGACATTAATAGTCATAATGAATGGACACAATCGAGAATTAATACGGACGAAAAGGATGTTGAAAATATCATTAAATGTTTCAAAGCTTGCAATCCATTTAATAGTAGTGGGGATTGTGTGCTTTGCAATATTTTCACAGGTGTGCGATGCTTAATTAATGTTAAAGAAAATGGGGAGACTATTAAATACATACAAAATGAAAGATTGTTCAAGAAAAACAAGAAATTATCGGATCCTATACAAAAAACTAGATTTTACAATTTTGAAGATACTCCTGCGAAAACAAACAAAAATACTGCCAACAAAAAATTGCAAGACGTGACAGACATTTTTTCAAAAATCATTCCTGGTGGCTTCTCATCGTGGATTTGATACAAAGATATTAGCATTATATAAAGTATTGGATTACTGCAAGTATTTCTTTGACAATGACAGATTTTACAGGAAGTCACTAAAATCACAACTCGTTGAAATTCAAAAAACTATAACTGTGGTACAAGCTCTCAGCAAGATATAATAAATTTAAATACTTTCAAAATCTATATTGTTGATGGTATGGCACTTGTTTACAAAATTAAATAAATAAGTTCAATAAATACCTTTGGTGATTTTGCCGAGGCTTTCTTCAAAAAAATTATGCAATTTTTTACGTTGCCTGACGTGAAGAGGGTAGATGCAATATTTGATAGATGTGACGACATTTCTATAAAGCTTTTGGAGTCAAACTTACGGAGTAAAGGCCA
Organism: Platerodrilus igneus; assembly: GCA_036346225.1. NCBI lineage: Eukaryota > Metazoa > Arthropoda > Insecta > Coleoptera > Lycidae > Platerodrilus > Platerodrilus igneus. The sequence goes on from JARFIW010001599.1 coordinate 11,854,577, forward strand.
AATTATTAAAAATATTATAATTTCAAGTCATTCAACAACAATTCCTGCTGATTGTAAAGGTTTTCTTGCAAACATTCAAAATAAATTATAACTTGTTCGATTTCTCTGCACTAATACTCCAAAATATGCACAAGTTAAAGAAGACTACGGAGATGTACTGCGAAACTGCGAGAGGATTCGACGATCTAACTAAATGTTTCAAGTCACAAGGGTCTTTATTTTGTGAGATACTTGAATTACAATCAAACCATTTAGAAGCTCATTCAAGAATGTTTTACCACATATTCCACGCAGTAAGGATCCAATCTGCTCATATTAATATGATAAGCGCTGATACAGATGTATTCGTTTTGCCAATTTATTTCTTGAGATACGTAGCAACTATCGAGTGTCTTGGTCTATGGTACGACGGTTCTCATACAAAGAAATATTTTCTAGGATGTCATTTAGCTGCTGAATCCCTGTGTGAAAGGATATGCGACATATTGCTAGCATTGCATACTATAAGTGGTTGTGACACTACTAGCAGATTTGACAGTAAAATGCAATGTTTGAAAGCTGCATTTGAAGATTTTGTAGAAACAAGCATTACGTCTTTGGGAAGCCTTGACCTAAATAATGAGCAGTTTGGAATACTTTGCAGTTATTCTTTTTACGAAAAAAATTATTTGCTGATGAACTCAGATATAACCTGATTTTTCAAAACATAGGTTTCGGTTTTAATTTGATGAAAGTGATATACACATCAGATGCTTTGCATTTGTGTTTATTAAGGGCTACGGTACAAACATTTATTTGGGAAAATTCTCATCAAACACAATCACACCCCATTGATTATTGTTTATATGGTTATGAAAAGCTGAATGGTAAACTTACGTCCACGACAAATGACTAAGCCGTCTTTACCAGAGTCATTAATTCAACTTTGTCAATGTACTGCAAATTGTCGCACTATGTCTTACAGTTGCAAAAAATCAGAATTATTGTGTATTTCTTTTTCTAGATGTATTTAAACTTTGATCATTACTGTTTGGTTAGGTAGTTTCAACGCTTATCGTTTATTCCGATTAATAAAGTGAGTAAAGTATTTTGAATGGCCGCTAATTTGTTGTTTATGATATGAATTGTTACAAATATGTTTGTAAAGGTTTTATACCTCATTTGGTTGAAGTAATGAATAATTCTTAGTACAAAATTTAATTTTTAATGTTTTGGAATTTCATACAGAGTTTTATCAATTGATTAATAAAGTATTTTGATAGTCTTTGGAGATTTTCTTTTTGAAGAAAGTCTCATACATAGAACAGCCTTTCTCTTGAAAAAATTGTTTTTGAATAGCTAAATTGCTTGTAAATTGTTTTTGAATAGTTAAATTGCTTGTTACATTAAAGATTTATTTGAACTTAAAATACATAAGATTATTTTGGAATGCATATGTTGTGATTAATTATAATTAGCTATCCAAAATAATTTTTTTCATGAAAACGGGGATTCCACATATTATCAAAAAGAAATTCTCCAAGGATTATCAAACTAATTTATTAATCAACTAATAAGCATCCCTGCATGTAATTCCAAAACATTGAAAATTTAATTTTGTACCTATAATTATTCATTTCTATGTCGACCTTAAGTATCTTAAAAATTGTATTGACCATCTACAAAGGTTTTAGATTATAAAACTGATAGGGCTCATGCAAATCAATAAATTCTAATTCTTCAAATATTAATATTGCTTATCTTGATCACAAATAGTGATTCCATTGAATGTGCGACCTGTAATTTTCCTTTACAGGTGTAGTACCTTTTAGTGGGGACCGTTATCGAGTGTCCTCGGGTTGTTTGTTTTAGTGTCCTGAGGATGATGGTTTCTACCTTTCCCCTTGTGCATTGTTCCGTCTTTTTGTTAGAGTATTAGAGGTAGTGGCGCTTTCTTTTCTTCTTTCCACTTATTTAATCAGGTAAACAGCAAACCTACGACTGCTTTCGCGCATACGGCAGGGTTCATGCCCGAGCTATGCCGTGGTAGCGCTTTACCTTTTTCTAAAACCGTTTGCTACGTACGTTGACGTAGCTAGCAGAACAACGAAAGAATGCCCGGGCTCATTTGGCGAGTAGACGGGGTATTACAAATACAAAAATAAAGGAAAGGCCTGCAATAAAAATACACGCACTCATTCATAACTCACAACAAAACATAAAAAAAACCTCTAATGAAAAAAAAATTGTTACAAAAGTACAGTAGTACCAAAAAATGAACACAAAAAGAATCAATACTTATCACTATTATACATGACCTTTTTGGAGAGGCTTAAAGCGCAGTATTACCAAACACAAAAAAATTCAAAAACCACAATATACATATATCGGGGGGAACTTCTTAAAATGGCGAGCTGTAGGTTTTAGGTCACTGCCCTATATTAATTACCAAAAGAAAAACCAAATTCCCACACTGAAAACAACAGCTCTAAATTATCATAGTAAGCCTAAAATGAAATACATACAAATGTCACAATACAGGAATCAATAAATAATACCATATTAATAAATACATAACATTTCCCAATAATGAAGTTAATAACTAATATAAAATTACTAATCAATACTGTTGTGAGCCTAAAAGTACCCACATAAAATTGTCCTAATAAAGAAGTTAATAACTAATCTAAAATTACTAATCAATGCTGTTGTGAGCCTAAAAGTACCCACATAAAATTGTCTCAAGAAAGAAGTTAATAACTAATGCAAAATTACTAATCAATGCTGTTGTGAGCCTAGAAGTACCCATATAAAATTGTCCCCAATAAAGAAGTCAGTACCTAATATAAAGCTAATAATCAATATCATCGTGCGCATAAAGATAATCATTCTATACATACACAGCTTAGGCCTCAATAGGACTTTATACACATGCTATTGCCACCGTTACCTAGGACCCATATAAGAAAATAGTGACTAAACACTCACCCTCGAGTCCGCAGTGTGGGACTGATTACACTCTTCCTAAGGACAGGGCGGAGCAGATGGGATTGGGATCACGTACCCGTGTATTCCCTCCACAAAAGAAAGGGGCACACTCCTCATTAAACAGGGCCAAGGAAACACGCGGTTCTATCCACCGGAAGGAACTACAAAAAATACAGTCAAAAATTAGACCTCTTACAAAAGAAAAGTACATGTTTTAAACAATAAAGGTACTCATCACGCAGTGGTGTGTGCACGAAATTTTATAGAGAACGAAAAATGTAACCAGTATTCTTGGTCGAATAGCTGCAGAACGAATCATGTAATCAACTCGTTTTCTAACGAGAGTTAAATGCAATACTCGCGTTATCATACACAGGTGTTAAATATAAACTTGGAAACAACGTTTATCAAATAATACGATACATTATGTCAACGAATCCTTCGGTCGTAGCAGTATAGGAATTAATTGTACGCTATAGCATTGTGTAGCAAGCTGACACGGAAAACAAGGTACCGGCTATTTAAATTATAGAGTAAACTTTTCAAATTCGCAGCAAATGGGTTTAAATGAAATTAATGACAAGCGTTTGTAAGAAGGCAAAATATACAGAATGGTGTTGGCAGATTGAAGCAGAATCTACATAAACGAATAATAAAAGACAAACAAGTACGTTTTAATCTTACTGTTGGAAAATGAACGTAAGACGTTTACCACCCGTCATCTAAGCTCTCTTTTGTGGTAGGTAATACGTCTTTGACTTACCAGTGCAAAAGATAGATAAATGGATATCAGTTCCATCATAAATACCCCAACGTTAACAGAAACTGTTGCAAGGTCACACTAATAGTCTTGGATAACGCGAGTTAAGGTTCGTGGTTTGGGAGCGGCCTTTTTAAAAAAAACATTTTCAAACTTCTTAACACATTCATTTCTTAAACAGACATTAATTATGAAATTTTACAAAGCTTGAATTGAAATTATTCTAAGTCCAAAATTTAATAATCATTGTACTATTTTGTGAGTAGTAAGCAACTGCAATGTAAAAGCTGTTCACTTGACTAACTGATTTCGACTGGGACTCCCGGGCTTTTTATAATATCCCTACCCCCTCACATGGCTGTGGGAACTTGCAGATCTCATGTCTGCTTATTCTTAATTCTATTCATAAATACATTGTTGCGATCTTACTTTCTAAGTAATCTCGGTACCTGACCGTCGGTGACCGCCTGTGACCTGTCATCCGCAGTGTCACTATCGTGTGCGATACAAAGTATTGCATCCGTTCTCATGAACGTTAATAAACTTTACAAATTGTCCTTGTTTTACAATGTTGCACTGCACTTAGCGCATTCCTAACATTTTCTAATAATTTCTTAATTATTCTATTTCTTTATACATATATCAATTGGGGGGATACATAACTCGCGTTAATTAAAGCACTTCAATTTTTATTTAAAATATTTTGGTATAAATTGTTTTAATTTCGATTTATTTTTACAATACCAATTTTTTTATTCTATATTATAAAAACCCACAACACTTCTGTTAAGTAGCCCTATTTATAAATTTAATTTTAATAGTTTATGCTTTCTCCCTCGGGATTGTACAGATTACGGTGTGTCGAACACTATTTTCATGCCCTATGTATTTTTATGAAACCATTTTTTTTTTACAAATAATATACCCGATTCATTTAGCCTTAGTGATCTTTTTATACTTCTCAATACATTTCACGCTGGAATCTTTTTGAGCGCTTTAACCCTCAAACAAGCACATCCGCAGCCGAAGATGCCATGCATTAAGAATTCTTTGATTCGGCAAAAGAAAATCCGTAAATATTTCTACTAGCTCCGAAAATGCATCCTAGACAAAATAACTGGAAATCTACTAAATTAATGAAAAAAATAAAATCGCTCGGTTAAATAAGCAAAATGGACAAGAGCACATTCCACTTAGCAAAACAATAAATAATTGGCCATATTCCATCGATTCTGGTAAGATAAAAAGTATAAATGGAGCAAAAGCGACACGATATCCGTATATAATACTTGTAACAATTGATTTTCATCGATAGTTGATAGGGATTGCGTGACGCTTTCTCTCCATTTATATTTTTTATCTTCCCAGAGTTTATAGAATGTAGCCTATTATTTAGGTTTTGCTAAATGGAAGCTGTTCTTCCCCGTTTTGCCCATTTGATTGAGCGATTTTATTTTTTTTTTATTGATCTAGTAAATCTCAAGTTATTTTCTTTAAGATACATTTTCTGGGTTAGTAAAAGTATTTACGGATTTTTTGTCAAATCAAAGATGCTTAGTTTCGTGTGAAAATGTGCTTGGTATAATGTTGACTTCAGCTGTGGTTATGCCTTTGAGGTTCAAGACGTAATTTGATATTTATTTAGTTTGAATGAATTGAAGTGTTACTGTTAGTCGAGCTACGGGAAACAAGTCCAAAATAGCAAAACAGTGATATGAAATGAGATTTCCAGAACTTGCAGTAGTTTGATTAGCAACTTTTCAGAAAGCTTGTCTATTTTGAAAACAAGTTAAACTTTGATTTGGGTTGTCAATCATCCCGAAATGAACTTCTTGTTGCTCCAATACAACCTACACGGTCCAACTTGCTTTTATCCAGAAACCGCCATTATGTTCAGGACTTTTTGAAGTAATCTTTACAAATTATATATATTGAAATGAAAAACTTAGTCTGTCGATCTAGGAGTAGTATACCAACTTTTTAAGATTTATCAAAATGTTCCTCTAGCATTACTGCTTGGTTTATACTGAATGCAGAATCGAACGTTCGTAAATAACCTTTTGTAGAATCATTATTAAAGCAGAAAAGATAACTATTGTCTAAAATATACGAGATCCCCTTGTGCAGATCCATATGATGTGTCGAGAGTTTGACTTACGTTTGTTGTTCAAACTGCACCGTCAATCTACTACATATTGTCGTGTTTGAAAAAATACTAGCGTTCTAGAAAATATTCAATAGAGGACTATGTCAAAAGGTTTTTGTGAATGCTAGTTTTTAAGAGCTTGAAATTTTTGAATTTTTTCGAGGTATAGATACTTTAGAGCTTCCTTAATCCCATTGTATTTGTATTGTATTTGTCTATTTTATCGTAAACAAAATAGGCGCACATTTAATTCGCAAACTTCTATTTTTACTGTTTCTGTATTATGAACACTTTAGGTATAACGTAAAAATAGCCGTTGGTGTCATGAATAATTACCAAATAAATTTCTGTTAATGCTTGGATTCGGCAATCTTACATTTACGAAATTTTGTAGGCGGTGAAAAGGTTTCGTTATTTCATTTGTTGTGTCTGGAAATAAATACTCCCAGAGTAAACGAACGTATGTGGACGGTGAACTCGTTTTAGCAATTGAATGCTTTTTAACTAATCTCCAAAAGAATACAAGAGATACCTCACAATACAATGAAGAGGCGATGTAAGGAAAGTTGGATCATCTACGATAGATACGAACACATAGTTCAAAACGAAACCAAAAACAAATAAATTTGGGACTTTTCATCTACCAAAGAAGTTCATCGCGATATGTGTTTTACTACGTATAATGTTTGATAGGATATTAGCTGAGAATCATTAGAGATGTTTTGACAATGAATACGAGGTGAGGTAGTTGTACACTACGGTAAGATTATACACAGTATTTCATAAACAAAAAAATAAGATACGACGTGTTTGGTCTTTTTGTCGCACGTTTTCGTGGTTAATTTTAAGTCATTGTAAATTTGTAGTTGTAAATCAAATAGTAAAGCTGTCATCCCTTGTCCCGTTGTATCCAGTCATGAACCTCCTCTGTGCCGATGGAAATTAAGTTGGACTAAAGGGGTAATGACGGACACTTGCTCATGGGCATCGAAGACAAACGGTTGTGTTGGTTCAGTAAAGTGAGTTTAGTCAATAGTGTCGCCGAATGCGAATTTATCGATAAACCCCTAAAAAACACAAGTGGTAGTGCATACGTAACACGTCCAATAAATCTCCTTGCAGTCCACTTCGTTGAAGAGCAGGAACGACACTTAGAACAATAGAATAACTCGGAGGTAAGTTGATATATAAAATTATAAGACCCCGCGCGTAAATTAAACACGACGGTTTATTTTAAAAATGCGGTTAAAGTTCTTAAGAAGTTATACCACTTGAATTTTATGCGGTGGACAGAGAAATAAGTGTCAGAAGCTACCTTCCAGGCAACAGGAAATTATTTGTAATATATAGCAGAAGGTATTCTTATTCACAAACCTTTTGTTGGTAGCACAACTTGTTGGACAATAGTCGGATTTGAGTTATGCCACAATTACATATAATTGCTTTGTTCTAACACTTACTCGGACGATAGTTGATATTGATTAAGTTTGGTAAGCTTTTCCACAAACTCCAAAAGTTTGTGTGTATGTTAAATTTATACAGGGTGGCATTAGTTTTATTGCATTAAATTTAGGAGTTGATAGAAATTGATTAGCTAAACAAAAAACCTATAAGGCATTTTATTCTTGGGCCGCTTTTTAAATGCCTGAGCTAGGTCAACTTAAGTAAAAGTTTTAGGACTGCTGTTTTTTCATATGTTTTTTAAGAAATACTTATGTATACAAGTGCTATCCTGAATCACAACATGCACTGAAGTGATTTCACAATAAGTGTTCAAAATTTCCACCGTATCTGCAAGTTCGTTATTGGTATTATTCTCCGGTTTTCGTATTTTCAAAAAATAACTCATTAATCTACAAACCCGACAAAAAGCTCCAATGACCTAGATCCAATTACAACTAAGTCCCAACACTGCATTTAAATGTATTGTTTCACACATTCAAAATATTAATAATTTCATATATTCATGTAATTTATCAATACTTTATTGTAACACTATATTACTCATAATCATGCATAATTATATCATTGTGCTAATTCGAAACAGTATATAAAGTAGTCACAAAGTAGGCCGTGGCTACAACACTCGGAGAATTAGGTAATCAGGAGGACGTAGGTTAACCCGTTCCAAATTGTAATCAAACCAACATTCTTCTGAAATGAGAGCATCTCGACAAAAGACGGGATGTTTGGTATTATAAAAGGTACTGAAATAGGCCAATTAGTTAGTCAGGAGCTTCAGTAACAAACAGTAACCTTCCATCTGAGTGCACAGTCTAAAATGTAACCTTTAAGTGCATCAATTTATAGCATTTGCTTTGCATCTATATCAAACTTGTACAACCGATGGTTTTAAACTGCTTGCTCATAAACAATGTTAAGTGTGTCTTGTATTTCCATTTAATAGTCAGTTCGATTTCAACTTTGAGGGTACCTCAAAGGCTGTCACAAGCCTCCCGCTACAAATGCGAGTGTCCATAAGTTCCCCTGTTCCACTGTGACAGTATTACCTAAGCACGTAGGTGAAACACGCAACACTTATACACTAATTACATATAACCCTGGTTACGAGCTATGTAATGAAAAAGTACATTCAACTTAAGAGTTCATTACAGTAGCGGCCATCTTGAAATTTTCAAAGATCCAAATTTCTTTCCTATTAGGCACCCAAATTAAAAACGGTTTTAATAAAAGTTACTTATAAAATAATTGTCTATGTGGGAAAGTCATTTAAGTTTTTTTAACTGAAAAAAATTTTTTTTTGCTGGTAATAGAGCGATTTAAACAAATCAGAATTTACAAACCATGTTTAGTTAAGTTTCTTTTACCTTCAAACTTCTGTAATACACGTAAAATGTACTTTTGTTCATTATGGTACAAATTCACCATTCACAAACTCCCATACGCAATTGTGATGGAACAAAATTTGACAAGCTGCAATGAAAACGTAAATAAATAAAAGCAAAACAAACTGTGGACTACTTAAAAATGCAAGACATGCATTTTTATTGTATTAGAGGAATGTATACTGTGTCCGATTCAGTACAATTTTAAATATGTAATAGCAATGTAAACCTATTGAAAATTTGTATTTCATATTTATATCTTTGTTTATTATTTCGTCGTTAGGAAATGATAAAGGAAACGAAGGTGTGATAAGAAAAGAAACCAAACCAACATTTGTAAATTTTCACAAACGGTAATCAAAATCCACTTGACACTTTATCTAATCATTTTTTATTAGACATACGTTTAAACCATTATTCTGTTTTTCTATTTATTGGCCAACTAATTAATGTAACAGCTTTGTCAATTGCATATTAGAAATTGTAAAATAACTGTGCGATGCTAATGTAGGAATGTTGAATCGTATAATTTCTTGTTCCCTAATAATTTTTTTTACATTAGATATTGAAATTTTAAAGTTTTTCACTGATTATAAATGTTAGAGAATATGTATAATTAAAATATCTGTGAGTTTTTATAACTGGACTAATAAGTTCCACAGCACTGCCGTCTATATGTGCTCTCTGGTACTTTATAAACCAAGTAGGCGGAGTACTATATTTCATATCATTTTCTAATGAATATCTGCATCTCGACATTTCGTCCCGCCCTACGCTACCTCACCCCAACCCGCGCTTTTACAGCAGATGGTAGGTAACCTGCTGTGATGAGTTCCTACAGCAGGATATCGTATTCTGCCTAAACGCTGCGTTGCAACAAACGCATCAAGAACGTCAAGAAGAAAATACAGTCGACAACATCAACATTATGGATTATTATTTTTTGTTATGATTATTATATAAACATGCGAATTTTTTAAAAAAATTTAAACTTATTTCTAAAGTGCCTTGAGTTATTTCGTTTGTCAGCAAAAATGCACTATATTTCACCAATTTAAGTTTGCTGAAGGTCACAACTTAATTGGTCGACTTAAAAGCATGATGCTATTGTATATTAATATTTGTGGCCTAGTCAATATTCCAGTGGTTTTAAAACAATTTTAATACTTTTCTCGTGTGTCCATTTGTATCTAAACTGTTTGCTTTAGACACCAGGTTTATTAACAATTTTTGTTTGTCTTATCGGTCTCTACGCCCCCTTTAAATTAATGACATAAAGCTAATGCCACCCTGTATAGTTGATAGTACAATACAAAATTACAATTACATAATGTATTGAAAATTTTTTTAATGCTCGATTTTGGGGTTATACTTTTTTGTAAAATTCGATAAACTGTTCGGTTTTATATCAAAAAATAGTCTGAAAGAAAATCTATTTTGTACAATTTTAAGAATTTGTGTTTCTTAGTCTTACTATTGTTGAAGTATTTTGCATGTTTTTAATATAATTTTAACCGTAATTCTTTTTATTTCAGGTAAGGAGAGTTCGTACCTTTAAAGAAAAGCATGGTATGTAGTTTTTTTTCTTAGACTAAATATGAATTATAGTTTGTATACAGGGTGGTTTACAACTTCATAGAAATAGCTTAACTGATGCTTAAGAATGGGTTCTAGATTTGCATTTTCGCAAAAAAGTAATTTTATAAAAACCAAAATCGAACCTGTTTTCAGAGTACCTTTAGAAATAATGAGTGACCTCCGGTATAATGTTTATGCTGCGTTACAAGTCTATCGTAAAAAATTTATGGTATGGTTTGGGGTTTAAAGATTACAAAACCACAAACATTTTAAATAGTGTACCAATCTAATATCATCCCTTTCTGCAAGAACGCCCACATAACTAAAAGAGTATTTTTTACTAACCACAAATGCAATGAGCTCGTAACACTCAGATGTAACTAAATTGGTTCACCATCACAAAATAATTTATAATTCTCATTTTTTCTAAAAGACGTTATTTGTCTAACACATATTTGTATTGTTCTCGTATCGCCACACTTATTTTCCACGTTTCCTACTTTTGCCTTTTTGCACCCATTTCCTCTAATTCCTGCTCTTTTTCTTACATTTACAACATATGGCAGAAATAATGGGGCAATTTTCTTTAGCTTAAATTGATAAGAGTTAATAGTTACACGTTGTCTTACAACCTCGGGGCAAATGTTAGGTGTATTTAATCACCCCGATTTCGAAATGATTATGTCTTATGGGATTGTAGAATATTCTGCTTCAGATTGTGTAGGCGGTTTCGTCGCTCAGTTGTTATGCGTGTGACTACTGTGCCCAAGGTCTCGGGTTCGAATTCTGACACGGTTCGCTTAAAAAAATATTAGACGAGCATTTTTCAAAAAAATACGCCTTCGTTCGAATGAGAAGTAAAAATATAAATCCCGTGTGTGGGAGTTGTCGCGCACGTTAAAGATTCCTACCTTGCTTGGAACAGCAAAGGTTCGACAAAATTCAAAATTTTCAGGTAAAATAACTCGCTTCCTGACCAATGCGATATCTTCTGGTGGAACATTGGAAAATCAAATGTAGTGCAGATTGTGTAAAATATGTATTACCTGTTTTAATGTAGCACCTGTGTAAGATATTACTTTATCTTGTCTTCTTCCTCTACTATCTCCAAGCCCTTTACAGATAAATAGTTGGAACTAAAAGCCGAAAGCGCATACTCTATCAACTTTTGTCTTTCTTCTGGGTTTTTGGACACTTAATTTGCAAGCCAGTCAACTTTTTTGTATTGCTGTTTCCCCAACATACGTACTGTAGTAGGTTATTGCACACCAAACCGCAATTATTTTGTATCTTGTCTGACAACTTATGCCACATTTTGTCAAGCGCCATCGAGTGGTACCTTTAGAAAGTATAACTTACATTCTCCCAACAGAACTAAACAGTCTCCTAAAATATTATGTAGCTGATCCGCACTGGCATAATTTCCAGTTGTGCAGTTGTATTTTGTCGTTTCCAATCGGATAATACCATGTTCTTTAGCCAAAGTAGACGCGAATGTTTTCCTTAAACGTACACCTCGACAAGGTAGAAAATCTATTGATTCCAGAATTGTTTATTAACACTGGGACTTGTTATTTGACACAAAAATTTGTTATATATTTTAATTCTTGCATTAACTGTTAGTCATGTTAAACAATCGATTCCCGCAGTTTCATCGTTGTCACCTATAATATTGCAGTTCTCTTCATATTCGCCTATCTAGCAAAAGTTATGGTTTGTAGTTAAATAATTACACATTTCCGTCTTGCTAAATATGGCAGCAAAATCCTGAGTTAAAGAGATAATAATCATCTTTTTTGAGTCCGTCTAATATATCTGTTAGTTCTTCCAATAAAGTTTCCAACTTGGCATCTGATAGTTTCATTTTGTACAGAACACATATGCGGTTGTTAAATTCTTTATTAATTTTCTCGAGACCTTTTCCGGTAATTTTTTTCTATGTGCTCCATCTTGTTTTCTTGTTAGTGATTTCTGGTACATAGCTGTTAAATGAGCTACATATTTGTTTTTTTGGATAAAAATCCTTTTGTTCACAGATGTTTCTCGACCTCAGAAAGGTCACAAATTTTAACTAGCATTACATTGTCACAAAATGGTTCTGTAGTTGGCGTGTGTAGTCCACCAGTCAGCATCGGTTCGCCTTTAACATAACAAATATTTCCAATATCGGTAATCAAATTTATGTTGCTCAAATTTTCTACCAGCAACCACAGTCCAATCGCTCATTTGATTTCACTTTATTTCCAAGAAGTTGAGGAACGTTGATCACCTTGGAGGAGCTGCCGAATACTAAGTTAGATATAACAAATTTCTTTTTATACCGTCAGAGGGGGTGCGTAGATTGTCGAAGACGCCCGAACGAAGTTAGATACCAGACGAAGGAATTAAAGTAATAGGTAAATCTGTAAGACCGCAAGCGCATATGGAAAGGCTACGGCACGCGTACTTTCAGAATCAACCGAAAGTTGTCGAGAGCATCCCCAAATAAACTGGGCGACCGCTAGGAGTGCGGTCCATCTGAGATCCGACGCGAACCCTGGAATGATTCAGTACGTGCTCCGAAAAATACACATTAAAAGATCCATTTCAATATGCCAATTGGCATACCAAATCCCCATTCCGGTATGCCGACACCATTATTTCCCGACAACTTAAACTATAACGCCGTAAGTTATATCGAATACATAGACGTATTTTGGAAGTATTATTTTCCATCTTCCAATAAAAGTTATTTTAGTGGGCAATATACATTTTTGCTATATAACAGCTTTCGAGCAGCATGTTATATATATTATTGCTTCTTGCATCCTAATACCATGTTGCTTAACCAATCTAGATATACATGTAGTGTATAATCGAGCACTCGGACAACCGATAAAAAAGCCGTTATATGATTCTCTATCTGTTTGATAGTTATACGTTAAGCATTAGGTCATTTTATTCTAGTTAAATATTGCAACAAGAAATTCAACCTTTCAATTCCATAATTTTATCTTCGTTTATTCGTGTTCCACATCTATATATAATACGTTAAACAATTTTTTAATTCTCCAGTATTAAACCTATGTGTCTGTTTCTACCACCATCGAATGTCAACTTACTTATAAAAAATTCTATCTATACTCTATAGAGCCAGAGCCGAATGATGTCGAAAGCATGTGAACAAAGTAGAAGATTACGTTGGAATCGAAAGTGAGGGGTAAATTCACTAGAGCGTAAGCACGGCAATTTATCATCTTATAGATTTTAAGAGAACCCGAACTATATCGTAGACAACCTTACGCTGTCGGGAATTGAGCGGGGAAAACGTTAGTAAGAAGACCAATTTTGCGTGTAAACACGCAAACGCTAGAAATATTGTTTTATACAGATTAGAATCGATCGACAGCTGCCGAAAAACACTTCGATTGCAACCTGAGATCGAGTATTGTAAAAACGAAAATAATACACAATTTTTGCACGTAAACACGCAAGCAATATAAAATATCGTATTTAATACACTTTATACAGATCTTACTTATTCGAGCTGCTACATTTTCGATAGTCCCTCTAATAAATTTTCTAATTAACGTCTGTTAGTTGCACCCTACACGAAATACATGTGGAATGTGTAACTTCTGAATAATATTTTCCAATCTTTCTATCCAATAATCTGTTTACACCCACATGTTTTGGCTATTAAGTGATGTCTAGCAGGTACAAATATTACAGAACTTTTCACGCAGACTACTATTAAAGATTCTATACGTCTCTCTTTCGTAACACGAAATTTGCCATTTTTGTGTATTAAATTACCCCCATGCTGTCCACAATTTCGATGATTTTAACAATCGTTTTTCCTAGGTGTTTACCATATTTTGAACCTAATTATATTTAACGTTGTTTTATTTATTTTTGAACGATGCTTATTTTCTGCATATCAATCTTCTTATTACAGAGGAATTCGAATTATATAATTAAATAAATCGGACTATAATACTTTAGTGACTTAACTCGTACTGCTACTAAAGCCAACTTACTCTATGTTTTAATAATCCTTACCTAATACAATAAAATAAATATGTAAAAACTGCGCTGAATCAGCTATGTACTTGTAGCTTCTCCGAATACATAGATGCATTTCAGAAGCATAATTTTTCATCTTCCGACAAAATTAGATACTCTTTTAATGGGTTATATACATTAACTACTTTATGATTTCATGCTATTTTTTGGACTGGTTACTTGGCATAAAAACTTGTTATATATCTTAGCGTGACAACTGGAATTTATCCATGTTAAGTAGTTTTTTTTTAAGTTAGAGCTGCGTCAAACTGACCTTAGGTAAGGTCTAAAACAAAATGATGAAGTATTTTTTGCCAGTGGTTGTATCTTTATCCAAAATTACATTATCGTACTCTATATGTTCTCTATGGTGGATAAAGGTAAAACTGTTTCTTAAGTGTTCGGTCATTTTGGACTTGTTAAATATTCCGTTAAAGTCTGTTGTTATATTCAGTTGTAGATACTAATCTTCTTTTTAAGCTGGTCCAATATATACGGCAGTTCCTCCTACAAAATTTTTACTAAACATCTGCTAATTCCACCTTATACAGAATACATATTGAATTTGTATACTTCTTGTGAATACTATCTAGATCTTATTCCCCCAGTAATATATCTTACTCTTGGTAACATTTTATTTTTCGTTTTGTAGTAGGAATAGTAGTTAGACTTTTACTTCATACCTAGGCAATACAAATTTTCGAGAACTTTCTATGTAGGTAGCTAGTAAAAGAACACTACATTTGATTTTTTCTAATGCTCCATCGGAAGGTACTACATAGGCAGGAAGCGAGTTTTTTGTACCCGGAAATTTTGAATTTTTTGGAACCTTTGCTGTTCCAAGCAAGGTAGGGATATTTAACGTGCGTAACAACACACACGCGCGCACACGCACGCACGCACGCACATGCATGCACACGCACGGACACACGCACACGCGCGCGCGCACCGCGCATACGCGCAGATACGCGCACGTACGCACGCATGCACGCTCGCCGCACTCACGCACGCACACACACACGTATATTTGTGATAAATGCTCGCCTAACGTTTTTTAAGCGAACCGTGTCAGGATTCGAACCCGGGACTTTATTAAAAGAACAACATATCTCTTGTTTACGCACCAGGGCACTCGACGGAGTGCACCGGAGCACTCACCGAGTTGCATTGGGGCATTTGGCAAGTTATACACGCCAGGGAATACTCGTTGGGATGTACCGGTATTGTTAGACGGCCATAAAGAATTATACTAAAGTTTTTCTGTTGGCATAGTGGAAAACATTAAAAAAAGGTTCTTTGAAATTTAAGGTTAAAGTTAAAAATCTAGGAATGTGCTCGGGCCCATCGACTGTCTAAATATTTAAAAATGTTCCGAGTGTCTGGACTTCGACTAGTTGGTCTTGTCCGGACTTGGGTTAGTTGGACTTGTCTGAACTAGGTTAGTTAATCTTGTCTGGAGTTAGTTTAGTTACTCTTTCTGGACTTAGATTGGTTGATGGCGAAAATTGATAAGTTTGGAAGATTATAGAGGAGGGGAGGATGATGGAGGGTGGGAGGATGGAGGCTTAGAGAGTGTGTAAGTGAGGAGGGGGATTAATTGAAATTGTCTTAAGGAGGACGGAGAAAGTGATAGGAGGGTGGAGGAGTGAAGAGGGCTTGTTAATCAAACTGTCTGGACTTAGATTAGTTGGTGTGGTTTGGACTTAGGGTAAGTTAGTTGGTCTTTTCTGAACTTAGGTTAAATAGCGCCGACCTAACCTAAGAATTTTTCTTCGAACAATATCGGGATCACTTTACCTTCCGGTAGCGGTGTTGGGTTGTGGTTTAGGTGGAGGTGAAGGTGGAGGTGAAGGTGGAGGTGGGGGTATGTCAAGGGTGTACTTTGAGGTGGGGGTTTTGGCTGAGACGGAGGTAATGTGTAGGTTGAGCCAAAAAGAGGTTGCTCTGTGCCGCAATGCCTGCAAATGCTTTACTATAGTAGAATCTGGACGTTCGTTATACTGTATAACAAACACGGAAAGGTTTTACGCAATTTTTGCGTTGTCATGGCGTTTGATTTGTGTTTAACATTTTGTTAATATAATAAGCAGAGTTATCAATTGCGTCAGCTAGTTTCTAGCTGTAATTGGCAGGGGTGTGTTTAATTTTGAGAATAAGTACAACTCCTTCGAGACCTGGTTTGATAGCGCTTTTCAATTTATCTTAACTAGGCCTGAGGGAGAATGTGGAATCAAACAGTCTTGATGCAAATTGGTCAACTTTATTTTCGTTATCAATATTCGCAAGTAAAGCACGTGTCACTCTTAAATAACTTGTATCAAACTTTTACTTAATTGAAGGTTTCAGGATAATTTTAAATATATTAGGGGGTGCTAGGGTTAGCGTCTATTTAAAGTATTATTAGGAGATTTTAGTATCATCTGAATGTTTTATATTTAACCTGCACTAAAGCCGCCTATCTTTATTCTAATATGTCTGTTATAGTAAAACTGTTTTACATTTTATTTCAGGTAAGGGTATTAACCTGTAATTATAGATCCCTTTAAATATATTATTGTAGATAAAACAATGGCAGTTTTAACTGTGTAATAGCCAACTATGATTTGTGTTAAAAAAGAACATTGTTTGGTAATAACTCGAAAAATGCTTTTTTAAAATACCAAGTAGGCTATTGCATCCTACTCAAAAAGTGCCAGGAGTTCATCAATAACCGAAATGTCGAATGTATCAACAATTCAGATAATCAAATTTTCGGCTATAACTCGTAAACAAAAAAACACCTTAGTTTAGCTTATAACGTTAAGTTTTATGGAGAATGCGTAGTCCATTTTCTATAATTGTTATAGTTAAGGATTTTCCCTATTAGAACATTCAATTTAGGACACCCTTTGCATTACGAGAAATCTCGCACAAAATATATGTGTGTCTGTGTATGTAACTACTCCACGTTCACCTAGAACAAGTTGAATAAAAAAATACTTATGTTGAATATCACTTGTTGAAAGCAACAGTGGTATATCTTAAAAAGCTATTTTGGCCAATAATCACAATTTTAGTTTTTGGTAGGTAGTAAAGGAATCGTACAATCTATTCTATTTTGAATTGAATTTTGTAAGCTAGACGTTATTTTCATCTTTTAAATCTAGTTGATATGAAAAGTGTGATTTTGAGAAATAGTAATAAAATGGAGCAAAATTTTGGAAAAACCTAAATATCTCATTGTTGCATTTAATAATTTTGTTTCTAGCCCTCAAAGATGCTGTTGAGATATAATGACAACAAATAAATTCATCCAAATAGTGACAAATGTTTCTGATATAGCGTATAAAGGAACAACAAACGTAAATTTTCAAATTTTATTAGTACTAATCACTGACTGCAAAGCCAAAGACTTAAGTCTATCTTCAATAACAAAGACATCAATAAATTATAAAATTAAAGAGATCCCTCTTCGTTTTCATGTTCTATTACAACAGTCGAATAGATATAGTATCTTAGCGAATCAAAGAAGTTATGATGTTTTATTGGTATATCGCAACTTTGACTATTAATTGGAGGTTCATTATAAGCTCGTTTGAGTTCTACTACGTTATCAAATCTGAGAGTTCTCATTCGGTCTCTGACTCCAATACATTTAGTAAAGTTTTCTTGAGTGTAGTCGCTTCTATGTTTAATTATATATGGCTGGTTGTAAAAATTTTTGTAGTTTTTGGCAAAAAAGCCATAATATTAGCAGTTTCTGGTTCATAAACCTTATATAATGGTCACAGTTTTTTTTTAACTTTTTACAATCGCCACCAGCTTTGTAGATACATATATAATAATAATAGTAATAATAATCTTTATTGCAAATTTAACAATTTACAAAAATAATTTTCCATAGCATCTATGGGAAAGGAAAAAGGAAGTTGCAAAAGGCGAAGTTCAGATGCATGCTTTCACATAGGTGAGAGCACTGTTCTTCCACTTAACCTGGCGTTTGGTTTTTAAATATACATAATTCCAGATAAAGTAACTAAGCTGAGAGCTAAGTACAAATAAAAAGACATTTTATGAAATTACCTATCATGTTATAACATTATATACAGGTTCCTGACTTAATGACTCTGATTTACGAAAAGAATATTTCAATAGTGACGTTTAAAAGTTGATGTGCTTAACGTTAGAGTGTGTGAAATAATGGATGTGTAAATTTTTACAATATTATACGAGAATGATCTTAGGAAAATACATGATGCGTGAGCCGGCATAGACAATAATCCCTTATGTCTAATATTTATATTGTGCACATCTGTTCGGTAAAGAATTTTATTAAGGAGATGCAGTGGCTGTTTAGTAGATAAGCAAAGTGCAATAGCCGCCTGTTTTTTTTTGCCTCAGTCAGCTTGTGTGAGATGCGTTGTATTTGCTTCTTATTGACGGTATCTGTACAAGCTCCGTTTATGGCATCAGCATAGTTAAAATGGGACAAAACCAAGGCATCAGATAAGCGCAGTTGTGGTCAATTATCAGTCCTTAGTTTTTACAGGAGTACTGGATGCGCAAAGGTGTGCTATTAATTTTAATGTCTGTAAACGGCCAAGTTCGTTCTCTAAATGCTCTCTTTCCAAAGTACATGATATTAGATTTACTGGGGTTTATACATAGTGAATGATTCTTAGAAAATTCAATGAGATTTTATAATCACGGTTGATCTTATTGACAGCGTTATACAATTCAGAAGGTATAATTGCGTATCATCTGTGTAGAAGTGACACTTGCTATATCTCACAGAGATAGATAAGTCAGCAGCATAAAGTGTGTATAGAAGCGGCCCCTAAATAGGCTCTTGTGGCACCTCGGATTCTACTGCTACTCGAGTTGAAAGGTTTTCATCTACTTTGACTAATTTAAATCTTTGCGTAAGGAAGCTACGTAATTGGTTTTATAGCCTTTACACCAAATTCAAAATAATGTAGTTTTGCTAGCAAAAGAGTATGATCTATCATATTAAAGGCCTTAGAGTAATTTAAAAGTATCAATAAAGTTAACAAATTGTTATCAGTGATAACATCATCTGTAATACACAGTAATGCAGTGGCACAGCTGTGGCCAGCTCTAAAACCAGATTACGCAGCTTATAATATGGTTTCTGTACCCAAATATCTACGTATCTGCGCATCCATGACTTTCTGCAGTAATTTGGATATAGCTCGTAAGATACTTATAGGGCGCAATTCACTAAAAGAACTGGGCAATTTGACTTTAGGAAACGGTGTTACTTGAGCAATTTTCCAGTTACGAGAAAAATTCTCCATTTCTAGGCAACAATTTGCTATATGTAAAAGATAAGGAACTAAGAATGGACAACACATCGTAATCATCTTTATACTAATACTATCTATTCCCGTCGAATTAGTAGTAATTTTAGATAGAGCTCTATAGCAAATAAAAATGAAAATTATTTTAAACATTGGGTTTTTAATTTGTACTGTAAAAACGTATTAATTCTTGTTTTGGATTTGATTTGTTCTTAGTTACTTCATTTAAGAAGCAATCATTAATTTCTTGCGCACAACGAAGATGTTCAGGGAGTGACGCACGGCTTTCCACAAGTATCTTGTACTAGTTTTTCTAACTAATAAGCGGAAGTATGCTTTTTCTCGTTTCGTGCAGCCATGGTTGTATAGTTTTTGCATTGCTTTATAATTGTTCCAGTGTATGGTATCCTTTGTTTTCCTAAACTTTTTCATCGCCTTGTTTCTTAGTGACATTAGTTTGAGAATGTATTCTGTTAGCCATGGGGCTTTCGGATTCGTTAAACAAACGGTCCTAATAGGTGCACACAAATCAAATACCAAATTTAATTATGGACTAAAATTGCGATTTTAGAATCAACATCTGGCAGTCTGTATATTTGTTGCCATTGCAGTTTCTCCAAATGAACTCGAAGTTCTTCGTAGTTAGCTTACTAAAATCCCGGAATGTTTTAAAAATACCACGTGATGCAGTAAGTTGAAGGTTAACAGAACAGAATGTAAGAGAATGTTCAGAAATACCACACATATTTTTAATGTCACTTTGCACAAAGTATCCATCATTAGAAGTAATCATTAAATCAATTAAGGTAGCCGATCTGTCGGTTTCTCTAGTAGATACATTTATTAGTTGTTTGAATCCAAGTGACTCTAGTATATCTAACAATTTATTCGTTAATTTATCACACGTATTTAATAAATCAATATTGAAGTCATCAACGCACAAAAATTCATCATAAAATGAATCTTCCAACGCATAAAGAAATTCGTTAAATTCTTTCCTTAAAGAGCTGTAGATAACACCTAGGACTATTCTACTATTATTTATTTTGAACGATACCCACAGTTCTTCAAAGTAGACATTATTATTAATGTTCACAAAAGAAAAAGATATATTATTTTTAAAATAAATTGCCAGCCCGCCACCGTGTAGTTGCATATCCTTCCTTATAAATTGATAGCCATTTATATTATAAATGTCGGTATTTACATTAGGTTTGAGCTTCAGAAAGTGCCACTATATCATATTCATTCTATAGAACTATACCCTTAAAATTATCAAAACCTGTATTAATATTAATCTATAGGAACACTCTGGCACGATTTAAATAAAATTAAATAAAACCCTTAACCACAAAAAATATTTAAATTACTAGATACGTATTTCGACCACTATGTGGTCATCATCAGTAGAAAAAAAAAAAAATAGCTGTATAATTTACTATATTGTTGCTTTAAACACTATCGAGGATATTCTCCTCACCCGCAGGCTGGTGTTCTCAACAACAAACAAGTGAATTGTGACATTATAACTTAAATCTACCTAATTTATATTAATTCTAAATTTACTGAAGCGGAACCAGTTTAATCTTGCTTCCTCATTGGTTGTTGACCAATAGGGAAAGCAAAGCAGATGACTCTATTGGCCCTTTATCGGTGTTTAAGAGGGGTCCTTTATGTTTAACAATTTTAATTGATTCATAGGCATTTAAGGAGGAAAACGTTGGTACCGCTTTTAACAATTTAACATTTTCTAGTTTAACGGGGTGGCTGGTTTCAAATATATGTTTGGCGACCTGAGACCTTTCATATTTACCATATTTGAAGTGAGCAATGTGTTCTTTAAATCTTGTTGTTATATTCTTCTTGGTCTGACCAATATATTTTTGAAAACACCCTGGCCCTGCACAACTAATTTCATAAATCTCCGACTTTTGCAATTTTTCCACCTCGTCTTTTGGATTACCTAGCAAATCTTTAATTTTATAATAATAATTTTATAATAAAATTAAAGCAAATCTTTAATTTTATAATATCAAAATTGTAGCTTACAAAATTCCGCATAATTTCGTCTGTACGACCAAATGGAGCAGAGGTATAATTTTTTAAACATCATTAGTTTTGCGACGCAACGATAACGCGTACGCGTGTCGCGCATTTTTCACTAATATCTCGAAAATGGACTCTGGAATCGAAAAATGTTTTAAATAAAAGTTATAGAGAATCTTAATTACGAACAATTTTGTTCTTTATTCATTTCTGTACGGCTCAAATTTGCCTAGTTATTAATTAAAAAACCTTTTTTTTATGTTGATAGTGGATGTTTTGCATGTAAAAATCGGTATCAACTCTGAAAGTATAGGTCGTACACAAATAGTATTCGTTTTTTTGTAAATAGCTTTGTTTCTATTAACTTTACGAAAAAACTTCAAGAGACCGAAATTAAAGCTGATAAAATTTCCTATAAAATGAAGTTGGTGGCATGTAAATTTGAATGCATCGTGATGGGAAACTGGCGTTTCAAAGGACAGGTAAGTTTACGTTTGTAGCAGTTTATCACTATGAGTCGCCCCCGAAATGATGGAAAAACGTGTACTTAACCATTTTTTCTGTACTTATTGTGTTTAGAAGTTATTCTTGGCGTCTTTCTGAATCGTTTGGTACTAGGCCGATATATGTACGACCTATAGTTTAAGAATTAATGCTGATTTTAACATGTAAAACATCCACTATCAACATAAAAAAAAATTGTCTTTTAATTAGTAACTCGGCGAATTTGGGCCGTACAGAAATGAATAAAAAACGAAATTGTTCGTAATTAGATTTCTCTACAAGTTTTATTTAAAACATTTCTCGATTAGAGAGTCCATTTTCGAGATATTAGCGGAAAATGTGCGACGCGCGTACGCGATTTCGTTGCGACACAAAACTACCGGTGTTTAAAAAAATTATATCTCTGCTCCATTTGGTCGTACAGACTTGAATGAAAAAATGGAATTATGCGGTATTTTATAAGCTACAATTTTGATATCTACATAAATTTTCATAAAGTTGATATTTTCCGAGTTATTTGCGAAAAACTAATTTTTTGATCTTTTTGGACCCTCCCCTGCCCGCAACGTAGCGTCTACACATGGGGACTTTTAATATGTTGAATAGTACCCTAAAACAAGCCTGTTTACAAAGTTTCAGCCCAGTCACTATTATTTCCTCCAAATCGACAAGTTTCGAGTCATTTTACTGGGCTAGCATTGCTGCAGGATGTTACAAATCCTCCAAATTTACGGCAGGTAACAATAAATTCCTGAACATCAGTGAGATAAGTTCTATCGTAATTGCTGTAGTCCTTTATATGTTGGTTCAGGGAATAGTGAGACAATTCCCTTATCGCAGTGTAATAAGTTATCCCAGTGTTGCACTACAGAATAGAAAATTTCAATACTGAGATAACTGCTCTCCAGAGTTTGTGTTGTTAATATATATAATAAAAGAAATTTTTTTTGAGCATTAGTTACCCATGAATGGTAACTGGTTAGAAAATAAAAAATTTAGCTACTTATTTAATATCACGACAGTACATTATAAAAGTGTTAGACAAATGTGTTTTATATATATATATATATATATATATATATATATATATATATATATATTAACGAGTTTCTGTATGTATTCAAAGAATAATTAAACGAGTTCTATGTGAAAACAGCATTTATTTTAATATTTTTGACCTTTTAGTACAAGATTTATACGCTTATTGTTTTGAGATTTTATTTAAATCAAGCTTTATACATAATTTAGAAAGTTAATTTCTTAGTGATATTTCTTGTTAGTAAATTCAAGAAGCATCGGAACACTAATGATTAATACTCAGATACTATAAATCATTTTCGTTGAATTACTAAAACGCATATTGAAAAATATAGAAATAAATTAGTATGTCAAGATTAAAACCTTGGAATGTTAAATTAACTGAATAGTTCACACTATACTAAATGCCTTTCTCGCAGTTTAGCCTGTCATTATGTCACAACGTTTTATAACTCTCTATCTTAATGTAAATATTGGTTATCGTGCAGTGAGTTTACATTACTGTTGATCAGTAGCTTCATAATTGTTTTATTACTATCATCAAATACTTACAAACATTGTCTATTTGAAGAATATTAATTGAAATCGTAATAAATTAGCTTTACTGAAATTCAATGTGCAAATTACGCCTGATGATTTTAAATAAAATAAAATTTGCAATAAGCGAAACTTTTTGAAACTTTTTAAAAGTCGAAAAGACAATTTTGTACTGTCAGAGAGAACTATGTAAGATGTTACGGGTGTTTGTAGCGTTAAATTATTAAATTTGGAATTGCCCAAAAGGGGCGGAAATCCCATAACAAAAATATGGATGCACTGGCTAACTACAGTGGTGCGGGGTGGATGACTATCGAAACCATTCAAAAAGAAGTAGAACAAAAAATTCAGAAAATGAAACAATTTACTAGGTCTAATTTCAAGCTACCTAGCCAATAACTCATATTGAAAGACATTCAACTACTTCAAGTTTATGGGCGCCAACTCGCCTAGTCCAGTAAGACTTCTTTGGACGACGAGTAATCCGGGGGAGTTCGTTACGCACATTGACGTAGCCTATAAAAAAACACCAAAAAAAAAGAAAGAAAGAAGTATGGCCAGGCGCGATCGGCGAGTGGGCGGGGTTTTATACATACAACAAAAAAATTAAGGGAGACCCGAAATAGAGAAGCAAAAATTATATACACTCACACATCTACACTCGTTCGCGCTCAAAACAAAACATACCAAAAAACAAAACCTATAATTAGGCCCAATATGTACACAGTATAGAAGCACTAAATGTGGAAATGCATGCGCCTAAGCAATAAAATCACCATCGATATGGTTGCAACGCGAGCAGTGACGAAAAGCACTCACCCTCGAAGTTGCTGACGTGGGGGGGTTACACCCATAAAGAATGTGTTTGGCCTTTCATTACTACAAGGGACGACCATTCATTGCAGCTTTAAGGCCGCTGGAAGGAAGCTAAAGCAATTACAAATAAAATTAACTCGTGGTAGTCGGAAGGTATAATTTTATAAAAACCCTAAATACTAACCACGCTATAATGCGTGCACGAAATTCGCATCAACCAAAACAGAAACAACAAAACATTTTACACGTATTTACTTGTGCAAATTGCAAAGCAAAATAAATATTAATTTTGTTTAACTAAGAACCAAAGCTCAACGTAATCTTGTACTCAGGCTTAAAACAGGAAAAACACAGTTTATAATGGGGCAGTACGCAACTTCAATTCGATGAATACTTTCAACGGGAAAACACATAAGCATTCATTATCGTATGCTTGGAACACGTTATGGACTATTTAGTGTAAATTTTACGTTGGAGAATTTATAGAATTAGAATTTAGTATTAATTAACGAAAGTAACAATCGAAATTGAATTCATGCAAACAGGTAAATGAATTAACACGTGAAAGGGTTATTTTAATTTACTGAATAAATTTTCGTTTTTGAAGCCAAGTGGGTTTTGAATTGAGAATTATGGTAATTAATTTATGCGAAAAAAAAACGTAGCAAGTTTAATTACGGTAACTTCTGGTGAATTGGAGTTTCTTTTACGAAATGCTAGTTACCTCTATTTGTAAACAAATCAAATAACTATTTCCACTTGCTACGTATCGAAAATCTATTTTAATACAATATTATTCTATTGTTTCTGGAAACAAGTATACATACAAAATTTTAAAGTTACCAACATCAATTCAAACATCAGCGCAGAACAATGTTCCTGTAAACAAATACACACTTAGTATTGTAGAATTTCGTAAACAGTTCATATTCCGTTAATCATAATTTTGATGATTTACAAGTCTCAAATTTTCACTTAAAGCTGTCCAATCTCCAAATTTGATGTATCTAATACTTTAACTCTATGCTTAACAATAATTTTCAAGCAACAAACATTGTACAATAATGCCACATACAAAAAAAACAAAACAACAATTTCTAGTTTGCTATGACTTACAGTACGCCTTCAAGTGGCTAAAGGAATTTCATGTAGCAAACAGTAGTACATTAGTTTGCTATGGAGTTATTTATTTCCAATGTTTATTTATTGCTTGGAACCAATTAGTCCAAATCTTTCTATTTTGGTTCAGTCGAAAATTCGTGGGATCTCACCACTTTACCGTCCATCTGTTAATTTATAACCACAGAGGTGTACTCGACTAACATATTTCTCGGTCACTCTGAGATTTATTTTTGTTTAAAGCTCGCGAGTAATTTGTGACCTTATCTACAATGTTCAGAGTTCGTCTTTTTTCTCCAACTCTTCATATGTTTGGTTGAAGTTGTCATTGTATGATATTTCTATTTTGGCTCAGGCGTGACCCTATATGATCCTATCACGGAAGAACCTGGTGTCCATGACTTGCATTTTTTAATGAATCTGAATAAATACATTGAAAACTTTTGATTTTGTGGGTGTTTCCAGCTTTGTAACATGTGCTACTCTTAAAAATTGTTAATTATTTTAACTATATAAATTATCCTGACTATGCTGAATTAAAACACCTAAATCCTTTAAATTAGTTCCGCACGAAATTTGCTTCATTCTAGCAAAAACATTTGTAACGCTAGCGCGTTATTTAATGAATCATTAGGTGGTAAAAAGAATTTATAAAATAATTAGTCAAATGAACTTTTATAACAAGAAAGCAACCTGAAAAATTTAGAAGCTTTGTTATTTTACAGATAATAACGTTGCCATTTCAATATAATATAAAATTAGGATGGAAGAATTACAATAGTAATGCACTCAGTATATTAAATACAAAACAGTAATAAGATTTGGACTTTACGCCCTTTTATATTAAATTTATTACAGATAGACCCTTGGAAAGTAGTCCGCATAATCAAGAAACACCACCAATCATGGAAACATACTCTATACATAAAATACATCCATGAAATTAATAACACAGTTTTGGTATTAAAGGAAAAAGTGTGGGGAAAATGACCGTTCACACTGATAGAATGACTTTGAAATCGACCGTAGGACAGCTTAAGACGCATTCTCCGTGACAACGAAGAAATTGGGTGTTGAAATTTACAAAACCTTCGGATAGTAATGGAAGCGGATCAATTCGGATCAGATTATTAGACAACAGCGAGCAACTTTTCGAAAATCTATCGCAGTGCAAGACGACAGTTGAAACACAGGTTCGTTAAATTACAAAACTGTATTCAAATATCAAGGCTGTCGGGGATTAAACATTCTCTGAGACGCGACTAAACGCAAATTACAGACCGGTCTCGTGAAAAAAGGTGACCAATTGATGAGAAATTTTTTGGGTAAGCTACAAGTTGGATCTTTACCTGTGAGGTATTCTGCCAGTGAAATAGATGCAGTTTTGAAGGAATGAATCCACAACAACTGCAAGTTGATTGAATTAATTATGACCATCACATGCTGTTTGTTGTGTCTAGGAATTGAGATTGATTGTTAATATTCATACCTGTGTGAAATTTATTTCTACAAAGAACTATTGATGTTGGTGCACGCTTCCGTACATTTAGAGCGTAATGCATCAAATGTGTATACATAAACGATCGTTAGTTTACAAGGAGGTTAGCCAGTAAAAATTTCATTGATTAAATTTGGAAGAAGTAGTGTTATTAATAATCTTATGTTTCGTAGTTAAACGCCGATTTAGCCAAATTAGGGTACATTATAATTCTTGTTTGTTTTCGTTCTTGCTAGTTACTCTCTTGAAAATCATGTGTTGTAATATAGGTTAGATATACACGTAGTCGAGTTTACTCCATGTTTATTCTAAAATTAGTAGGAGGTAAGAAAGTTGTAATCGAGGATCCAACAACCTCTAGAACCACTCAAATATGTACTCGAGACACCTAGCTTTCGAGGGAGTTTTTTGAATTTGTGGTTTTATCTAGACGGTCTGCACTCACAGGCTTTATATACACAAGGAGTTCAACGATCTTTTAAGGTTAGCATGTAGATAAATATTGTAGGAGTCGTAATTAGTATTCTTATAAGAATTTTGTCCTTACCTTTACAGAACCCATTCCACACCACTAAAAGTCAGCCGATGCACTCATTTACTGTTACGTCACCTTATTCTGGTAGAGTAAAATTAATTAAAAAGCTTAAAATCAATTCAGCACTTAACGAATTTTCAATTTTTCCACGAATATGAAAGTTTTCTGAATGCAAGGCGAACTCAAAATGTTATTTCTGTATGATTATCACTCGATTTATTACGACGATATTATACAAATTTAAACATTTCCGTTACAGTAAGCTAACAATTATTTAATTTTTTATTATCAACCTAGATTTTTAGTAAAACAAATGTGTTGTATATAAATCATAATATGCTTTTTAGACTAACCCAAAATTCATCTTACACGGCATCAAAAGTGCTTCATTTTCATCATGTCCTAAATTGAGTACATGAAAGTTCCCATTTTCTTAAAAGAAATCTACATTTAGTCATTGTGAATTCTACCGGGGGGTTATGTAACAGAGGCAATGTACAATTAGTGTTACTATCAGAAAACTATTGAATCTTTGATTAACCTAACAATATATAGAGAAATTTAGAAAGATTCCATATTTCGCTCTAAACATTAGTGAAGGGCCTGGGCATAATCCTGTAGGCACTTCCAGGTCCAGGCATTAGACTTCGGAAATGTGTTTAGGCATGTTTTGAAGTTCTGCAATCAAGTGGCTTTGGACATCAGTATCTGCCACATAAAAAATCTATTTTTCTGAATATTTACCACACGAATGAAGTTAGAGACTCTTGTTTTGCATCAAATTTATCTTTATATATTGGTATATAAAACACTGCCATTAATTCTTTAAAAATGGCTACTTGCCGCCATTGTCCGTTTTACGCTTTTGTTATAACTTCGCTTCTAACAATTATATAGCCGTTATTTTTGTTATAAACACAGGTTTCCAGGGTCTACCAACACAATGCGTGTTTAGGGTTCATTATATTTAGAATTTGGACCGCTGCCGCTGCTGTAATAATCATATCCAAAGAATGTTCCTTCTACTATATTCCCCAATAATTTATTATTTCTGCCCATAATTATTTGTATCGTCCAGTATAAATTAAATTCCAAATGAAGATTAGCTTTTGTTATGTGAAGAAACATGTGACGGTTTGATAAGAGCGGATGGAATGCCACTTTGCTTGTAAACTAAACGGTTTTAAATCTTAGAAATTAAGCTAAAGCTTTTCAGAAATTATTTCTACAATTTACACTTATTAAATACGAGGGTTAAAATATGCTTATGATATGACCTTTTAAATGCTATCTTGCACACGGAATGTTTCTAATATGACACACGCTATACTCTATGAGTATTTATATCTGCAGGGTTATGTAAATTAACTTTTAGCTTACTGAAATTTTTCAGTGAAATTATTAATTTCTAAACTAATGATTTTGAAAAGCTTTTTAAAATTGTTTGTTGTTCTTTCAAATACTGAATCAGAAAATGAATTACCAATTGACAAAAAATGCCCTTTTAACCCCTAAATATCACAGTAATATATATATGTATATACATATATTCGTGAGATAATTATTACAGAACGTGGATCGCGACCTAGTATCGAAGTTTCTATTCCACTTTAATGTTTATTTTTAGAACGAATTGAATGAGCAACAAAACGTCGTCGTACGATATCAATTTATTTCGATAGAAAAAATGGTGGTAAATAATTTCTACAGGCATTTCCGAGGGCTAAATGTATATAGCGGCTTGGTAATCTCTGAGTAATTTCAGTTATATTTTTGTAATACTAATATGGATACCTACTGTGAGAACTGTTTAAGTAAGTTTATTGGTTTTTGGCTGTGGGTAATTTTTCTGTAATGTTTAGCAATATTGGATAATGTAAGAAATTGGTAGTAACGGTGGTAATTGTTGATAAAGTAGTGCCAGTACTTTTTAGTAATATACAGAATGAAAAGAATATTTCTTAATTTCTATTTATCACAACATGTTATTATATCGTTATTCTTATATAAGCGTTTATAAGTTATAAGTATTTCCTTTGTCTACATTTCTGCTCACTCACTAGTCAAATAATATGCAGATAAACCATAGCATGATAGTTCTATAAAAATCAATTCATGCGTTCCTATTCATGAAACGGTAAAATCTCACCCTATAAGTTACTCCTATTATTTAGTGTTTGTTTATTAGATTGACCTCCTTTCGTGACTTCATTTCGACTATATTTTCAAACTAAATTTACTGAAGTATCGATATATAACCCAATTAATTCTCTGTAAACCTCTGAAAACGTCATAAATAATAAATTGTAGCGGTTTGTTGCGATTAACTTTGTCCTGACCCTGAAATAATCGGTTAGTCACTGAAATGTGAATAGTATTGCACGTGTTGACATTATCTGAATATTGTTTTGTTGTACTGTTGAATGTAGGTCTGATTTCGTGATAGCGTGTGGTAGTTGATTAAAAGGGGTTAGAATATGATATTATAGAATTTCTGAAGGGTAGTAATTTTAACAAAGTTGTAATGAGGGTGTTGGTATAAATAATTTGTCCTGAATTGTACTGTGTAATGTAGTCTAGATATACGTTGGTTGGTTATTGAGTTCTTATAGAAAGATTTTATCGGTATCATTCCTCAATTCAGTGAAACTTAATTTCTACATAGGTTGTGAAAAAAAGAATAAATACAATCTGTAAACTATGACAACTTTATACTTTTTGATAAATGTTCATGATTTTCGGTTGTATCGATGGGTTGTTGCTTGTTGTTGTTAACTGTGTTCTCGTCAGTAGGTCTGAAATATAGGGTAGCACCTCAGTAATGTAGCTTTGTTGCCAAAACCAGCTTGTAGTATCTGAACGTAATAGGTATAATATTTTTTAGAAAGGATATTCACAATAAATTCCTAATTGAGGGTTTATAATTCACTCTCTAAAGGATGAACCTTAATAGGTCAGTTAAGCTAGCGACTACAAGTAGCAACCACTTGTCCGCCCTTGAAATAGTCGCGCCCTTAATCCGCGGTAATGACCACGCCTAATTAAAATCTGATTTAAATCTATGCTTACAATAAACGAATAGCTTTTCGGAACTCACTAAATCGGAACTTTTTGAAAATTTCTTGAACAAATTATTGTCTTAAAAAATCTCCAGAAACCTTACTGTATATCGCGTTTCTTGCAGAGCTTTCGTACACGATATTAAATTTTTAGTAATATGTCAAGTGACCGTCAATCCTACCTTAATCTTTTTTCAAGTTTATACAAGAGCTGTGTCATTATTAGTAAATATTCAGTAAGTTATTTTCTTAATACGTTTGTGGTAGATTATTGAAGTCTATGTGCCAATAAAAAAGTTATTAATGTATTCGCTCAGTCTTCTTCTGATCACCACCGCTCTGTGTATTTTAATCTCCTGAAATTTTAAATCTGCCTTGGCTAGCCCAGTGTAATTTACACAGGGTGCACAACGTTACGATAATGAAGTAGTTCACCCCTTTTCCCCAAAACTTTTCCTGCTTTGAATGATAGAACAAAGTCGATTAATATGTGTATAATGAGAAAAGAAAAATGATTTACAGTTCACATCTTAATCTTTTTGACTGTATGACAAAAATGAGCCCCTGAATCAAATAACAATAAATTTTAAATTGTTTATCTCAAAAAATTAAAACTCCCTTTCCTTATTTTAAAGCCAGCAAAATGACGTTGTACTCTACTGGAAATTTCTCTGAACGTTCAAGATTTCCCTTTGTTTACGAAATTTTTCACGTACAAAATAAATTTTTGATGACTCCTTACATAAAATTATTCATGTATAAAATATGTTCAAAATTAATAAATAGAAAATAATGCCTTAATATGATCAATGTTGAAAAATAATAAATAGTAAATAATGCCTTATGCTAGATAGTTCTGACCTGTAGTTTTCCTTGTACGTCTTTCTGCTGTGTGCCGTGGATCAGTACCCCAATATTGCTTTTAGTTGAGTTGCTCCATTCAATTTATTTGGTCTCCAATTTTTATTCCGTTTAATTTGATCTCCCTTAAATTTTCATAATGTCGTAATGTCCCTTGATTTTTGTAATGTTTCTTAGAGTCAGATTTAGATTTCGAATTTTTGTACTATCACTTAGATTTCGTGCTTAGACTTAGATTTGGTATTTTTGTACTGTCACTTAGGTTTCGTGCTTAGACTTAGATTTCGCATTTTGTAATGTCCCTTAGAGTTAGATTTAGATTTAGATTTACAGCCGTTTTCCAGCAAACGGCTAAGCTTGTTTCATATATTTTCACTATAATTAATTCAAAATATTTTATAACATCACTTTTCACAAAAATTGTATTGTTTAATTTGAGTATTTCTTGTCGCGTAAATTCTTAAGTATCAGTGATGCAACTTGTACGTGGTTCAAACTAAGTCTGTCTGCTTATCAAACTTGCGCGTTATATAGCCTACGCCCCATCTAAAATTCATTGGTTTATCTGAGCTGTTGTTCAAAGTGTACGACCAACCATCGGTTGTTTTGGATATTTTTGGGCTTTTACAGGTTTATCTCAGATATTGCCTTGTCGAAACGATTCCTTGATCACGTAGGTACCAGTATATTTCTAGTTTGTATTTATTTTATACTGTCTGTTTTGATGATGTTGCTGGAATTTCTAATTCGTCTTTGCACGTAATTTCACTTATGGCTTTGTTTGTCAAGATAATACTTTGGAATCTGCATTAACTCCATGTAGATAATCACGTAGACAAAGTGACGTAAATTAACATATTTCTGTTTACATTTTTGCGTTTCCGAAGCGTATTTATTTCAAAGATGCGTTTCTTATCAGGACATTGTTATCTGCTTTCATTATCGCTTGCTTAATGTGAATTGTATTATGGTTTTCTAGGTTTTTACTGCATTTCACGCATATTGATTTATAATTTATGAATATTTTTCGTTTAGGACAAGTTTGATTGCGTGTAGAGTTATTTCTTTTGCTGCATGTGTGTTTATTGTTGAATGATATGCTACTCGGCATTAATTAAGGTTTACTTGCTATCCTTATACAGGGTGTTAAATGTTTGCTCTTTGCATAATTTGCAAATTACGTATTTTTAATGCTAAATAAATGCGGTTTTATAACTCCTAGTACTATTTACATGTATTGGGTAACCATTATGACTCAATATACCCCTAAATAACCCCTTTATCATGGCAATATATATTTATATATATCTATATTGATATGATAACGCCGTACTCGGTGTTCTGAACGTTTTACTTAACGCCACCGCTCTGTGTTCTCACTTCAAGTTTTACTAATTTTATTATTATTATGCCACGGCTAGCCCTTTTTAATCTACACAGAGTGCACAACGTTACGATGATCAATTTTTCTTTTCTCCACCCCTTTATGATTACCTATTTGTTTGAATTGATAAAACGAAGTCAATTAATTTCATATAATGAAAAGAAATATTATTTACAATTTTTAAAATTCTTTAAATACACTTCTCAATCAATCAATATCATATGTATCATTTATCCCAAAATTTATATACTTTGAATTCAATCTAAAGTCACCAAAAACTACCTTTTCATCTAAGAAACCTTGAACGTTTTAGACCTCTCTATAATATATTACGTAAGTTTAACGTATGCAATGTTTGTTGTTGACTTCATTACAAGTTTTATATAAATTGAATAAAATCTGTATTAAAATTTAAATAGAAAAATATCTTAAAATAAAATAGATCTGACCTGCGATATGTTGTTCGTGTTGTGGATCAACACCCCTTTGTTGTCCTCATTTGTCTACCAATGCTCTGCTTAGTTGAATCTTTATTTGAGTACAGTTACTCCTCGTTTTCCAAAAATTACTTCGTGCTTCTTTATTTTATATGCCTTGAATCTCTTCCGTTAAATGCTTTCGACGCAAATCAAAATTGTACCAGAATTGTACCAAAACTATAATTGTTGACGCTGATTTGAAATATTATATTGATCCAGATTAGAATTATTTTTGTCGACACATACTTGAAATATTATTATCGACGCAACTTGAATTATTATTATTGACACAACTTGAATTATTATCGACGCAACTTGAATTATTCAGAAATACACCACAAATTTGAAATATTCAGAAATGTACCACAAATTTGAAGCCCTATTATTGTAAATATTCAGTTTAAATAAATTAGCCAAATTCTACTCGTTTTCTATAAAAACGGCAAAAAGTCTTCGTAATCGTTGCACTATTATCACTGTAACATACACTTGATATTCTATTATATTTAAATTACGCGTAACTTTCTGGTTAACAGTGACGCAGCTTCGGCGCGCATGAGTTGTAAACTGACCCGTCCTATCATTGCTCTGTGTTATATAGGCTCTTCCCACTTACACGTGGGTTGGGTTTTTAAGCAGTTTTGCAGATTATCTCAACCAACCAGGCCCTGTCTTCAACATTTCTTGCATTTTGAAGTTGTTTCTGATGTAATTTATTCGGTTGTTCGTGTAATGTTTATTTGCTAGTGATACCTTGTTATCTTTGCCAGACGTTCAGCTTTAAGTCTGTTGTTTTGTATAGACATCGCCTTTTGGATAATTGAACAAAATAAATGATGTAGCTTTAATGCTGTTTTCGTTTATGTATTTTTATGCGTTTTTGAAGCTGCGTTTTCTTATCAAAAATGTTTATTGTTTCCGCGTAATTGCACAAAGCTTTGTTAGGTTTTATCTTTTATCTTCGGCGTCTTTATTTTATAAATTGTAGAACACTCTCAATTACATGTACGATCATTTCTCTGAATACGCGTTCTATTGTTGAAAGATATTCTTACTGGCATTACTTAAAATTAATTACGGTATATATACAGGGTGTTAAATGCTTGCTATTTACATAATGTACGAATTACCTATTTTTCTGCCAAATAAATGCAGTTTTCTGATTCCTATTGCAATTTATGGTTACTACACGACCCTTGCTACTCAATACACCCCTAAACAACTCCTTATTGCAGCAATATATATATATGTATATATATATATATATATATATATATATATATATATTATACAGCCCCTGGTTGGGTTTCACCTATATTCTACCCTACTTTGGGCTTCAACCTATATTATGTGTCCACTTTCCCTTTTACTATTATTAAATCCCGCTACTTGTCCGTTACTCACTCTTTATTTTATAAATTTTTAAAATGTGCACACCTAATGCACGCCCCGTACTTGCAACGTTTGGTTGGTTCTTTAATTAATTATTTATTGCAATGCCTCGACTATTTAAGCTCTTAATCTCAGGGTGTTCAACTACTTATAGTGGGTTCCGTTATAAGTAGATGTGCTAAGTCCAACCAAAGTGCACTCTTTTGATTTACTACTAAAATTGATACTCTACTTTTGTATATGCCAAAATTTCTAATAAGATCAAAGTTGCTTTGTGCCAAATTAACTTACTACCAAAATTTGTATGACTATTTTTTGACGTATTAAAGATATATTTCAACACTCACCTGGTCTATACTCCGTTGATGCCTTTCTGACTGCTGGCTCAAAATCCTTATCGCCGTATGCGTCTTCACACTGATGTCCTTGAATTTTCGTGCCGCTTCCAGGTGTCCTTGAATTTTTACTGCTCCCCAATACCTGAAATGATTAACCCAAATTTAGAATTTAGAAAAACCAGTGCTACAACTTCCCTTGTGCTAATCTCCGCTTCGGATCCTTGTTTTCTTTATAAATCCGTCCGCTTCTCCGTATCTGATCCCAATCTACTCGTTCCTATTTTTTTTTTCTCAATGCTCCTGCTACCTATAAACCGCTCTCCAATATCCAACTTCTTTCCTATGTATAATCACTCTCGATGTCCTTCTAACTTTAAACCGTACTCCAATATCCAACTTCTTTCCTATGTATAACCACTCTCGATGTCCTTCTAACTTTAAACCGTACTCCAATATCCAACTTCTTTCTATGTATATCCACTCTCGATGTCCTTTTACCTTTAAACCGCTCTCCAATATCCAACTTCTTTTCTATGTATAACCACTCTCGATGTCCTGCTACCTTTTAAACCGCTCTCCAATACCACTTCAAATCTATATAACCACTCTCCAAATCCAATAATTTACCGTCGCACAATCACTACTATTCACTTCATACTTTCGATGCTTGTTTCTTTACCACTTTATTCAATTGAAACTCCTTTTAAAACAACTACTTTTATTTACTTTTTAAATATTTTGATACAAATTAGCACAGTTAGTAAAACACGTCTTTTTACAAAATTGGTTCGAAAATAATCTGCCTTGTTTACTCTCTAAGGCGACCATGTTAACTCCCTTAGCCTACTACATCTCAAAGTTCATAACAAATAACTACGTTCGTGTCGCACATACCAAAGTTCATGTCTTTTATACAATTTCATAATCACATTAAATTCTAATATATGTCCTAAATCTTTACATTCCACCAATCACATTTGACGTTGTTATAACTAATAATTTTGAGTTTACAAATATTGTCCAAAAGTTGATTCTACATAAAATGAAACCAAAATAAATTACACTTGGCCCTGGATGCATGTTGATAGTAAACATTCACAGACGCATCCGGCTTTTGGACGGCAAATGTACTTTCAAAGGCTTTTAAAATTCAAACTCGGCATAAACCCTTGAGCACTGCACATCTTACTACGTCACTTAGTCATTTTAAAATTACCTTTTGGCACTTAATTTCAACTACTATTTTGAATGGTATTTTAGTATACATAAAATACGGCAAACATACATTTTTAAGTTTATGTGATCAAATATGTGGATTATTTTTGTCTGGCATATACTACCTTGTACTAAACAACCCTTATAACTCTTAGTAGCTCCCTTAGACATTATAATATATATATATATATATATATATATATATATATATATATCTCGATGTGATAAGGTGTCATCTAAAGGTCATAGAGCACGATAACCTGTACTAATACTCCAAAACTCGAGAAAAGTAAAGAAATCTTTTTGTATGCTAATTACTCATGCTCCATAATTGTAAACACTCTGTATATTATTCCAAATGCGAGAACCGTAATAGAATAAGCTTGGTATAATAGTATCCTTAAATAGTATAGTAAAAAATTTGGGGAAATGCAAATCATCCCTTGCTACCAAATACTATCTAAAGCGGGTTTTAAAAAGAATATAGTGTATTATGTTAAAAACCCGTGTTTCTAAAATTCTTAACTAAAAAGTACTAAATACCATTAAAACGCGTTCTAGAAAGAAACAATATTCGTGTTTCTCAAAGTCTTATTTTAAAACATTATTAAAACCCGTTCAGTTTATTTTATAACAAGATCCACTCCATTTCGTGACAATATTAAAATCATTTTTTATGCTAAACGAGAAATCGTGTATTTTTCACTGAGAAACTAC
Source organism: Platerodrilus igneus (assembly GCA_036346225.1). Lineage (NCBI taxonomy): Eukaryota > Metazoa > Arthropoda > Insecta > Coleoptera > Lycidae > Platerodrilus > Platerodrilus igneus. The sequence goes on from JARFIW010001599.1 coordinate 11,891,756, forward strand.
GTTTTATTATATTTTTCGTATTTCGGATTCATTCACAAGTAACCAATAAACCCATAAATAACATGAATGGACATTCTAATTAGGGAAACCGTAAAGGGCGATAAGACGTTTTAATAACCCTTAAATTAAGAGATAACCATTGTAAAACCCGCAATAACAATCTACTTAACATTAATTCTTTGAACTACATCAATTGAAAAACTATAGTAGAGTATTTTAAGACGTAAAAAATCAAGCGCGACAGCAGTTTAGGAAACATTATGTATCAATTGACGCCATTTTAGAGGAAATTACATCAGCCGTATGAATCAAATCAACCACAAATTTATCGACTATTCCAGATTTCATGACGTATATATAAACCGGTTCAAAGAAGGCAATGAGATCAATTGTGTTTGTCGGTCCATTGTCAACTTTGAACTGTCAATTATGAATGGTTATTTGAATTTAATGGAGCTCAGTTCATGTTATTGTTGTACTTCACGTTTAAAAATATCTGTTGATAAAAATATATCCTGTCAAAACTATTAAAAAGCACTGTTGAAGGTGCTAGAATTGTTAAAAGAATCAAAAAGGTAGTAAGATATGCTGTCTTAACTAAAATCGCAAGTTGATACGCGAATCCTCTGTCGCCTTCAACATTATGAAACTCTTCCAAATCTGGCTAATTTGTAACTGATCGCATATACTCGAGAGCTTCGGGAAACAGCCGACCTGAATTTTTAACAATAGATAACGAATCGTCAAATATTAACTTTGGAACGCAACAAATACATTACAAATAGCGTATGGAATATTTGACCCACAACTATACTTATTGTTAAATATAGATCAATAAGAACTTTGAACTAAATACTAATGTATCAGGGGATGACTACAATTATGGTAAGAAAGAAAACGTCTGTATTTGGAAGATGCTTCAAACTTTAGAAGACGTATTTACACACAAAAAATCCAATCTGAATATGAGCATGTTTAAAAATCATTTAAATAACAACTGAGAATTATCTAAACGAATAGTTCGGTTTCATTACGTCAAACAGAAATCTTGAAATTTAAGACACCGAAATATCTTATTAACATTCATAATAAAGCCACTACGAGAAACGAAGTTTTTACATGAATTTATCAGTAATTTTTTTTTCATACTGATTAGAAAACAGCTGGATAGAGTTTTAATGTAATTGTATTTTTATTAGGTAGAAATATTAAAAGAACATGTATGGAAGGACGTTTTGCAAGAAGTAATTCAAGATTCTAAAAGATTTAAAATTAATGCTATACATTACAACTGGAAATTGATTACTGTGATAAAAGCTGATGAAAGTTATGACGCACATGAAAATTATCTCGAAACAAGATCATAATCTAGCGATTTAGCTACAAATGTAAAACTGATGATGATATAGGTGTAAAACAAGATAATGAAACTGATAATGTTACACCTCTTCATAATGACGTGCTTTTATGTATTTATAGATTTGCATTTTAACCGATTAATTAATCCAAACGTACGAGCGAAATCAATTTGTTCAAGTAAGAATGAAGTATGTATATGTAATATCAGTTTTCTTTGCCAAAGAAAGATAATTTTCCTATTATTGAAAAACAGTATGTATTCTATGAACAAATTAACTTCAATAACCATGAATTCTGATGAGGCTGTTTCTCTTTCACAAGCGAGAAATCCGAAAGACTTTCATCGAGCACGAGTTTCGGAAGAGCCTCCGAATGTAAATTTTTGGAACGGCATTGGACGCCAACTGTGGAGGGCTTCTGCATAAGAGGTGTCTCGAACCTGAACACACAAAAACAACGCAGAGTATGAGTTTTTAGTAATCTTTACACGTTTTCTTGAGCATGAAGGACAAATCATACGATTCAACTCAAACAACTGCACGCCTAACTTCATCTCAGGGTGGGTTTGGAAAGAGGCGAAATTTTCTCCTTTTTACTCTATCTCTTACCATTAAGGCCTTCGGTTGAGTGAACGCACAAAATCGCACAACAACTCTGTTATTTTGGGATTTCGCTTTATTGGCGTTCTATAAGATACCTTTAAAACAAATTAAACTTCGCTGAAAAAATGTTTTATTTCCAACTTTTGCTTGAGTAACAGATCGAATGCAGCCTCTCGCTACCGGGTAATCGCATGTAACGGTTATTTTTCGATATTTCAGAAGAAATCAAAGAATGATTACGCCTATTTTGTGGGGTTCTATAAGACTCCATTAATATCATTAAATTTCTGAAATCAATATAATTACTGACATATTTATCTTAGCACTTGCAAAAAGGTATGGCGTTGAACACATTATAGTAGTTGCATAGCAGCACTAAGAAACGCGACCGCCAGGTGTGTTACCATACAATCGGGGGTCCGTCAAGTTGGCCCCCCCAGTTGACCGATTTGCTCCAAAACCTAGCACCCGTTTGCTTATAGCTAGCACTAGCTAGCACCAAAGTTGTAGAGCTAGCACCAAAGCTGTTTCAGAAATATGGCCAATTATATTCGGGGGGGGGGGCTAACTTGACGCTAGCCCCCCCCAGTTGTTCGATTTGCTCCAAAACCTAGCACCATATAGCTTAGAGCTAGCACCAGCTAGCACCCAAGCAAGAAAGCTAGCACCTTAAAAACAAGATGGCGGCGATTTTTTTAAGAAATTTTGCCAGCCCCCCCCCAGTTGTCCGATTTGCTCCAAAACCTAGCACCATGTAGCTTAGAGCTAGCACCAGCTAGCACCCAAGTAAGAAATCTAGCACCTTAAAAACAAGATGGCGGCGATTTTTTTAATAAATTTTGCCACCCCCCAGTTGTCCGATATGCTGCAAAACCTAGCACCATATAGCTTAGAGCTAGCACCAGCTAGCACCCAAGTAAGAAAGCTAGCACCTTAAATTAACAAGATGGCGGCGATTTTTGAAGGAAATTTTGCCAGCCCCCAGTTGTCCGATTTGCTCCAAAACCTAGCACCATGTAGCTTAGAGCTAGCACCAGCTAGCACCCAAGTAAGAAAGCTAGCACCTTAAAAACAAGATGGCGGCGATTTTTAAAGAAATTTTGCCAGCCCCCAGTTGTCCGATTTGCTCCAAAACCTAGCACCATTAGCTTAGAGCTAGCACCAGCTAGCACCCAAGTAAGAAAGCTAGCACCTTAAAACAAGATGGCGGCGATTTTTAAAGAAATTTTGCCAGCCCCCAGTTGTCCGATTTGCTCCAAAACCTAGCACCATGTAGCTTAGAACTAGCACCAGCTAGCACCCAAGTAAAAAGCTAGCACCTTAAAAACAAGATGGCGGCGATTTTTAAAGAAATTTTGCCAGCCCCCAGTTGTCCGATTTGCTCCAAAACCTAGCACCATGTAGCTTAGAGCTAGCACCAGCTAGCACCCAAGTAAAAAGCTAGCACCTTAAAAACAAGATGGCGGCGATTTTTAAAGAAATTTTGCCAGCCCCCAGTTGTCCGATTTGCTCCAAAACCTAGCACCATGTAGCTTAGAGCTAGCACCAGCTAGCACCCAAGTAAAAAGCTAGCACCTTAAAAACAAGATGGCGGCGATTTTTAAAGAAATTTTGCCAGCCCCCAGTTGTCCGATTTGCTCCAAAACCTAGCACCATTAGCTTAGAGCTAGCACCAGCTAGCACCCAAGTAAGAAAGCTAGCACCTTAAAAACAAGATGGCGGCGATTTTTAAGGAAATTTTGCCAGCCCCCAGTTGTCCGATTTGCTCCAAAACCTAGCACCATGTAGCTTAGAGCTAGCACCAGCTAGCACCCAAGTAAGAAAGCTAGCACCTTAAAAACAAGATGGCGGCGATTTTTAAAGAAATTTTGCCAGCCCCCAGTTGTCCGATTTGCTCCAAAACCTAGCACCATTAGCTTAGAGCTAGCACCAGCTAGCACCCAAGTAAGAAAGCTAGCACCTTAAATTAACAAGATGGCGGCGATTTTTGGAAAGAAATTTTGCCAGCCCCCAGTTGTCCGATTTGCTCCAAAACCTAGCACCATGTAGCTTAGAGCTAGCACCAGCTAGCACCCAAGTAACAAAGCTAGCACCTTAAAAACAAGATGGCGGCGATTTTTAAAGAAATTTTGCCAGCCCCCAGTTGTCCGATTTGCTCCAAAACCTAGCACCATGTAGCTTAGAGCTAGCACCAGCTAGCACCCAAGTAACAAAGCTAGCACCTTAAAAACAAGATGGCGGCGATTTTTAAAGAAATTTTGCCAGCCCCCAGTTGTCCGATTTGCTCCAAAACCTAGCACCATGTAGCTTAGAGCTAGCACCAGCTAGCACCCAATGTAACAAAGCTAGCACCTTAAAAATTCAAGATGGCGGCGATTTTTAAAGGAAATTTTGCCAGCCCCCAGTTGTCCGATTTGCTCCAAAACCTAGCACCATGATAGCTTAGAGCTAGCACCAGCTAGTTTCACCCAAGTAAAAAGCTAGCACCTTAAAAACAAGATGGCGGCGATTTTTAAAGCAAATTTTTGCCAGCCCCAGTTGTCCGATTGTGCTCCAAAACCTAGCAACCATGTAGCTTAGAGCTAGCACCAGCTAGCACCCAAGTAAAAATGCTAGCACCTTATAATTATATTCAAGATGGTCGGTCGATTTTTAAAGAAATTTTGCCAGCCCCCCAGTTGTCCGATTTGCTCCAACACCTAGCACCATATAGCTTAGAGCTAGCACCAGCTAGCACCCAAGTAAGAAAGCTAGCACCTTAAAAACAAGATGGCGGCGATTTTTTAAAGAAATTTTGCCAGCCCCCCAGTTGTCCGATTTGCTCCAAAACCTAGCACCATGTAGCTTAGAGCTAGCACCAGCTAGCACCCAAGTAACAAAGCTAGCACCTTAAAAACAAGATGGCGGCGATTTTTTAAAGAAATTTTGCCAGCCCCCAGTTGTCCGATTTGCTCCAAAACCTAGCACCATATAGCTTAGAGCTAGCACCAGCTAGCACCCAAGTAACAAAGCTAGCACCTTAAAAACAAGATGGCGGCGATTTTTAAAGAAATTTTGCCAGCCCCCAGTTGTCCGATTTGCTCCAAAACCTAGCACCATGTAGCTTAGAGCTAGCACCAGCTAGCACCCAAGTAACAAAGCTAGCACCTTAAAAACAAGATGGCGGCGATTTTTAAAGAAATTTTGCCAGCCCCCAGTTGTCCGATTTGCTCCAAAACCTAGCACCATTAGCTTAGAGCTAGCACCAGCTAGCACCCAAGTTAAGAAAGCTAGCACCTTAAATTAACAAGATGGCGGCGATTTATTAAAGGGCAAATTTTGCCAGCCCCCAGTTGTCCGATTTGCTCCAAAACCTAGCACCATGTAGCTTAGAGCTAGCACCAGCTAGTTCACCCAAGTAAGTTAAAGCTAGCACCTTAAAAACAAGATGGCGGCGATTTTTAAAGAAATTTTTTGCCAGCCCCCAGTTGTCCGATTTGCTCCAACACCTAGCAACCATTAGCTTAGAGCTAGCACAGCTAGCACCCAAGTAGAAAGCTAGCACCTTAAAAACAAGATGGCGCATTTTGAAAGAAATTTTGCGCTAGCCCCCAGTTGTCCGATTTGCTCCATTAAACCTAGCACCATGTAGCTTAGAGCTAGCACCAGCTAGCACCCATAGTAAAAAGCTAGCACCTTAACAAACAAGATTGGCGGCGATTTTTAAGAGAAATTTTGCCAGCCCCCAGTTGTCCGATTTGCTCCAAAACCTAGCACCATGTAGCTTAGAGCTCCTAGCACCCAAGTAAGCAAAGCTAGCACCTTAGAAAACAAGATGGCGGCGATTTTTAAAGAAATTTTGCCAGCCCCCAGTTGTCCGATTTGCTCCAAAACCTAGCACCATGTAGCTTAGAGCTAGCACCAGCTTGCACCCAAGTAAGAAAGCTAGCACCTTAAAAACAAGATGGCGGCGATTTTTAAAGAAATTTTGCCAGCCCCCCAGTTGTCCGATTTGCTCCAAAACCTAGCAACCGTTTGCTTACAGCTAGCACTACCTAGCACCAAAGTTGTAGAGCTAGCACCAAAACAGTTTCAGAAATATGGGAAATTATATTCAGAGAGGGCAACTTGACTCTAGCTCCCCCCGTGCTCCGATTTGTTCCAAAACCTAGCACCAAGATTTGTTCATCTTCACAAATAGTTTCTACCTATGTTTAAATAGAATTGTTATATAATATAGATTGTTATGATATCAATTAAACGCCAATATTTTATTTGCAGCTCTCGTAAGTTTCGTCTTGGTTCTTCTTACGAGCAGTAAGCAAACCATGTGATTAGCAATATCAAGTGACAGTGATAATAAATTACTCAGTATCTCAGTGTTTGAGTTAATGTTATTCAGTTAGCTTTCAATTGTGTTAAGGCTCGCCAATTTAAAAATAATTACCCTGTTCGTGTTAGGGTCCTGGCAAGTTGACAGCGATTCGTTGCTTAAGCCTTACCATAACATATAATTTAACACTTTTTTTTTAAGGGGATAATCAGGTAATATTTCATTTCCTTATAAATGGAAATCATATAAACATGTTGGAGTTCCTCAGCAACCATCAGGTTGCTAATATCTATGTAGAACCAGGAAGCCCTGAAAAATATAGAAGAGTATAAGAAGACCTAGACCAAGCTATATTAGTCAAATTATTAGAAGTTTAGTTTGTGAAGAGTAGGTACAACTTTTTAGATTAGCACTGAATAGAAAAGAAGTTAGAGCTGCGTCAAACCGACCTTAAGTAAGGTCGAAAACAAAATGATGATGATGTTCGTGTTTTAAGGTGTTAATTTTTCAATTGAGCGACAGCAAGGTTAGACCTACTTAGTTTTGGAACAATTCGGAGTGGAGATGGACTTGAACCGAACCAAACTGAAACTTGTCGTAGGTTCGGATCGGTTGGAAAACTTTTTAGTACGGTTCGGTTCGATTTTTTGAACCGAATCGAATCTAGGTACGGTTCGTGTCCGTGCATTTACATTACCAATGCTCCACCCGAAGGTACTGCATTGGCCAGGAAGCAAGCGTTTTTTACCTGAAAATTTTGAATTTTGCCGAACCCTTATTGTTCCAAGCAAGGTAGGGATCTTTAACGTGCGTGACAAAACCCACACACGAAACCTCCATTTAACCTCTTGTTACGTTAATTCGAGGCAGCCACGTTGGGCGCCAAATTTATGCTACGTTGGCTCGTAGTCGTGCGTAACCCAAAGAAAATCAAAGAAATGACCGGGCTCAATCGGAGATGCGGGGGGGATTGTAGAAAGCAGACCAACATATATGTACGCGGTTGTAAGGGCTTAGTAACAATACCTGAAACAAAAAAAATCAGAATAGCAAACCTGCAATAAAAAAAAAAATTAGTCCTGCTAACCTGAAATAAAGAAAAAGCATAGCATGCTGTTCGAGCATAGATTGTTCAGTACTTGGTAGAATGTAAAGAAAAACTGTTTGGATAATCTATATAATGTAACAACGGTAAAAGCAATACAAAAATTTTTAGTACAAAGTGAGGTAATATTGGGGAGTAACAGAAACGTTTCCTCACACACCAATTAAACATAGATCAAACAAACTTATAACAAAAGATAAATAGGTAGACACAATTGATATGAGTAGTCCAGTATTGTCGATTGATCTTTTTTTTTTGTTTTTTTTAAAATAGCATGCACTTCTATTGTAAAAGGTATCCAAAACGACAAAGAATATTGCAAAACAAACGGAGAGATATTTACAGTAATAACAAGTATGAAATAGTTCAACTTACACAACCAGGAGCACCGGAAGAGTTTCTATAGAATTGGACTAATTCGGCTACTGCTAGCCTTGCAGTTGGAGTTGGTGGAGTGTGGGGTGTCCATGGTTCCATCCCATTATCAACTTGAAACTTGACACTACTATCCACTGCAGATTCTTCTTTTACTTTCTGTAACTGAGCTAAAGTCTCCTGATAGCTTGGTAAGCCGGATGCACTGGTGTAGCTTGGCAAAGATTCACAGTCGCCGGGTCCAACTTCACCTCCATTCGCATTTCTTGTTGCTAATATCCTTCTTTTCCATTGTTGGAATTTGTGGTACAACAGACAGAAACACATACAACAACCGCAACTAAGAACAATTAAAGTTAGTATAATTCCGATCCAAACATCCGCCAAGAATTTCTCGTATTGCGGATCTGCTTCAGCAGAAAGAACTTTGTCAACTTCTGAAGCTAATTTCAGTTGGTAAAGGCATTGTTTGAATACGGTGAAACATTTAAAAACACGATCACTCTCACAATCTCGTCTTTAAAAAATGTACGTTCATATTTTATTTACTTATCATTAAATGCAAGGTAAATTTAACATATCATTAATACGGAATGAGTTAAACACTTTTGCAATTTCATTTTGCAAATGTTTTAGGGAGTTTAAGACCTGACTAAAGTGGCTCCTTTAAAAATTCTGTACAAGTTTATTGAACTTACTCTGATAAAAAAAGGGACCACGAAACTAGATCGCACACACAGTAATCCTAAAGAAGAATCGGTCAAGTTTAGCAAGCAAGTTCTACAACTTTTATTTCAAAAGAAACTCAACAAAAAAACACAATTAGTAAAGCACGCGTAATCACTAAAACCGTCCGTCAATGACCTTAAAACCGCACGTGTGTGTCAACCAAACACGTTCGCCTATAAACCATACTACTTCAATTGGAATTAGCACTCCCCTTTCTACAGTTAATATACAACTTTTATTTCACAAGAAAAACAACTAAAACCGTGTCGTGCTTGTTCATGAACAATTCGAAAATTCATACCGCATTAATTCTCACTATTTTCAAAGCAAAAGCAAACAGTATTTTTAACGTAATTAATATATAGGAACCAAGAACAAAACTACAACTGCTCATCTGTTTAGATCAACTCGTTGCTATCACAACCTTTTATCGTCTATTATCTATCCACATAAGGAACAAAATTTATATCAGCGGCAAGACAAGAACGATGCAATCCACTCATTATAATACGACGCATTCGCCCAAGGAGTTAATAAATATAAAATATAGAAATAGTAGTTACAGCAATGTATTTACGAATTGGGTAGTGTAAAATGTTAAGCCATTAAAAATGCACGTTACACTCTCATCCGAACGACAGCGTATTTTTGTGAAAATGCTCATCTGCATTTTTCAAGCAGTCGTTCATGTCATGATTCGAACCCTGGACCTTGGATCTACGACGACGCCCGTACGGTTCGTGTCCATCACAAAACCGCATATAATTGGCCGCATTTCTGAAACGGCTATGGTACTAGCTCTACAACTTTGGTGCTAGCTGGTGCTAGCTATAAGCAAATGGGTTCTAGGTTTTGGAAGAAATCGGACAACTGGGGGCTGGCAAAAAATTTTTAAAAATCGCCGCCATTTTGTTTTTAAGATGCTAGCTTTCTTACTTGGGTGCTAGCTGGTGCTAGCACTAAGCTACAAGGTGCTAGGTTTTGGAGCAAATCGGAGCAGGGGGGGAGTGCGTTAAATTGCCCCCCCCTCAATATAAATGGCCATATTTCTGAAACTTCTTTGGTGCTAGCTCTACAACTTTGGTGCTAGCTAGTGCTAGCTATAAGCAAACGGGTGCTAGGTTTTGGAGCAAATCGCTGAACTGGGGGGGGGCAACTTGACGGACCCTAAAATCGGTCATGAAATTGATTCATGTGCGCGGAACTGTGTGGTGCCGCACACTTTGCCGTAGCCCCGTAGCGACGTCTAGGAGTGCAAAGCGCGAGGTGGGTTGCGATACGACGGCTTGCGAAATGGGTTCGCATGCGCTAAAGGGTACGTTGTCGAACACTTTGGCGCAGCCAAGCTGCGCGGAGCGTGAGGTCTTCTTTATTTGTTTATTTATTTATTTGTAGATTTTCGCCGGCATACTCGAAGAGATATCAATCTTATTTTTATTCTACTTGTTCGTTTTATTATCCGTTTAATGAACAGAATCAGTACACGATGTTTTGATGCAGTAAATGGTCAGGGTTCATTAAAATTGAAAGCATGCAGCATTTTCGTTTGAAACACAACCGGCATAAATATCCACAATCAAAAATGTAAGGTAAATTGTTATGTTAACATTTTACTCATGCCAGGCTTTTCTCTTCACTCCGGCTTCTCAGGTCTTTTTGTAACCGCTCTTGGGTATTGGTCCTTAGTCTTGTTTCAAGGTGAAAGCCTAGGTAGGGAACAGTGGTCGAAGAGGGTACGGGGGTTCCAAGAATGTGGGTTTTAAGACTGTGTTGGATATCTAAATGACCTTTAAGGAGTAGCATTCTGGAGTTGGATGGGGATAATAGTTACTTGTTTACTGTGCATTAATGAGGTGGCGGTGAGTTCAAGAGAGACGTGGGAGCTACTATGTATTGGGAAGGCTAGGTCGTCGGCATATGCGTAGGTTGTTACATTGGAGATATCTAGATCTAAGAGGGGATTGATGATAAAGTTCCATAATATGGAAGAAAGACAGGATCCCTGCATGCAAAACTGAGATAGAAGTTTCGTGCATGTATGGAATTTGGTAGATAGAATGGCTGTCCGTGAGGTTTGATAGGATTTTATGATCAGGAATAAGTTGGAGGGAAAATTTAAGAGTTTCAATTGATTTAGGAGGTTAGACCATCAAAGGGGATCAAAAGTGGAGAGAAAATCTATAAGAAAGACGACAACGTATCTAAATTGGGAGGTTTTGACATGGGAAATAAATATGTAAAAGGTTTGTTCGGCGCTATGGCCTTTGCGGAATCCATGTTGGTTAGGTGAAATAAGAGAATGGGCATCGATGTGTGTGTGTGTGTGTGTGTGTGTTCAATTTATTTAGGATAATTTGTTCTAGAAGTTTTTCGAGGGCGTCAAGTTTGGCGATTGGTTTATCTGAAGCAGGGTCATCTGAGGGTTTGTTATGTTTGAGAATTAGTGTTATTGAAGTTGACTTAAGGATGTTTGGGAATATACCGGGTTGAATGCATTTTTTGATTAGGGTGTGTGTCGTTTTAAGGACATGCTAAGATTGTGTTGGATTAGGTTAGTGATTTTGTCCTGGGCCTGTGGATTTGTTCGGATTCAGGTTGGTAATTAAGGAATCTTAGTTTTGTAAATTACGATTCAGCTAGGGTGTACTGTTAAGATGATTTTGTGCGTTGTCCATAACGACTTGTTGGAAGATAGAGACATCTGGTTGTGCGGTTTGGATAGCTGAATCTAACAGTATTATTAAAAGAGATTCAAATGTGAGTTTTTACCCAGCCCGTTTCACTATCGTAACCACACCCACAAACATACTTTTTATGTTTGTGGCTGTAGTTAGGATAGCGGGATGTGGTGTTTTTACAAGTCTATGGTATGTGGGTTAGGAATCTGTACAGTTCTCTCGGATGATAGAGTAGCAATGGAATTTTTTGCTGTTAGGATAAGTGACTTTTTTCTAGTGCGTAAGTGCTACTGAGTGTGTTAATACACATGATGTTCGTGGACGTTGCTTAGACCATCTGTAGTTTGTGCCGTGTGGATGTGTCTTTGTCTTGCTGTGTTTAAGTCATGTGACTTCCACGACGTTACTCGTGGTGAATTATGTTTACAGGGCATTGTCTTATTGGCGGATGTGTGAATGTAAGATGTTATGGTGATGGATAGGGCGTATGGGTTTATGTCCGAATAGGCAACAATGTGGTTTTCAAAGAATTCTAGTAACAGGTTCCAATCGGCCTTGAGGGTGCTGTAAGATGCGATTTTGTAGTAGGTTCTAGGTGGGCGGCTAGGAAGGATGTTAAAGGAGATAGGGTTATGGTCGGAGCCTTGGGTGGTGAACGAAACGCTTCGGTCATCAACAAGGTAATAGGCTTATGGGAAGGCTAAGGTATGGTCAATATTGAAGTCATGATTTTGGGATTCCCAAGTGGGTATGCGGGGTGACGTGTTTAGAATATGTAGGTGGTGAGGGTGAATAAAGTCCTCCAATATGATCTTGCGTTCGCCATTATTGGCGTTATGCCACTAAGTGGATTTAGCGTTAAATTCGGCACAGATTAATACTGGATCCTAGCCGATGTTTGTGAGGATTACTTGATTGAGATGGATTGGGATACAATTGTTTGCGATGCAGCTCTGCGCACGCAAAAGGGTATAGTGCTGCAAACTTTGGCAAAGATAAGGAGTACGAAGCGGCTCCGTTGATCAGACAGGTTCGCGTATTACTGCGTCCCGGGTTCAATTCTCGACACGGACCTCTTGAAAAATGTTAGACAAGTATTTTTCACAAAATACACCCTTCTTAGGATTAAAGGTAAAATGTAGGTCCCGTGTGTGGGTGTTGTCACGAACGTTGTAGATCCCTATCTTGCTTGGAGGAACAGCAAGGGTTCGTCACAATTTAAAATTTCCAGGTAAAAAAAAATCCCTTGCTGGCTATAGTAGTACCCTTAGTTGGAGAATTGGAAAGTCGATTGTGTAGGGTCACGAGAGGTCATGAAACAGGTCCACGTGCACAAAAGCATTTAATACCACCAGAAATGCGGGCCACACTACTGGTCACGAAACAACTCTGCACGCGAAAGATCCAGGCCCGTAGGAATTAGAAACTTCTTGTAGTTCTACAATGTTGTCCTTTCTCAGGGTAACTAAAGATCGTATTAAAATAAGTATTAGAATTTTAAAAAGTTAATGCAGCAGGTACTTAAAAATTCAAAGTGTAATGATCTATTAAATTTCTTTATAGTAAGTACGAAAATAAAATTCAAAAAGCTAAATAAATTTTAAAATATAATCTCTTTTCTAAAGTTGTTACATTTTCAATTTTATATTTTTTATGATTAAAAATATGTAACTTCCATAATTTAAAAATTGACGAATTATTTCTTCCAACAAAAGGTGCTAAATTCGCCTTGTTCTGAAACGTCGTACTCATTCAGCTTAGTCGATCCTGGACCTCTCAAGTCCAACTTCCTTTTACAGCATTAATCAATTGATTCTGGCTGTCTCGTTGATACCTGTTTCATATTTTGCCATGTTTTGGCGGGTGGTTGATGCGGTGAGTAGCTTCTCGGATCTTCCTCTTGATTGCTCTCCGAATCCTGGGTCGACCGGACTGTGGTTTTCGACCGACAGGATGGCAATTCTCCACAAGCCGCTCCATCGTCAGGTAGCTCGTCGAACAGGACTGACGGATGTGCATTCCCAACGACTTCGCTTGTGTCTCCATTCCTTTGAACCTCGCATAGCTGGAAAACGCCCTCGAGTTGTTACCGTTCCGCTGCTCACCTTGTTTCGCCCGGAGGCGAAGGTAGATAGATGTTGATTCCGCGAAGCCTACTGTTGGAATGAAACGTCGTAGGTAAAAGTATCATGTAAATATCGTTTGGTAATTTGGTACAGTAAGTACTATTTGGTTATGTCAAGGAATGTAAGTACTTTTTTGTAATGTCTAGTAATAATTGTTGATAACAGTGTGTAATAGTGAATAATGACAGAAATGTTAATAATTTTGGAAATATATATATAAGATTTTGTGTAATTTTTTTTTACTCGTCGGTCCTCTAAACTCTTTGAATTTGTTTTACATTACACCAAACAACTTTTTGTTTCCTAATGTGCGATGGGTGCTTCTTATAGGATTTTTTCAGATGCTACAAATCTGTTAACGAAATTTTTCTTTCATCCCTTGTCAAAAGTTATTCATATTTTTATAGTGGAACGTTTTATTATGTAATATCTGCATTTGTTATAATATAAATTATGCATACTACGTTACTACCTAATCTCAAAACTTTTTGCATGTGATTTCTGTTTGTAGGGTATCTTTGAAGCATCCTTGATTAATCCGCGGGCATTGTGGGGCTCCACTTGCCTTTCACAATACATAATACATTGGTGAAACCTCTCACCGTGTTTGTCATTCAAGGACCCTAGATATGCGAGGAAAATGTCCAAATGCGAGTGGAGGAAATGAATCCTCAAAGACATATGCAACCCATATCGCTTATGTGAAAATTAAAAGATTCAATTTGTTCGTAATTTTTCGCCTTTGTATTTCCCAAGAAATTAACATTTACCTCTTTGCATGACTCAATTTCGGCCAGTTTTGAATCCAATACCTGTCCTTTATTCCGGCCCAATAAAAAATCGCTTTTTTTTATTTTTGCTTCACTTAGTGCAGGATACTTCTCTCTAAGATACTGGATTCCTTCACCACCTTTATTTAAAGCTTTGACAAAATTACATTTGTTATATTACAAATTCTGCGTACCAGGTCACTAACGAAACTCTAAATTTTTGTGCATATTATATTCGTTTGCAGGGTACTTCTGGAGCATCCCTGATTAGGTTCCTACAATAATGTGCCAGCATTGTGGGACTCCACTTCCCTTGGTATTGGTTCTCACAATACATAACGCCTTGGTGAAACCTTTCGTCATGTTTGTCACTCACGGACCCTAGATTTGCGGGGAAAATGGCCAAATGCAAGTGAAGAAGATGAATATTCAAAGACAAGTTGCAACCCTTTTCGGTGCATGTGGAAATTAAAATATCCACAATTCGTTCGCAATTTTTATCTTTGTATTTCCCAAGAAATTGGAACACATCTTTTAAATGATACTTATACAGCAGCCGCAATGCCCGTCAGTTTTGAATCGAATACACTGTCCTTTATGATGTGACGAATTTACGGCCCAATAAAATTCCTTTTTTTTATTTTTGCCTCACTTAGTTGCTACGTACCGAGACGTAGCCGGAAGAAAAGTAAATACCAGGCTAACTATCAAACGCGGAGAAGGGGGAATTCACCTAAGTACCAAGAAAACAAAAAAAATAAAGTACATCGCCCACGATTATCTATTAATACATAAAAATAAATGAAGGATTCTGTACAAACAAGCGGAAGAAATAAATTCAGAGTTACTATTTTACAGCAAACAATTATGTTATATAGACAATTTAGGAATCTAGATACGAAGTGCGCATCTCGTATTTCACACAAAATAAAATTAGTCAGTAGTAAATAAACATGTGAGAACTTTTGTCAAGCGTTTTTAAAATTGCACCTAATACTTTTTGTAAAATAACTATTAGTTGGAAAGAATTAACGTGTGGGAGCTTTTGTCAGACATCTTTTAGACTGTTCATAGTACCGTTTGTAAAATAAACCAATCAGTAGAAAAGATTAAGCGTATGTCTGTCCAACATTTTTAATATAGCTTAGCAACGAACAATAATTCTACAATGTTACGTAACTACACCAAACGTTGATACTGAATATACCATTGACACACACAAAAAAAAACTGGTGGCATACCTGTAGGTGTCCGAATACTTAGCTCGCAAATCGTCGGGGGTGAGTCAGCACAGCAACGCCATGGTCGTCAGAATACATTTACCCTGCTACTATAACTGCAGCAGCGGTCTACGGACAAAAGCAGTTGGTCTACAGACATATGCAGTCGGTCTACATAAAGATAGAACCCATTTGGCCTCCAGCTAAAAAAAGCTAAAAAGAGAATCTGATTAGAATGGGCACGCGCGGGGAGACTCACCAATACATGAAGGACACCTGCTAGTTGTCGAACAGGAAAAACAAACGTGCATTGCTTTTGAAATACGGTGACAAATTATGTACAAGCTGTAGAAGCAAATTCAACAATGGTTCAAATAACACGAACTCGAACTGCAAATCCTCGCTCATCGAAGCGCGGTTAAAACTGGAAAACCCTGGTTTTATCGGATAGTGCGCAACCTTATTAAGTCTTTACATCGGAACAATAGAGAGAACCATTATACTCGGTCGTAATGTATACCAAGATAACAGGTATTTAAAACAGGATATAAACTATTTAATTGTAGCATAAACTTGTCGTTTCGAAATAAATAAGTTCGCAAGGCATAGACTATTTAATTTATGGAATAAATTTTCGTTTTAAAAGCAAAAGGATTTGAGTTGAGGAATTTATTCGAGAGCGTGTTTATTATTATGTTGAAAATAAACGTAACATAGTCTGGGAAACTTCTCTCTCGGATATTAGAGTCATTCACCATATTTATTAAAAATTTTGCAAAGTTTTTCATCAGTTTCAGATTTATGTTCAGAGGTGGTATCAAATTTTTTTTGTATGAATGAAAGGAGGATTTGCAACATTTTCTCTCCAGACAAGGCTTTCTCGCACTATCCAATCTTTTACAATATAGTGTTTATCCTTTACTCTGCTCTCCCATCCGCACAGGAAACAGTAGTACTAGATGTAACCACTCAATTGCATTAATAACAAAAGTGCTATGATTTTTAAATCACCACATATGCTTCACCCATGTTCTGTATACTTAATTTCTTAAGTATAGTTTTATATCGTTATTGTTTTCCTTCATATGTACCGCGTGGGCAATAGGAACAGAGGCGTATGAATTTCCATTGTGGAGGATAAACTCCCTTGAAGTTTAGAGTAGAAGAATTAATAAATAATCTACACTCTTTAGTTTTGTATTTACATCCTAATACATCTATTAGTTCAGGAACATCTATCTACACAGTACATCAACTGACCGTACGATGTAAAAAAATGAAAAAATCTTGATCATGTCTCCGATATGTGAAAATCTGCGTACCACCTTGCAACCTGAATTTCAACAGTTCGGCTTGAGCATTCGATAAATTTAAATCCCGTACTAAGTCGTTAAGCTTATCTTGTAAAAGTGAATGTGGAGTACCTATATCAAATGGTTGGAAATCAGGATCCGTGTTTTTTCCATAGGTTCAACAATATTATTTTCAGCAGCATTCATATTATCGTCAAGTGTATATGATTCTGGCCTTTTTGGGTACAGGTAATATTGATTGTGAAGAACTGGTCCGAGAGCTGATTGCAGGTTTGGGTACTGTACAGTATACTTCGATTTCAGTGAAATTCTAGATAGAATCGTCAAACAAAAATAGCAATCTGTTACATGATCTTTTTACGTTTCCTAATTCGTGGCAACCACGTTGGGCGCCAAAATTTATGCTACGTTGGCTCGTAGCCGTGCGTAACACAAAGATATCATAGAAGTGACCGGGCTCAATCGGAGAGTAGGGGGGGTCGTAGAAAGCAGACCAACATATAACGTACGGGGCTGTAAGGAATTAGTAACAATACCTGCAATAAAGAAAAGTTAAAATAGCAAACCTGCAAGAAAGGAAAATTAGTCCTGCAAACCTGAAATAAAGAAAAAGCATAGCAGCAATGAAAAGTCTCAGTTATTCAGTTCTTTGTAGAATGTAAATAAAACGGTTTAGATAAACTATATAATATAATCACGATAAAAGCATTATAAAAATTTTTATTACAAAGTGAGGTAATATTGGGGAGTAGCAGAAACGTTTCCTCACACACCAATTAAACATAAATCAGATAAAATGTTAACAAAAGGTAAATAGATAAGACACAATTGATATGAGTAATTCAGTAGTATTAATCTTTCTTTCTTTTTTTTTTCTTATGTTTTAAAATATCATGCAAGTCTTTTGTAAAAGGTATCAGAACCACAAAGATATAGTAAAGCAACGGGTAGATATTTAAAGTAATAACAAGTAGAAAATAGTTCAACTTACAAAAGTCCTGCAGCAACGCTTCCTTGCAATAGAAGTGTGGGATTCACGATGTGCTACACTAACGAAGCACTGCACCCTTGACTGTGAGGGTGTGGATGGAATTGCTTACACTTTACACTAACTCACACCTACGCGTTTCACTGGTGTCAGCAGAAGACATTATCATGCTGATGGAGCTATGTAGCATGGATAAATTTCTTGTTAATTCTATTTCCTGAGACAATAATTTAGAAATATTTTGTAACACAAATCGTAAAACATGGTAATAAAAAGTTAGAATCACGGGCTTTCAAGCCACGATGTAATGCATTGAACTAACAGTAACGTGAGGTGTTATATTTGCTACCTACGGTAACAAAGAAAAATTTAATGCTTTTGGATAACGAAATTTGTGCAAACAATGATCTATTTTAGATTCTTTGTGGTTAGAAAAATTCAGAACTACAGTATCAACTGTATTTAAATAATCCAAAGTATGCATTAATCTGATAAAACAAAGGGACACTAGACTAGATCGCACACACATTAATCCTAAAGAAAGAATCGGTCAGTTTAGCAAGTTCTACGACTATTATTTCACAAGACAAACAACTAAAACAACCAGTAGGCACGCGCAAGCAATAAAACCGTCCGTCAAATGTTCCGTAAAACACACGTGCCTCGAGTGTAAACACGTTCGCTTATCAAGCATTATACAGTTAATATCCAACTTTTACTTCACAAGAAAAACAACTAAAAACAAGTAGTAGGCACGCGCGCACAGTTTAAGTATAAAAAGACAAATCAAACTCAGAACCACACAATTAGTAACACAACGCGTAACACTCAGTCAATGTTCCGTACGTACTTCATATATAGGAACCAAAGACAAACTACAACTCCTCGCTATTATAACCGCTTATCGACTATTATCTACCTCGCTAATAACATAAGGAACATCTCAAACGTGAATGTAACAATCGTATCTAACAATTAATTACAGGCTGTTTATCGTTTTCGATAAGTTGGAATTTATTTATTAATGAGAATTAATCTTCAATTTATCTATCTTTTAAAATTAATACACGCGAGTTAAATTGTATACAATTCTAAAAACTATTCGGACGTATTTACTTGATACAAACAGCGATTCAAAGGAAACGATGCAATCCACTCATTACAACACGATGCATTCGCCTAAGGCGTTAATAAATATAAAATATAAAGATAGTAGTTACAGAAAGGTATTTGTTAATTGGGAAATAGCGTAAAAAGGTTAAATTATTAAAAATGCCCGTTACAATCTTTAGGTTCTCTTCGTACCACAGGCACTGCAAAGGCATTGATTTGTAGGTACCGTTGAGTCTTCTTAAATTCACAGCACACGTTGCGCAAATGATATGCGACGCCAGAGGTTTATCCTGCTATCCTAATTTGCATTTAAAATAAGCTTTTTTGATTAACGTAGTGATTGTCTTTTTGTGAGATTTAATTGTAAATTCGCCAAATACTTAACAAAACATGTCTGTTTGATAAACACACCTTTGCGACATGTTATAAAGTATGTCAGCAACATATACTGTACTGTGAAACATCATTTCTTTATTTATGTTTTGTATCTATTTGTAAACGTGTATAGGATATTAACTACCGTTCATTCTGTCCGCGGCGCTTATCTGTACTAAACCGGCCTTTCCAACGATTTCTAGAACCTTCGCCAGATATTATAATACTATTTATATTCCAATGCTAAGTCACCCGCCGGATTACGTTCATTATAATGTGTTTACAATGTAAGCTGTCATTAAAGAATATCTTAATACTCGAGGGAGGTACGAAAATTGCGAGTGCAAATTTGGTTTCAGCGACCAAAAGTAGATAAAGGACATCGGTCAGATATCAGGAAAAGATCGTGTTGGTCTGTTTTTTTTTGAAGAAATACAAATTTCTTTTTATCATTTTTTTCCAAATTTCAAACTTTGATAAAATAATAAGAAAACGTCTTCAAATTTCGATTCACGTTAAGTAGGTCGCAGTAAGAAAATAAAATTGACCGGTTACATTATTTTTGAAAATTTAGTGAAACTTTTAGGAGTTAATGCCCCTAAATCTTTATCCAGTTACTTGATTTTCATACTGATTTTGTTTACATGAGTTTGTAGTAAACTTGTTGTGTTTCTTAAAGCGGTATGAGCATTAACGGTATATTGTATAGGTTTAATAACAAGTAACATTTAAACTCCCAACAAATATCGCATTTGCTTCTAAAGGAGGTCACAGAATACATGCCGAGGCAAATAACCGGAATTCAGTGGCAAACTCTCTGTTCTTGAATAGGCGGAGTGGAGAGATTGATGTAAATGTCGTGATACTATCTGTGACCAATATCTGGTTTTGTCGATTATTCACACAATCTCGGTACATAAGCTTATGAATGTAGAGATAAAATTATTTTAATGCTCTCAACAGCACGCTTATTGAACCTGAACCGTCGAGCTCAAGTATAATTGATTAATGGCTTGTATCTCATTGTTTTCTTTTCGGTGCACTTTCAAGAGATTTCGTTACATTTATTGCTTTCGCTTCTAAATGTTTTACGTATTTCTTGAGATTTAGACGGCTATTGATTTAAGATATTGGATAGGCAATTTTACAAATAAAAAGAAATTTTGTAAAATCTCATTTTCCACGGATTTACTCTATAACTTGGGGCGTTCGTTGGTAATATGCAAGTTAATTTGAAGAATGATATTAAATGTATTACGGTTTATTAAAAAAACATGCGAAAGTTCTTTCATGCATACTCTAACAATCTTTGATAACATCATTCTAATTAAATTGCGCACAACATGTGACCTACAAATTAACTGTAATCTTATAAACAAATTAAATTTCTTGTTGCCATTGCTACACTGACCATCAAGCGAACTGAAACATTAGGTTTTTAAAAATTTTTAACCCATTTAATTCGCCTATATTGCCCCTCAATACATCCTGAAGCGGCCCTACCAAGGATGCAAGGGGTGCACAGCACCCGGACGCCAAGTCCCGGGGGCGTTGCTCGCTGCGCGATAGGAATGTAGAAAGAACTATAAGTAGCAAAAAACACTACATTAGCCGCTACTGTTTTGTCCAACCCTGTATATATTCATTTAGTTTCTGTATATTATTACTATAAATTTTAAGTTTATTTGTTAATAGTAATATCTGCCCTTTAATTTAAATTTGATAAACCTGGTCGCGTTATCACCTTCAATGTTCTATCTTGTTTGCCATATGTTTGGTGACTGCAGGGCATAACACAGTCTATTGTTACCGCTTGGACAATAAGTTTCTGTTTCGGAGGTCAGTCCCGTATAGGACTACCTCACCGCTTTATATTATTTTTCGAGTAGTGATAAGTGTTCTGGATCCAAGAATCTTCACTGCCTTAACTAGACATCAGGTAAGAATATTAAAGGCCGCATTTGTTTAATATCTGTTTGGTGATACGCCCGCTTTTCTCTCCTGAGTATCTTTTTATGTACTCAATATTCAAATTTTTGGTCCTTCGAGCCGGATATTACCAGTAGCAAGTATTAGTAATATAATTTAAAACATAATTATTAATCATTTACCTGAAGTCAAGTTTGTGTTATCAAACATATTGTTTTGATAATACAAATGTTATATTACTTGAATTGCATTCATTCCCATTAGTATCGTGTTCGATACAAAGTTCATATTACTTTGTTTGTATTTACATCTATTTACATTTACCCACGATTATTTAATTAGTGTATAAATTGATAAAGCTTAAAAGCATTTTGTAGTACTAATTTTCTATAAAATTTTTAAGAAAATTTGTGCTTTAGTTATTATTTAAAATGACAGAGAAACATAAAAAGTTGAAATTTTCACGATACACGCAGATTCAAAGTTTACAAGAAATACAAGAAATCGCGCAGTCGGCCGTTTCTAATGCCGAATATCATAATTTATTTAAATTGCACCTTGTGCATATGGTCAAATTAGAAGAAGCCTTCTATCAAAGTCACAATAACATTATCTCCTTGATCGCCACGGATGAAACCGCGGAAGATTTGATGAGATTGAAGATAAAATAAGAAAAGTTAGCACCGAAGTTGTAACCTGTTATAAATAGAATTTGGATTGAAGATAAGTGTTGTTCTTGTACCCGGTAAGCCTGGTACAACCAGTAGGAGATAGAGCGGCAGAGATAAGACGAGAGATAGATTTGTTTGGAAGTTGGTGAGAGGATTCACCGGGATGCGGCTTAGGTGTAAGTATTTTTATAAAGCCCTTTTCTGAGGTGAGTCATTGAAATTAATAAACTTGCTTGTATTTGAAAATTATATTTTGTTGTGCCGTATTCACGGACTAGAAAAGATTAAGTGGTCCAAAATCACACATTTCAATTTAAAAGGAAAAGTGACAGGGTATCTGTCAAGATATCATTTGTATTGGATTAATTAGTACTTTGTGATCGAGCTGAGTAAGATCATTGGTTTTGATCTGATACCTTGCTACACATTACATACATTTATCCCTTGGGTGTGGTACTGCATCCTCGACACCCCGAGGTGAGGGCGTAGGCCTAGGCAGAGCTCTGAGAGGGAGAGTATCTGTGTGAGATAACCGTGATTGAATAAATATTAGGGGGCGCGAATCGCGTTATAAAACAGAAAACGCAACGTCAATTTGACAGATGGTAATTACAGTAATTACATTTAAAATTTAAACAGTTTGAATTTTGATTTAGACAGCGTTAGGCATTTGGTGAAGTGAGAAATATTATAAGTGAATTCAAACGTGAGACTCTGAATTTTACAAGTTGGGCCCATTCGTGGAGCTAGGAATTTTATTATATATTATATTATATATTATATATAATATTATATATATATATATATATTATATTATATTATATATATAAAAAGAAATTATTGGCAAGTGACTCAAATTCAGCATCGAGGGCATCCTGTCGACGTGTTTCGCCCTAATTGGGGCTCATGAGCCCCAATTTCTTTTTACTTTGTATATATATATATATATATATATATATTGCTATGATAATAGGGTTATTTAGGGGTATATAAGGTCACAGGGGAGGTATACTTCATGTGAACATCATAAAAATAAAGAAAACCAAACATTTAAATCATAAAAAGTACATAATTTGCCCATTATGCAAAAAGTAAATTCCAATCGCCCTTTTTTAAATCAACAACTAACCACAATTAATAAAAGGAGGCTTATTCTGTAATAACTTAAAAACATTAATCAAAATAAATAATTTTGGAAGTTATTCAATACATTTCTAAACATTTAAAACATTTTCAAGGGCCAAAACAAATACAAATCACCCTGTATAAAATAAAAGAAAGAATGTTCTGTAATAACTGAACCACATTTTGTAAAATAAATAACCCCGGGCGCAACTCAATTCATTTTAGAAGCATTTAAAGCATTAATAAACTACAAATAAATACAAATTACGCATTTTTAAACGTGAAACAAATCTCTTTCAAACTCGACGCATTGCGTAAGGAATAGAAGGCAAAAAACGCATAAAACAAACTTTAGAAAAGGAACATATTTCATAACGCCATAAAGTATAGATATTGACGCTAAAGGCGTACGTGATATTATAAATGTAAAAATTGCCACAATTTTGTAAAACCTAGTATGGGTAAACAAAATATGAAATCATAAATTTTGGTATACGGGCAGAATCAAATGGAAAATTTAATAAGTTTTTTTACAAAATTTATGTCTACGCGATGTTTCAAGCATAAATAACAACACTTGTTGGCAAATCCCAATACAAAACGTTGAAATACGTGCAAAGTTAAATGCATAGAGTAAGCAATTTTTGAATAAAACCCAACCGGTTAAGAGATAGGAGGGAACGAACTTGACTTATATAAGGAACCGAAACTGATAAGAGTCATTCACTCCATTAACGACGCACGACTGTACCAGTCTAGACAAATTTCTTACGTGAATCTGAAATTAAGGAAAGTCAAAAGTGACATAAAATAAAATTCAAGTGAAAAATAGTAGAAGTGCGCGTGAATTACGAGTTAGTGAAAATTTGCGGTTAGTATTAAAAACGTAAGTTTAAATTTAGTTAAAGTAAACATAATCTTTACCATTTATTAAGTTAGGGTTCGGAGTAGTGTTCTAAGAAACTATCTGAGTAAGGATCTAAGTATTCATCTAAGAAATTATCTAAGTAATTATCTAAATAAGAATATAAAGTTCACTATAAAACGTCTACAAGTTATTGGAAAACTGTGGATTACTGGGTTAAAAGCCAAGCTAAGGGTCAACGACTGGAACTAACAATTGATCTCGGTCACGAAGCTTCTGTAGGAGTCAACAGAAAGATACAAGGTCTTAATTTAAATTCATAATTTCTTGAATATTGCATATCTTATTTTAAATATTTCATAAGCATAAAACTCACATGTAATATAGGTACTTTCTGTATAGAAAGTCAACAAAAAATTGGTTGGTAGTAAAAATTACGTTAATGGGGGAATATGTTTTTTGAACGTTCAACGAAGTTTTCAATTTAAAACATAATTATTTTTGTTGGCTTTAATTGCTCAAAATTTTAGTAATGAACAAATTTAAAAAGAATATTTATTTTTATATGATTCAAAAGTTTTTATAGCTAATAATATTACAAGGACGTTGTACATTTTCTTAGCCTATTATACAAAATTTGGTGAATTTTGTTTGTATTATTCAGGTATATGAAGTGCTACAGGGGAGTGGGTAAACATTCTCTGTTATCATATTGTCGTTCACTCTGTGCAGGGTATAACTGAGCTAATCTAGGCATAAATTTAATTGTGTTGATTTTAAAATTATTTTAGATTATTGTAGAGGCTCAGAGAGGTGGCAAGCAGCAAGCAACTGAGCGTTAAATACACCTGGCGTTCGGCGATAGCGTAGCAAAGAAAATTGACGATCCAACGTGGCGCTCGAAAGAAATCTAGCGACCCAACGAGGGGGCCCGATTAATTAATTCTACGACGTATTCTAATAGGGGGTAGTTAAAGCAAGAAAATCGGTGATTAAGCGAGGGACTCACAAAACTTGTAAATTGGATTATTAATTGAAATTAGGGGTTATATACATATGTTTCGTCCCTAAACTCTTACACATTTACTTTTTTCCTCAGACAATGTGGGTATTAGAGGTAGTGAGTGATGATAACTCGTAACTCGTTTACGTGCATCATTCCTCTTAAAACATGTGAGACTTCTCGTTCGGTCGTCGCACATCGGTGCACTTTTGAGTAAACAGCTCGTTTTCGTTTGGCCACAGTGTGCTTCGTCATAGAACACACTGTCGGTAAGTACATAAATGTGTGCATGCAATATTATTACAATCATTTGCATTCCAAGTCATATTTGGTGGTCCTTTAGTATTATACATTCATTTGGTATATTATCAAATATTCACTAATATCAACCAGCATACGCTTCCTTAATTAATCCGCACGCATCAATATATAATAAATTGAAGTTCCTTCAGAACAAAACAAAGTGAGTATTTTAAGTGAATAAAAGTTTTATTTAATGCAGTATTAATTTATAGTCATGTACTATATATACAATAACAGATCCATGGTTGCTATTTAGGGAATTTGATTTGAATTCGAACTTTACTTAAACTATTTTTGTATTATTAAAATATGAATTATGATTTATTAAGGTTCAGTTTTAGTATCATTTGCAGGCTGTGTTAATCTATGAAAACTGTTGTTCTTAAACAATTGCAAATATTGTAACTTATAAAAAATAATAAATACGAGAGAACTAATTATTTTCAATTATAGTAAACTTAACATAAACTATTCTTTTATGTGAGGTGAACTTATATAATAGTACATTATAAATGTGCATAATTGCTGAAGTCTTTAATTTTGAAAATTGAGGTAATATTTTATAAAATATTATGTTGGTGTATTTTTGGGACACAAATTTGAAACAACACTATTTATATTTTACATGTTTTATTTTAGATGGCGTTTATAAAGTTTTGGGTTTTGTTACAGAAGAAACTTTGTAAAGGGTTTTCGGCATTTCCGTAGTTAAATTTGTTTAAAGTCGACGTCGTGGCTCCCTGCTTATTTTTAGTGTTAAAAAAAACTAGTTTTGATTGTAGACTCACTCCTGTAATTTCTATGTTCCGTAGGAATAGACCCTGCATTATTCCGGAAGATATCCTCCTTTCCTGACCTTTAGTCAAGGAAAGAGGACAGCCCATTCCACTTACGGGTAGAATTTAGTTCAGTGTTATCTAATTTTTCTTAATCTTCTTTGGGGATTAAACCACTCATAGTTTTTAAAATTATCTTTATTAACGTTTCGATCCATAACCTAGGATCGTTTTCAAAATAATAAAAACTTCAAGTTTGACATTTATGACATAAATTGAAGGTGACTTTGATTTATTGATGTTTGAAATATTTGGTTTGAGTACACTAAGCAAAAATTTTTAAAGTTTAAATGAATAATTGCCTTCAATTTGTGTTACGGCCTGGGACCGACTTTTTAGGTAGCCAATACGCTTAACGTGAAATCAGCTGATTAATTTTATTGTAAAATTCAATAACTTGGGAATTGGAAAACATTTTTAACATGTTTCTATTTATACAATTTAGAGGATGATTATTAAAGAAGTGTGCAATTGCATTATTAAAAGGCTTAAGTAGTCGTTTTTATATTTATTTTGAAGGAAATCATTATGATTTAGGCTACCTCTTTGGTAGATTTTAACATTGTTCTGAGGTAACCTTATGGTGGGTTTATACTTGTCAGATACCAATGTTGTTCTATGAAGGTTGTATACGGATCTGAGGCGACCCTATGGCGGGTTTACACTTGTCAGATACCAATACTGTTTAACGGAGATTGTATATGGTTGTGAGGTAACCTTATTGCGGGTTTACACTTGTCAGATACCGATGCTGTTTTACAGGGGTTGTTAATATGCTTCATCATCATCATCATTGGATTTTCATCTCAAAACTGGTTGGACACGTACCTGCACTTATTTATATTCTGAGTTAGTTTCCCTTCTATTGTTTTCTAATTTTATGTTTTATTTCACCGAGATTCAGTGTTATCTAAGTTCAAACTTTGACAATAGCTTTTAAGTTTAGATCCTTAAGTTTAAGAAACATATTTGCCGTGTTCCATTTCGTACTTGTAAATTACTGACTCATTAGTTTAAAAACCATTTCAATTTCTACTTATTTGAATATACGGATTCGCTTCACTTTTATTATTTCAGGTTAGATTAGTTAGGCAACCAACTGTGCTCGTCTTTTATTTAATTCACAAGTCCACTTGTTCATATTACACTTCTGGTTTCCTATCTAGACATGTGTAGGTAAGAATTCCATGAATGTTGCTAGTTTAAAATACAATAGGAAAAGCATTGTTGGTTTTGTTGTTCGGTTGTAATAATAATTTCGTATGTTTGTGTTGCAATGAAGCGTTTTTACTAATACGTTGATAAGAGTTTCTATATAGAGTGTACTTCGCGTTTGTCATATATGGAACCCGTGGTTTAAATGAAAATTGTGACTTGTTTCTCTACTGCCCTAATATTTACTAACTATAAACCCAATTTACAAAATCGAAATACAGTTGTAAACCGATTTCACAAATGCTTTAGGTGTTTCTAAAACCTATCAGTCAATGAATATTATATTATGGTGTCCGACAACTGTTTACTCGACTCCTTATGGTATGTAGGTCACCTAGATTCTAAAACATGTTGAGAAATACTTTATGCTATAAGATTTGTTCAACAATTTTGTTGTATTTAAATGTACTATTGTAAATATATATTATTTTTGTGTGCTTTTACGTTTCGGTAGCTTCTATTCAGAGCGCGCTCGAGCTGCATCGATATAGTAAGTAATTAGAATTGCGTCAATATAGAGTAAGTGGTTAAGATTCTGACGTTATTTTTATATGTATGTTTATGCCGCTGTGTAAGTATGATTAATTAGTTGTTGCTGTGCCAATACAGATTGTTATTAATTACAGTAATTAAATTCCACTTAGTTTTGTTTTCATAAATTATGCGGTATTATTTAAGGGGGTTTATTTTGGGACAGTTCTTTTATTTACAAAACACCCCTTAGTTTGATTGTTACTTAGATATAATTAATATTTAATATTAGTACATGTTTGGGGTAGGACCTTGATATATGCCGGTCTTAACACTACCTCGGTGTTTCACAGAGTACATAACTCAAATACGATTTATATTATTGTAAGTTTAAATAACGATGTCCAATATTGGTACTTACATGTATGTTTCCAACTGCTTTCCATTTGCGTGTATATGTAGAGACGGACTAACCTGCAGAAGCTGTGTGTGTGTGGTCTGGAAAATGCAGGATTCCAAGCGAGCACTTGTACAACTACGCAACGTAACGTAATGTAAGATTAGTTCACCTTGCATGGGTGACAGTTGAGACTCGAATCTCGTGTTACACTGATAACACCACATGTTCCCAGTATTTGCGCGGGATTGTCTATACATTCGGCATTATATTGGACTCACGCGCGGGAAAATAAAAATATAAACAAATAGAAAACACGAACATAATCCAGTACGTGAGTGAAGACTTTGTCCATAAGCCAGTAATTTGATATTGTTTTGCCACCGAAACTTTTAAAATTTATTTATTACAGTTATATTTTACGTGTTCTGTGTTTAATTATCATTTCAGGTGCAATTGTTCTAGGAAAGAGGTGAACCGATTTGTGTGTACTGTAGTTTCGTTCTTAGACCTCCCCAATCTCCAATTGTGTTTAGCGCAACATTCCATTTCTTTCTCTTACTTTCCCTTCTTTTGTCACACCTAATTTGGGCGAGTATTCCGTTAGTGATTTCGTTCTTTTCTTACTGGCGCGTTTGTCTTACGGGTAATAACTGAGAACAGCAATTCCAACCAATCCAATAAAAAATATCGTGTTCCGTTTGATAAAAACGAGTCTGCAAGTTACTCCGAAACCCCACGCACAATTGTTTCTGCTTTCACTGTTTGGATCTACTAAAACAATGCTTTTCTTTTGCTAATTTAACATACATGGTAGCTTCAATAATAACGAAGTTAGCAGTGCGCACTTAAAGTTGAACACTCCGTGTTAAAGTGTATTTATTATGGTTCATTAAGATGTTCAGGAACAAGTAATATAACGCTGAAAATTTTAGTATTTACATGTTGGAGTCGTGTTAAATTTTAGTAAGTGAAGTGTGCTTTGGAAGTCGTTAACTTCGTATCGTGGAAACTTGTATAGTACGTTGGTGGTTTAATTGACCCTTCTTGTTTCCTATCCTGGGGTATTTCCGACTCCGTCGGAACTGAAAGCTCATTGTTCATTTAACTTCACGGATTATAATTCTTGAACCCTGGCGTCTAAATATTTTTCGGATCGACTTCCGTATCAAACAGTTTGCCAACAAGTCTTTTTGTTTAGCAATTAAGTCTGAAAGACTGAGAAAACCGAAGATCCCAGGGAACGTTGCATTAGTCGATTTGATTCACCCACACTATGAAGTTTGAGGCTTCGTTTGTAGGGCTGATTTGCAATTAAACCAGTGCTGTTCTGTTAAGTGTGATTAATAATATAAACAATTAACTTTTAAAATGCTTTCAAATGTTTCCTCTATATTTTCTTTCTGTGATGGCGAATAATACCAACATTTAACATCGTTGGTATTTAGCTACCGATTCTGTGTTTTTTTTGGTACTTGCTAATCGTATTGCATGTTCAGCACGTGAACACTGTTTTTCGATGTCATAAGTATCATGTACACTTTGGCGTGATACAGATATGACAATGTTTTATAAACGCTATTCCTAACTCCGCTGTAATAATTTATGTGTCAACTTGAGAGTTTAGAGACAGTGTAAACAAACTTTATAGCGTTTCATTTCCATTTGTTACTAATGGGTAAGTACCTTAATTCTTCTCTAACACTGTTGATCTGCCTACATATATATAACGAAAACTTAATAGCCGAACGAATGAATGCATAGCAAATCTTTGAGAACATAACGACTAAGAAACAGCAGCATTTCAGTTCGTTCTTAACTCCATTCCAGGAACCGCAAATTCATAACATTTTCAGTCTGTTAAAGGAATTCTATCCTCTTATCATAAGTTCATGCTAATAAATCAACACCACCAGATAATAGTACAGAAAGCGGCTTTGTCGCAAAACTTATATAAATCTTTCCAGACCTCTTATTCAAGAACACCCGACAGTTCTAGAGAATCGGGCTATTTGTCGCAATTTGTATTCTATGGCATCCTATAACAGTAGATACAGAATTTTCTACAGTTTCAAATATTACTTGTATACAACCTACACATGATGCAATTAGAACTTCTTTGCTTCCTTCACAAAGTTATATATGAATCTATTATGAGAAGCAAAAAAGGAAAATTCATATCAATGTACGGCAACTGAATAAAGGTTAGGAAATTAATGACTTTGTATTTGCTACTGAATGATATAGCACGCGTTGCGCTCCTATAACAACCTACTTTTCGTGCATTGAAATGTGAAGACGTTCTCGTAAGGGTTTATTAAATCTTTAATGGTTTCACAAATGACCCAAAAACAGTAGTCCAACTAAAAAATCAAACAGTTTACAAAAAATATGTCCAAGGCGTGGCAAGTCATACACCGTACAAACAAACAGAAAAATTAACGTGAGAAAGTAAAACATAAACCACAAAACCACAACCATCTAAATAATTAGGCCCTTAATAGACTTTAAAAATATAAAATCCGTCGTAAACATAGAAATAGAAAAACCCCAGAACAATATGAACAGCTACGACGACACGCAACGACTCACAGTATCAAGGAAACCAATCGTTAATACATTCTAAAGTAGAAAAATAACTGAAAACAACATCGCAATTAGCTAAGCATATTATCAGCAGCACTGGCAGATATCAACAGGAGTTTGATAGCAACTGGAAGCATAAGTGACCTGAAAATGACTGATGAGATTCAGTTGAAACGTCGTTGGATCCATGCTTCTCTTCAGAATTCGTCAAACACAATACGAGGTGGAGGAAACCTAGACAAACAATACATCACGTAATGTACTTCCCAAAAACCTTAAACTTAACATACATTTAGATAAATATAGTTTCTCCATATAGTATTGAATAAATACGCTAGTTCCAAAGTCAAGAATATTTTGAAACAACCTGAAACAGGTCGATTCTTAATTTTAATTTTCTACATTAAGAAAAAACTTTCCTTATATAGGGTGATCCAAATTACAGTATTGTTATCGATAATTTTTTTAAATACATCTCCATGTATTGTCATGAAAGTGATTCTTCTCCAAGAGCGGATTCTGAAATTTGAGATCTAACAATGAGAATTTGAGGTGCTCTGGCAGTGTATTGCGTCAACGAAAATGAGTATCTAGACGCAATAACACAGTTAGACAAACTCTACTCACGAACACTAGTTCTTACACAAGCCATGAAAATCCTAAACGAGGCCAGGAAAAACAGGAAAATAATGGGTTTGAATTGCAATTGCAGCATTGTTAAGAGTTCTGCCATCGCATTGGTGCAATTATAGGGGAAAAATGACAAGTTCATTTGGACATCTTTATGGCCGCTTTTCTTACGAAGCAATTTATAATTTCTTTACTATTTATTTTCAGTCACCGAGTATTTTAAAATTTTTAAATCAATGTAGACTACTTTTTTATGGCCATAAACCCCAGTTTTACAATCCGTACTTGCATACACCTTCGTTTTGGCTTCGACTTGTAATTTGCAATGGATACGTACAACTTTACAACCAGTTTTGAATTATAGGGTGCAATGAATAGTGATGGATCCAGTTGTAGTCATACGCCAAAATCCTTTCCAAGAACTTGTCACTTCTTCTTCATAGCAGGAAAACTAATTCAAACGGATGTTAAGAGGCGCATGTTCAGTTTAGCCGTGATCCAGTATAACTCCAAAATTCTACACCTAAAATGCACTTAAATACAAACTTGCGAACTTATAGTTTTTTACAACAAATAGTCGATAACATAACATCAAAACTATGCACAAAAATCCAAACTAAAGTGTCAATTTTCAGTAGTTTGGAAGCACTTTGAACACTAACTTTATGCCCCCATATTAAGCCCTGCAACTCTTACTGGAAGCAATTGTCATCCTTTTTCCTTACAGCCTTGACTCTGTTTACAATAAGCTCTTTTACTTGTAGGACTTTCGATCTTATTGCCTGTCATTTTTCAACATTCAAAGAATCGCAATAACGTCACAGCATTGCGATCCTTCTGTAAAATCAGACCACTATAAAGAGGTTTGCACCAGCAACCTTCTGCTGGAAAACCTGTTCCAGTTCTTAGTAAACTACAATACAGTACCCTTTCAACACTGCTGCTATTCACGTTGATAGAATGTGTATTGAAAGGAAATATGTGGACCTGTGTACTACACATTCACAGGCAAATGGATGTACTATCTATTCCTATCCACCATTCTCAAATGTACCACTCTTCGTTCCTGGTCACAGGTTCGCTTCTCTGGAACTCTATTCCACAAAATATTAGGAACGCCCAGTCAGAAACAAAATTCCGTGAATTATTGTATGATTATCTCATCAAAGACACTAACAACCGTTCGTGAATTTGCTAAAACTCTACGGTCCACCTTGTTTCTGCCTGATGCGAATGCATGCGTGAATGTGAACGTATGTGTGTGTGTTATGTGTAGTATAGTTTGTTTAAGCATGTATTATACTTCGTGTATTGTGCATGTCTGCCTTGTAGTTTTTCCATTTAATACAATATTGTATATAAATATGTACCTGCAGGCTATAAGTTAGATGTAAGACAGGACCGTTTGGCTAGCCTTAATCTCGCTTATCGCTTGCATTCAAATAATTGATTTTGAAAATAATAAAGTCGATAACAATTCACTACCGATTACAACTTTCCTACACAGTTGCAAGTGTACAAAGTCGTCTCAATTTTAGTTAGCTGAAGTATATCGACGAATACATACATGGAAAATTTCCGATTTCAATTTACATTACAAATTCCATATACGGCTAACGCTCCAATGCCGTTGCACCCTTAGTACAATTAAAAGCTACCCCTGGGGTGTCATTAATGTCACTCGTACATGAAAGGCTGCTAATATTAGTATTTTCGTTCTTAATCACGCTCGTCAATTTTCTGTGCTTCCAAGGCGTGTTTGTATGTGTGTGATTACGTTTGGAACATATCATAAAGCTCAAAAGGTGCCCGGACACATGAATTATTACGTTGAAAGCTATTCGTTTTAATATCTATTTTAAGATTTTCCTCACCGTAGTAAAAATAAATTAGTCTTTGGTGAAAACGTTTTCGCAGATTTCGAATTGCAACAGTTATGTAATTTTTGTTTATCTGAAAATGAGTCAAAGTAACAAAATAGAAACACGTTCTCATAAGCTTTATTCATTAAAATGATAAATATATGCTTTGAGCTTTTCGGGTATCTTACGCGTCAATCACACGTTTACTAAAATGCAAATACGAAAAATTCTCGTGTTATAAGTGAAACCTTCAAGATTTAATAAACTCTTACAAGAACATCTTCAAATTTAAATGCACGAGAAGTAGGTTGTTATAGGAGCGTAACGCGTGTTATATATCATTCAAGAGCAAATGGAAAGTCAAAGCTTCCTAGGAATTAATGCATGCCAACCCTTATTCAGTTACCGTACTTTGATATGGATTTTTTCTTTTTTGCTTCTCATAATAGATTCATATATAACTCTATGAGAGCAGCGAAGAAGTGTAGGTTTTATACAAGTAACATTTTAAAATGCAGAAAATGCACATCTACTCTTATATGAGGTCATAGAGTACAAGTTGCGACAAATAACCAAAATTCGGTAGCTCTCTGGGGTGTTCTTGAATAAGAGGCGTGAAAAGATTTATGTAAGTTGTGCGACAAAGTCTCTTTCTGTATCATTACTTGCATTTGTTGATTCTTATAGTTGGAACTAAATAAACTTGCGTGTTACTCATCGCAATGCATAGAAAGAAAACACAACTATAACATAATATATTTTACTTGTCTCTAATTTCATGGTTATAAAATAGGATAGCTATAGAAAGGTGTATCTTCTCAATGTTGTAATGAAGATATAGCAAACATGTGTCTGATTTTGGATCATGTTGTTTGTAAATTCAATTGTTCCATTTACGTTTAGCGTTTTGATTATCCTCAATTAATTGTATTGTTGAAAAGTTTTTTCCATAACTATTGCCATTTCATATTGCTTCGTAATAGGGGCTCAGCAAATAAAAGTTGTATTGATAACACAAAACAAAGTATTAAGAAAAAGCCATCGGTGAAGGAAAACGGTTACTTGCTGATTACTTGTTTTAATATTCTTCTTTATTTTGTTAATATTTTAGCTTCATCGTGCTGCATGCGAGAAATAAAGATGGATTTTTGCGGTTGCGTCTCTTTTGTTTTCTACTAAATCACTAAACGCAGACTATCATGGTGATATGAATGCCGAGCTGTTTACAGTTTCAAGAAAGTTTTATTTCAAACTTAAACCAAACCAGCCTCATTATATTAGACATTGCATCTGATCATTCAAAATTAATCGAGAAAATGCCAAATACACCCTCTAATAAACATGAATTAATAGACTAACTGCTGAAACAGTACATTTTGAAACTAATGTCTTAATGAGAGAATTATTGACATTAGTCAGAGACAATCCAAAACCTATAGTTTATGAACTACTTGAAATTGCAGCGAAACATGGTCATAAAGTTTTACGATTATCTTTATATCATTGTCGATTTAATCCAATTGAGTTAATTTGGGTTAAAGCCAAAGATTATTATAATAAAAATATGGGACAAGTTAACAAACAATATAATGATTGTAATACAAGAATGATATGGCTTGAATCACTTCAAGAAGTAGACGCTGCATATTGCGAAAAATATATACAACATGCTCACAAATGTATGGAAGAATGGTGGGATACTGAAAAACAATTTGACGTTCAACCATTAGTTACAAATGGTAGCAATGAAAGCAGTAGTAATGACGGTGACCCTGGTTGTAGCAATGATTGAGGAATAAGTGAATCTAAACTTTAAAATACTAGCCTACTAATCTAAGAATTATAAAACTTCATTCTGGCAATTATTTACGTCATGTTTGTTATAGTTATAGTGTATTCTAGAACCTAAATAATAAATATTTTAAAATGTTGATTTAATGTCTAATGTTTCAATGCAAAAACCCATACATCATCATTAAGTCTTCAGTCCTGGAAATGGTTAGACGCGTATCTCCATTGTTTCCTATTCTGAGCTAATCTAGACCTTTCCTTGACATTCCCACAGTCCGCATCTTTTACTATCTGCGTCCTCCCTTTTTTTCCTATATCTGCTTGTAATATAGCCCGGGACCTTGGGCGTAGTAGTCACATGCATACCAACCACGCCACGGAGCGCACCCCTCCCTCCCCGAGATTCCCCCTGTCTGGTTACAGTTCAGTTTGCCTTCTATTGCTTTGTATATATATTTCTTATTTTAGATATTCAGTGGTATGTGAGAGGTGAGGGGAAGCGGCTCCGTGGCGTAGTTGGTATGCGTATGACTACTACGCCCAAGGTCTTTTTCTAAATTTTCCGATCACATACATCCTTCGAAGTAGTCTCCTCCCGGAGTTCCGAATGGGGGACTATTTTAACTCCGGAGTTTTTTACCCTAGCGGATGTCATCATCTTAAGTAATAATTTAAGTAGGCTGTGTATGTGGGAGGTAATATGGTCGTTTCCCGTTGCCTTCCACATCGCAGTAGCGTGTCTTAGAATGCCATACCGACCTTTATTGTCTCTGCCACTCTGAGTACAGAAAAAGCTGCTGCCCTTTTTCTGGAACCTCACTGAGACCTCACTAATTTGGTTAAACCTGTTATTCGGCCAGTTAGATTACTGGAACTCTCAAGTCGTTCCATCCGTTCTAGTAATCTAGAACTTCTTTAAGGTGCAGATCCATTTAGAACGAAAAACCCAATACTTTATTATATTATTGCAGGTTTCAGTAGTTGAGTCACGTGCAAATGCAAGATATTTTAACCTACTGTTGAAATACTTTAAATGTATATAGTAGAGGTACTGTTTCGTACATTAAATAATATAATTATAGAAAAAAAGTTTTTAAATACTAATTATTTAATTAATATCCTTTTTAGTACAACACAGGAATAACAGTTGCTGAGCTCATCACAGATATAAACTTGTGTAACATTTGCTTAATATACTTCCAGCTCTGTAAAATAAGCGATCGCATGGCGCAAAAGACTAACAGAACACTTTTCTTTTACTATTTCACTTGGAAAGGAGCAATTAAATTTATTAACTTTCCATCACTGCACAGCATCTTCACTTTTTTCTCAATAACATCTTCCAGATACAGTCGAAGCTAACGTATTACTATATTCCACATCTACAATTCTAATATGATTAATTATTTCGATGGACATTTGATATAAATTTTGTAAGCTTAAAGGTTTTGTACGGGTTTTAGTTTGACGTTGTATTAATGATGCACTAAAATATTTTTCTTCACTAACAATACTGCTTGCTCTTGCAAAAGGTAATAAAATTTTACATAATTCTTCAACAGTACTCCTTTAGCAATGCTGAGTGCAGTATGAAGGCTGCATCAATATAATTCTAGAATTTAGAAGAATCGTTACCTTGTTCCAAATTATAAAATCATTTTTTAAATATCTTTTATTAAGACGTACAATAACTTACTTTTGAATTAATGAAGACCTTTTTCGAAGTATCCGGTCTTGAATATCTATTTACTTGCCAATAAGTAGTATAACTATGGAGAAGCTGGGACAGCCCTTTTTAAAGGGTCATAAATATCTTGTAAAGGGTGTGTGTATTATGGAAAAGAGAAGTATGTATGTGTGAAGGTCATGTATGTGTAGGTGTGTGTGTGTGTTGGTATTAGTTAGGTTTGAGGATAACGATAGTATGGCTATGGAGAAGCTGGCCGGCCCTTTTTAAAAGGATCATAAATATCTTGTAAAGGGTGTGCGTATTATGTAAAAGAGAGGTATGTATGTGCAGGTGTGTGCGTGTAGGGTGTAGGGTATGTGGTTTGTCGGTGATGTTAACGTGGAAGTCGTGCCGCCCTCGTGATAAAAGTGTGTGTGTGTAGATATCGATCGGGGGCGGTGTTGTTGTCGTTTTATTTTCGAAAAGAAAGGTATGTATCGTTATGTGTATAGGTGTGTAGGGGGCGTGCGTGTTTTAGTCTAAGACGAAATATCGTAAGGGGCGCGCAAGTGGTGCGAACGTGTTTTGTTTTAAGAGAGTGTTTTCGGGATTATCTCATCGGACACGTGCAAGACGTTTCAAGTAATCTTTAATAATTTGAAAAATGTTACGCTCGACGTGTCGTAGGCAATTATGATGAAGTATAAGAAGAATAAGGCTGGGGAAATAACCGCAAGGTTTTTATTACAGGTGTCGATAAGAAAAATTGCGTGCTGCGTTTGTATTTGAAAAAAATTTCTCCCCTACTACGAATAATAGTTTCGCCGTCTTGGTAAAAGAATATCCAAAATATTTTTCTATTTATTATTGTGTAATTATTCGAACGGTAAACATCGTGTGTCGAAAGTGTAAAAATGTCTCAAGCTTCGGACGAATTAAAATTCCAGACGCGCCTACCTCAACGCGTGCAATTTTAAAACAATTGAAAAGTGCTTGCAACGTAGGTCGAAAACGTCACTATGAATCGATGCTGCTAAATCTGAAATGTAATCAGATCGTTTCTAATGCAAAAGCAAGCGTGATAGGGCGATCAGAGGGCAGGTATTAGTAAAAGAATGGATCCGGCGATAATACTAGTGCGAAGGACGACGACGAGGGTTATGCGAACGACGTCGAAGTCGACGATCCTGCTGAAAATTTCGATAGATTAACATCAAAGAAGAATGTCAAAAGACGTAGAACGTCGAACAATATCGTGTGGGTCGATTTGAAATCGGCTTTCGCCCGCAGGATACGTTCGAGTGCTGTGGTCAATTTATATCACATAGATCCCATGCAATTTTTAGAAGATGCATTCGCCCTAATAGAGCGACGTTTGAGAAAATGTTTGAGAAAATTCGGATCTCTTAAAATTAATTTCGTGTTTAACGGTGAATACGTAAAGCCCAACGCATCAACATCATCGTATTCAGAAGCCGTGGATACATCGTCATCATCATCATCGTCGTCATCGCTCAGACATTTTACTACTAAAATTATAAAATTTTAAAATTGAAGACTTTCAAACTCAAGTTAAACCCGAAGCCATTCAGGAATTGAACAATAAACTGGACGAATATACCGAAAAGCAGAGCGGGTTAGCTCTTTCGAGAATATTAAATTTAGGCGTCAATATAAATCATGCAGGAACCTATAGTATGCATTCTTAAGGAAGGGGATAAGAAAATTGTCTACGAGATGATATGTTTATTTTAATAATCATATACGTTTGTAATATAGAAGAATGTTGACGGTCGAGGATCTTACGAAATTACCGCTCGAGTATATCGAGAGGCATGCAAGTAAAGACGTCGCCAGAAATTTCGATAAATTACCGGAGTATTTGCAAAAACAATTATGGACGCATCGCTATTGTTTAGCGCATGGCTTACAATCGTCGTCGCATGCAGATCAGATAGATGGACCTCCTCTGCAAATAAAATCGTGTCCTGAATGCGCATGTTCTACCCCATATGTACGCGCGCACAACAACACATCGCAGCCCTGCAATAAAACCTATGAATGCAATTAAAATGCTCATTGTTCGAAATGACTCCTAAAGGACCGCCCGCAGCCGTCGCAGCATATCTCGCCTACTCTTTAATATGTAATAATTACCTATACATATTTAAACCGAGCGTGCCCTCCTGGCAAAGAAATCCGGTTCCGTAGATCCTCCGAATGCATTCGTATGTTTCGAGGTTGTTGAAAATAAAGACGTTTTGGCATTGTCGAAGTCCGAGTTGTCACAACAACAACAACAAATAAGATGCTCTCGCTCTAAAGATTGGAAACGTATGGAATTAATTACCATGCAGCTGCAACAGCAATGGCAGCAGCAGCAACAGAACCATTCGGAAGAGGTTCCCTTATCGCCATCATCAGAGACGTCGTCGTCGTCGTCATCGTCCGCGGTATCGAGAGACCTTTAATTTATAAAAGTTATCTAGGAGGAGGAGGAGGACGCCTTCAACGACGACGAGAAATAGAAAACGTAGATGGATCCGGCGACGGCGAGGACGGCGACGACGACGACGGTGCCGAATGGTTGAACAATGGATGCGCGGGCGATTGTGTCGGAGACGGAGTTGGCATCGATTCTTTTCTGATGTTTAAAATAAGATTTAAATATAATAGCAGTTTTACGGAGACCGAATGGTACGTCATGCCATGGAATCATAAACGAATCGCCTTCGAAAGAGAAAGAGAGAGCGAGAAAAAAAAAAGATCGAGAATTTGATAGTTCAGATGGTGTATGGACGTATTTAGAACACATCGTACTTATGCAATTAATAGGAGCGTGGGCATACTACATCTATTACAAATATAAAATAAACTATGCGCGCATGAGCAACATCGTTTGAGCTCGAACGAAAACCTACGCATGCAAAATAATTTTCAGTTCTAACCGGGAGGTATCTTCGTTCAGGGTGTGTATGTGTGCGTGAAATTTTGCACTTAATTAAATAGCAATTATGGTGAAGTATATTCAAGACGAAAATAATCATACAAGTGGTGACGACAGTCAAGTATTTTTAAATAACGATGATGATGACGTAATTTCGTCATCATCATCATCTACGTGTGCAGTATCTGGATCGCCGCAAGTTTTGTCAGGTATTCATGTTTACGATAACGATCAGGCGATGGATCCCCTGATATGTAGCACCGAATACCGATTGAATTCCTCCAAGGAGAATGCGCAATGGTGCGCTCACGGTCATACGATCGAAGTGGGCTTAACCAAACGAAAGAGCAATATGGATTTTAGCCCTGTTATCAGACTTATATGCCCCAACAGATTTTGTAAAGAAGGCGAATTGCAAATGGACGAAAACGAGTGGAAAGATTTGTCGTCTATCAATATCGAACATAAATTTAGAAAATTTTTTTCCAACCGCTCGGATACTGCCACGGTTGCATCTGCAGGCGCTACCGCCGCCTCCGTAGTCGCAGACGTATGGCACTGGAGGCGTGAAATGCATCAGACGATCGACGGATACTTGGAAGTGGAATTTAAAGACGAATACGAGTCCATTCATAGAGTCGAGGTGCAAAAACTGCTGCGGCTCTCGCCGCATTAGAATCAACAACAACAGGATCCGGATACAATGTTGCGCGAATTTCTCTCTCCGCGAAGAATTTGCAAAAGTGTTTACTCTAGCTCCTCTTATAATGCTCAAATTAGAAATATTGAAAGGACAAGATTTTCAAGAGTTCTACGATAGAAATATAGAGTGCGTCGCCACTTGCCTTCCCGAAGAGTTCGGAGCTTACGCGTATAACAGGTGCAAGAGCAGTAGCGGCGACGGCGACGACGATGGAGGTGAAGGCGTCCCCCTCCTCGAGGATGCTGGACTTTATTCGAACGTGCAGGATCAAATCTTATGTCGAGTCGAGATGATAAGCGAATACGTATTTGGAAATCCATCCCTAAGTACCCTAAACGTTCTTTACGACATCAACAGACTCGGCTTATTAGAAATCACGCGCCATTTCCCTCACGAAATTGTCGATGACGTATTATGTTTATATCAAAAGAATTTAAATGTCGAAATGAAACCTTTGTATTTTAAAGATAGTGTATGATCCTTTTTTGTAAATAAAATTTATTCTGTATGCAGTTATTTTTATATATATATATATATTTAAATTGTTACGTTATTGCAGGAGAGATGTTAGTCAATGTTGGTACACGGGGGTGAAGGGTTGTTCAACAACCTCTTAAATAAATTGCCCTTCGAACTGCACCTTCCTGGTCATAACTTCTGCGGTCCCGGAACCAGGCTACAAGAGCGTTTAAATCGCGGAGACAAAGGTATTAATCCTCTAGACGAAGCGTGCAAGCAGCACGACATCGCGTATTCGCATCACAAAGACGTGGAGCGCAGGCACGAGGCCGACAAGGTCTTGCAAGAAGCGGCTTGGCGGCGAGTCAAGGCCAAAGATTCTAAGTGGTCCGAGAAGCTCGCAGCGTTGGGCGTAACGGCTGCAATGAAAGCGAAACGCAAACTAGGAATGGGAATAGACAAGAAAATGGCCGTGAAACTGGATCGTCGACAGCGAGGACGACGACGACGACAAAAACGACGACGTCGAGTACGTCGATGCTCGGGTAAATTCAAAGACAATAACGGTAACGTCGGCAGAAAATGCTCCTTCAGAGGCGGTCTTATAAGTAAAATATCTAAAGAAATCAGAAAACAAAGCATCAAGAGTAAAGGACACGGAGATGCTTCGCATAATCGTCTCATTTCGAGCGCGATGAATGCTGCAAAATTATAGTCAACAGGATGGGAGGTCGTTCGAAAATTAAAGTACCGCGCATAATACCGGTGCCCAAGCAAGGAGGCTTATTGCCTTTGATTCCGATATTTGCGGGTCTTTCGGCGCTCGGAGCACTGGCCGGCGGAGCGTCGAGCGTCGCAAACGCCATCAATTCGGCCAAAAATGCAAAGAGGTATTTCGACGAGAACGCGCGTCACAACAGAGCCATGGAAGAGAAAAAGTCGGCAGCGGATTGTATTTAAAGCCTCACAAGAAAGGTAGCGCCTTGTACTTGAAACCTTATCCGGGGGATTCAAAAAACGGATGACTTCGACGGTGTCGAGGAATGCTAAGCTCGCCACCACCACCACCACCACCCTTACACCTCCCATGCGCGCATTGACCGATCTCGATCTGCACAAATATGCTAAAGGTGTTCCGTATTTTAGAGGCGTGTACATGCGAGACGAGTTGCCGCTAAAAAGACGCGACGGAAGCTTAGCACCGCCGTGGCGAAACGAAAGTGGTATTATAAATTTAGACGATGGATCCGGTCCGGGCACGCATTGGGTCGGTTATAAAAAAAGGCCCAATACGGTGATATACTTCGATAGTTTCGGAGACCTGAGGCCTCCGAGGAAGTCTTAAGATATTTTCACGGTAGCGATATATATTATAACGTGGAAAGGGAGCAAGACTTTAACACGATCGTGTGCGGTCATTTAGTGTTGAAATTTTTACATAAAGAACCATAATGCCCTCGGAGCGCTACAGTCATGTCTAGGACATTCACGATATTCGGGTATGGAAATACCATCAGCAGCGGTACGCTATACCCACCTGTGAGACTGAACGATGGCGGCACGTACACCTGCGGCTTGGTGGGTCTTTACACGTGCAACACCGTTCGAAATATTTACGAGGGAAATAATAAGTTCTATTACGATAAAGATAAAGAAATCACCATCGACGAGGGATGCTACGAAATAGACGAGCTAAACACGTTCCTGAGAAAAAAGATATTGGAGTCGGCTAAAGCCAACAAAGAAATTAATTCGTCCGTATCTTTGGACGACGACGGATTGGTCGACGGCTTGTTTTCTTTAAGAGCTAATAATAATACCCTAAAGTGCGAAATAAAATCGAAATACTCCGTAGACTTCGCGAAGCGCGGCAACATCGGTCGAATGCTGGGATTTCATGATCGAATTTTAGAGGAAGGTCGTTCGCATACGTCCGATCGCGATGTGGAAATAATTTCGGTATCTAATATTTTCGTAGATACTAACATTACGACGGGAGCGTACCGCAATAACCAACTTTGTCATAGCATTTACGAATTTGGCCTAACCGTGCCCCCAGGCTACAGCATAGAACAACAACCCAGCAATATAATTCGTTTCCCTCTGTGCGTGGACGAATTCGATAACATTACGTTGAGACTGGTGGATCATACGGGTGAAGCGGTTAATTTTTCGAAGGATACGTACCTTTGCGTTCGCCTAGAGCTAAGACGCGAATAATAAAATTATTATTAAGTTAAAATGGGTGTCGTTTACGATGACGAGCGTCAGCATCAGCAGCAGCAGCAACAGACGTTAGCCGCAGTCGTCAATATACCTAAGAAAAATCCGCGCGTTGGGCATTGTTATCGTCGTTGCTGCCGAAGTCTTCTTCTTCTTCTTCTTCTTCCTCAAAACAAACCTATATAAAACGCAAAAAACGTTCTCGAAATCTGCAGTCGCACGCAAATCATCGTTAGGCCATAACGAAATAAAAAGCGGAAGAGGTGTGAAAAAGCGACATCGTATTAAAAAGAAGAGGAAGAAGAACCTCGCTCTTAGTCGCGCAGACGCAAGTTTCTTAAAAGCGCTCGGCTACAAGCTTTTGAATACGAGAAAGAAAAAAAGTACTAGAAATGGCTAAACGTGGCGGTAAAATACGTGGTGATTTTGGTAGTAGCACGAAAATGGTCGCAGATCACATCTCGTCGGTGATTAGTTCCCTTTGAAGAAATTACGTTTCGACGAGGTGGCCAAATTAGACGTATTCAAAAGGCCTCGCTACGAAGAGACAATTTCGAAAGAAGATTATTATTCGTATTTACCCTTCACGCGAAACACAGACCACAGCGATAGAGTGATTATAGAAATCCAAAATTCCGATGCTATAACCGCAACCTACGACAGTTACATTAATATTAAGGGAACGTTTTCGGTGAAAACCGAAGGTAAACCGTATACGATAACGAACAACGCAATATTATTCTTGTTCGATGAAATACAGTACAAAATGGGAGCACGCATGTGGTCGACGTTTGTAAGCAGCCTGGTATAACGTGCACGATGAAGGGTCTCGCTTCGTATCAC
This sequence comes from Platerodrilus igneus, assembly GCA_036346225.1. Taxonomy (NCBI): domain Eukaryota; kingdom Metazoa; phylum Arthropoda; class Insecta; order Coleoptera; family Lycidae; genus Platerodrilus; species Platerodrilus igneus. The sequence goes on from JARFIW010001599.1 coordinate 11,935,349, forward strand.
AAAAATTCAACGGTTTGAGCAATAGCACCTGGGACCCTCGAGGAGATACAAACGCCGACATTTTTAAGAACGGACGCTTCTCGTGCAATGTGCCTCTAAAGCATATTTTTGGATTTTGCGAGGATTATAAACGAGCCGTCGTAAACATGCCGCAAGAGCTTGTTTTAATTAGATCCAAGAGCGACGTCAATTGTTACAAGAGCGACGAAAACGAGCTAACATTTAAAATTACTAAAATATCGTGGGAGGTTCCGCATTTAAAGCTTAGCGATGAATCGAAATTAAATTTATTCCATCATTTGCATAAAAATCCCAGAATTGTGGTTTACTTTCGTCGCTGGGAGCTTCACGAGTTGCCGTCCTTTCCGTCTTCGAAAATTCACGTTTGGCGTATTAAGAATTCGAACGAATTAGAAAACCTCGATGGATTCTATTTACTCTTCAGCATGGCAAGTATGATAATGCGAAGCAATCGGCAGCCCAGTTCGATCACTGCAATCTGACAAATTTAAAACTATACCTTAATTCCCAAGAATTTCCACTTCAAGATATGAATTCGGACTTTGCCAATAACGATTTTTCGACCCCGTTCATGCACTATTCGAAATTTCCGGAAAACTATTATGCAGGCGCGAGCAATTTGAGCTACGCTCTGTGTTGTTTGAACGACTATCAGCAATTTGGCAATTGTCCCGTGTTCGTGATCGATTGCAGTCGTCAAGAAGAATCTATTAAAAATTCGGCCGTCGATATACGTCTCGAAATCGAATCCAGCAACATTTTCGATCAAACCACTAAAGCATACTGCTTAATTTTGCACGACTCTATATTCGAATACGATCCGTTTACGGAAATCGTTACGCGTCATATTAGCGAATAATAGACATGAAGGTTATTAAACAGAAACAATCTCTACCGGTTGCAAATATGGATCTAACGGTCGAGCAGGATGATCCTTATTCCTATTTTGGAACGCGCAAAAGCACGGAGATCTCTTACCGGCCAGCATAAGATGCATCGTATGCGGACCTTCTGCGTGCGGTAAAACAAACCTGATTTTGAGTTTGTTACTGGCACCCAACGGATTGGAATTTGAAAACGTTTACATTTACTCCAAGTCGCTATTTCAGCCCAAATACGATTTTTTGAGTCGAGTTTTGAGACCGATCAAGGGACTAGGCTATTACGAATTTAGCGAAAATTCCGAAATAATTTCACCGCAAGATGCTAAGAGTAATTCGATTTTCATTTTCGACGACATTCAATGTCACGAACAAAACGCGATTCGTCAATATTTTCAATGAGCCGTCATAAGAATATAGACGCGTTCTACCTCAGCCAATCGTATGCAAGAATACCGAAGCATCTTATTCGCGACAATACAAATTTAATTATAGTTTTTGCAAGACGAAATGAACTTAAGACATATCTATTCGGAGCACATTAATACCGACATGAGCTTCGAAGATTTCAAAAGATGTGCCGTCTAGCGTGGGAAAAAAAGACGGCGATGGCAATAAAGCCGGATACGGATTCTTAGTGGTAGACAAAGAAAAGCCATAAACGAGGGCCGCTACCGTAAAGGATTCGATCATTACATATGTATTTAAAATCACGACGTTCGAGCGAACTTTCATCAACGCAATGTCTGCGGCTGCGATGAGACGAGGACGACGACGACGTCACTCTACGAATTTAAATCGAGCCGTAGTGCAGGCCACTAAAACGATAAGAAAAGTTTTAGATTTTAAACGAGATCAAAATCGAGCTCAATTAAAATACGGAATGAAGCATGCTCAATTACTAGAACCGTTAAAATCGCTATCAAAATTCTCTGCAAGTAAAAATCCTAATTATATTCGACGTCAGAATGCGGAGCACGAATCTGATAATGTCGGCGACGGTTCAGATGCCTTACTTAAAAAGTATGCCGACATCCTGTCCAAAAGCGAGGATCCCAATATAGACGATACCGGAATCGGCATTCAATACGACGACCTTTCGAATAAATGGTCTATGGGCAATTCAGAGTTAGCTATTGCAGACGACGGATCTACGATTAATATTAGAAATAAAAATATCCTATTACGGAGGGCTTACTTCGATTGTTAACTTATAAGAAAATCCTTCGAATAAGAAAACGCCTGCTGGCAATCCTTCCGAGCTAGATGTAAAAATTACATCGATATTTTGAAGAAAACCAATGCATATAATAAACTGTTTCGCAAGGATCTGCCTAAAACGCCCAAATATAAAAATTATATCGTTCCGAATTTAACACCGTCGCCCGTGGCGACTACAATATCTACGCCTCCTCCTCGCCGCAGCATGCTTCGTCGCCGTCACCGTCGTCGTTGTCGTCAAGAGAGATGAATACAGCATCGGCGACTCCTACGATTCCCATGCAATTACGATCCAAAATAACGAATAAAAGAAAGGTCTCGGTATGGATGATTTATCGAAAAAAAGACAGCCATCGAGTAATATAAGCAGAATTTGGCGATACAAAAAATTCGATAATTCTAATCATGAGATAGAATACGTTCATTGGGACTCGCCGGCCGAGCTGGTGAGCCGGCTTCGTTTGTTGATGGCCGAACGTTCGGCGGGCAACAATAGCTCTCAGAATCAAAACGAATTTCTTTCTATTATATCCGAATTAAAGGAGGCGAAATTAATCGCCTAATAAAATATACACGTTCTATAGAATAGTCTCAGAAATAAAATGGTCGTCGATAAATTTGGAAGAGCGTATGTTGCCAGAGACTCTGGAGGCGGAGGATTTGATAATACCGCTGCGCGCGGGCCTCCTGGTGTAGGCTTTAAACTAACTCCGGAAGGCGATTTCAACATAGAAAATAGAAAACTTTGCAACGTAGGCAATCCCGTGACCGGAACGGATGCGGTAAATAAACGAAGCGCCTTGGTATTGGACGAGGACGAGAAAATAGTTAACTTGAAGGATTTTAGAATAGTGAATTTGGCCGATCCTAAAAGTCAAACGACGGCGTAAACTTAAAATTTTGCAGCGAAGAACTCAATCTGCGTATAGGCAAAGCATTGGAAATATGTTTGACCGCTTCATCTTCGGGAAAACGCATGCTAATAAGAAACTTAAATTTGACGCCAAATCGCGATCCATTGTAAATTTGCACGACCCGCAGAGCTCGGCGATGCCGTTAACAAGAGATACGTGGACTCGACGTTGTCAGAAAAGCGCAAAATTTTATGAAACTAACCACGATCGACGACGGTAAGGCCAAGAACTTCGACTCTCGAGGCTTGAGAATTGTCAACATAGGCGAGGCCGAAGATGAGCACGATGCCGTTTCTAAGTTCTATGTGAACGCGAGAATACAAAATCTTATCGAAGGTGTCGCCATTCACCGCGATAACGTGATCATTCGAGATGTATTGCAATCGGTCGTTCAAGTGTTGAACGAAGTTGTTTTAAACACGAACTTCCTGATTTTCAACCACTTGAAATTAGACGGGGTCAAGACGTCTGCTGGAGACGATTTACAATTTCACAAAATTAATACCGACGTTATAAGACACCTGCACGTGTTATTGGAGCAAGATAAAGCCTCGTCGTCTAACTCTCATACTCGTGTCAAACCTTAAAATGCCTAAGAAATATAACGATAAGGAAATACTAGTGGATGAACTGCACAGAGGGGTTAGAATAAATTTTCCACGTCGAAGAACGATCATCAAATCTTATCACGACTTATTCCAAGCCGATATTGCTGAATTTATTCCATATTCGAAATATAATAAAGGGCATAAGTATATTCTACTCGTGATCGATTGCTATTCGAAATATTTATGGACGAGACCGCTTAAATCCAAGAATGGCCATGAAGTCACATCTGCGATGCGCGAGATTCTAAATGAAATTAAAAGATCGCGGCCGCCTTTACCGAAAAATCTGCAAACAGATAATGATACAGAATTTTATAACGGCCAATTTGCACGGCTGATGAAGGAATATGGCGATATTAATCATTACTCCACATATAGCTCAATCAAAGCCGCCATCGTAGAACGTGCAATCAGAACGATAAAAAACAAACTGTATAAAGCTTTTAGTCTGAGAGGCAAATGGAAGTGGATTGATATAATCGATTCGATTGTATCGAAATACAACGATACGGTGCATTCGGCCACTAAAAGAAAACCCAAAATGTGACCGCGAAAACGCGTCTGAAAGTTTACGATAAATTAAAACTGGCGACTAGAAAACCTCGTTATGCCGTGGACGACTTTGTACGCATTTCAAAATACAGAAGTATTTTTCTAAGGGCTACAATGCAAACTGGAGCGAGGAGACGTTTAAAATATGTAAAGTGTTTCGAGCAAATCCGACTACTTATTTACTCGTCGACATGCATGGCGATCCAGTATTGGGACAGTTCTATGAAGCTGAGCTGCAGAAAACGAGAGTTCCAAATATTTACCTTATCGAGAAAATACTAAGGCGAAAAGGAACCAAAATTCTCGTCAAATGGTTGGGCTTCCAAGAGCCTTCCTGGATTCAAAAAGCTGATCTTATATAGATTGTTACATTTAAAAATAAAACATTTGTTTTTATATTTTTATTATATAAATATGTTACGTTTCAAAAATAAAAATTTGTTTTTTTTTTGTTGATTTTTATTATACATTTTTTTGATCTTGTAAAAATAAGAAAGATAGAGACGCTACAACTGCGATACTTTGACATGCAGCAGCACTTAAAATGTATTATTTTAGTTTATTTTATACATAATATAAAAAATAAAAATACAATGCAGTTTTTTTATCTTGGCTTGTTACAATATTTTAATTAATTTTATAATAAATATAAAAATAACAAAATACAATGCTTTTTCTTGATTACAATATAACAAAGAGAGCCTCTACAACGGCGCTTAAAATATATTTTAAATTAATTTTATACATAATATAAAAATTTAAAAAAATACAATGCGGTTTTTATAATATAAAAATACAAAAGACAATGCAATTTCTTTCTCGTTACAAGATTTTAATTATTTTTTATAATAAACATGCAATTCACAAAATAAAATATGGTTTTATTCAAAGGTCCTTTATTAGATAGTGCCCATGAGGCAAAGTATCTATTCCGTTAGATAAAATGTATCTTTTATCATCTTGATAACTTAAAGCAATTTTCGTCTGACGTATGGAATATACCTTATGCAAATATGATCGTATGCTATTTTGGTCTCGTTCTATGACTACTTTATTTCGTAACGTATCGAGATAGTGATCGAAACAGATTTGCCGATCGATAATGTACTTTTAACACCCTTAGCCTTCTTTATTATCTCACGGCCTTCTATTTTTAAAGAGTACATTTTCGATCGAAGGCCTACAAAGTGCGTTAAAATACGACCTCTAGTTTCGTCTTTCATAAGACCAATGACTTTTTTATTAATTAAAGGAATTTTATAGATGTTATCGGGATCATAAGCGCTCGTATCAAATTTTTCTAGATTCGTCTTTATACACTCTTCATAGAAATCATTGCACGTCACACTATACAAAAGGCTGTCGGTGTCCATGTAGCATAATTCGCAATTATTTGCAAATTTTGCCTTCATGAAATCGTAGTGAAAATTATATAATTCAATTTTGATAATTCTAAGATGGCCATACCTATGTAGATAGGTTTGTTGAACTCTATCTCTGTTTTGCTCAATTCGATCGCGACCAGATTTTTGTCAAAAATCGTTGCCGAATGGAAATTTGGTTTGGAAATTAAAGATAGAGCACCATACCGACCGCTCCAATGAGTCACTAATTTTATGACGCGTCTTTTCCTAACATTCTCTATTGTTTTACCAAAAATGGAATTGTTTGCAAATTTATATAGATTTTGTGCAAATTCCGTTTTAGCTTCCGTGCGCATTCTTGTATTTAATTCGACAAACGGTCTCAACCAAGGAGACTGACCGAATTCTAAAACCTTATGAACGCGCGTCATAACTACGCCCGCAGATAAATAAACCTGGAGATTTCTGTAATGCACAACGTAGTTGAACTTTTCGTGAGAGTGCACATTAATTTTGAAAATTTCGAGCCCGGAGGCGTGTCCTGTTCTGGGCACATCGGCAACTCTTTCTGAGCGTCGTGAATGTCCGTAGGAAATTCCAAGTCGCATTCGATAATATAACCTTTATCGCTCGTAATGCTCACCGTTGTAACATTAAATTTTAATATTTCTTCAGGCGTTAGCCATTTGAAATCCCCGTAAGGCAAATAGCAAGATTCGGCATGACCATAGAGATTATTAATATCTCCGTAAAATAAAAATTTATTCGGCTTGGATGGATCATACGTTTGGGGATAATATTTATTATTGGATTCTACATATCGTTTTACGACTTGAGTAAGGCCCCCCCGAATGCCTCTTTCGATCATTAAAAACATGTCGACGTCACAAATTAGTTCTAGCCTGATTTTAGTATATAATAACATGCTAGACCACGAGTAGTTCGCCAAAGTCACAAAATTTAAGGGATCCAATTTGTATGTTTCAAGACAATTTTTCTAAAGTCTTGGAATATATCGCAAAGTAAAAGAATGTCGCATTTTAAATATAGGTCCGCGTAGTCGCCTAAATTTTGCATTTAAAAGTGCTCCATACGGTTTGCGCATGAATATATTCCGATTCTTCAATATGTGATTCATTAAGATTGCTATAAAAACATTCTATAGGAGGAAGATTTTCTTCGCTTAATTTCAAAATGTCATCCAAATACTCGTAGGAAAAATACCCTTGCGCATTAGCAATTTAATGCGATCCGGGTTTAGCGAGCTAAATTCCTTTTTAAAACTTTAAAGTCATCGAAAGACAACTCGCATGCTAATTTTTCCAATGACATTGCCATAAAGCGAAAGGAATCTATGAATCTGAACGTCACATTTGCGTCGTTGTATTTTTTAGAAAATGTTATGTATTTTTCATTATTCAAGGGTATTATATTCATGGGGCCTTCGAAAGCGTTAGCAAGCTCTTTAATAATAAAATGAGCATCATAATTGCTCAAATTATGATAGACTACGGAATAATTGAAATAACCTAAAATTTAAATTACAGCTGCTATGCGCAACACCTCTTACAGAACCATTCATGTGATCGTGATCGATAACCTTTTCGTCGTCCGGCAAGAAATCGACTTCGCAAATAAAGCACGTTTTTGCTTTCGAGGCATCTATAGAGGACGTAGCAGGCTCGTTTTTAAAAAATGCGCTCCCATAACATATGGCAATATGTTTTAATTGTCGCACAAACCAAGAAATGCAGTCTGTGCCCGTGTATGAACTGTAATATGAAAGAGATTCGTCATATCCACAATAAAAATAATATCCTATTGAAAACGGAATATGTTCCTGGTATTTGAAAGTGCGTTCTGATTCGGAAGCTCTTTCGGTTTTTTAATAAGGCATTCTATGTCAGAATAAACCACCATCGGCACAGGTATTTTATACTTAAAATCTTTAAATTGTAAATATTTGTTTTTTCGGAGGGTAAAATAACACGACACTCGTTAAGTTTTTCGCATACTTGCTCGTGGGCATCGAGACGTTTGCGATCGTAAAAATAGGAGAGACATCTATCGCATACGTAAAAGTGACCCGTATGTTTAGTTAATTGACCTCTCACAAGTGAGGCTAAATTTTTATAAGACAATAATGATATCTAACGCCCCGTTTATAATCTTTAATATTTTTTTAATTCTTCCAAACTTTTTCCAACTTTATCGGCCTCGTCGCCGTCGTCGTCGTCCTCGTCGCCGTTGACGTCTTCGCCGTCGTCAGAATTAAATTTTGACGACTCGTCGACATACGCATCTTCAACAATTAACAGATTAACGTGTTTATCTCGTTTTGGCTAGTTAATTGTACCGGTGTTACGATGTATCGAGCGCGTTTTAAAATAAGAGCAAAAACATTTACAGAAATATCATTCTGCTTTTCGAATTTCGATATATCCGATATAGGCATGGGGCTGACGAAATTTTTCATATTAAAATTTCTGCAAAATGCGGATACGAAGTTGTGCGATTAGCATGCTTACCTGCTGTAGGCTTAATTATTCCGGCTAAAACGCTCCAATAAAAGCATGAAAATCATTGTTTCTAATGTTTAAACAGGCCTTTTGTTTTGAATTGCGATAGGAAGAGGCATGAAACAACTCGCGTGAAACATATCATAGCATTTATTAATATTAACATTTAAAAATAATATTTCGGATAGCGTGAATCCTGACCCGTGCATTGCGTCGTTCTCTATTTTATCCAACAAGCGTGTTGCGATATTGCACGCAAACCACTCGTTAAACTTCTCTAAATTGCCGAAACAAATTAAAAAGTTGGGCGTCGAAAAATACCTAGTTTGAAACTCATTTTCGTTGAGCGCGACGGAAAATTTGAAAAAATCGCACGCTAACACGACATTAATTTTAAGGTTTACCGAGTGATTTTTAAAAATCGTATACAATTTGGATAAAATTAGTTTTTTACAATCTTCGATAAATAAATTAAGATCTTTATGTGCAACATTAATAATTTGAGCTGTTTGAATTCTCGATTTAAACGTAGACACGATCGGCTTCCAAACCAATTCAGAATGTCGAGGCGTGCTCCGAGAATACATCCATTGTTTAGGAACATTCTGCCGCAGTAGTTTTTTTAATAGATTTTTAAATAGCATTTTATATCTTTTCATATGGCATAGAAGATTTTCGAATAGATTCAGATAACTAGCCGAGAGCGAAGAAGAAGTTTGTTTCACCGTTCTTAAAATCGATTCGGTGTTGTGAATGTGTGATTTTAATATTCGAACCCAATTGCGAAATACTTTAGTTTACGACATTTCGTTAAAATTGCGTGCACTTTTCGATACAACTGTAGCATCTGATCACAACACATCGAAACGCCCGCGTCCGCTTCGATTTTTCTGTTAGTTAACATTTTTTTTCGTATTTCAATGCCAACTTTCTGTATTTTGAACCGTGCAATTTTACTAATACGTTCGGCGTATCGTCTTTGGGCGATAAATCGCAGGACCATAAAATGGCTTCTAATTCGGCATGCAGTTCCCGTTTTATTCTAACAATTTGTACGAGTTTAAAAATCTTATACAAAAGGATAAGTCTATAGCATATTTTTCTGAATCTGTAATTTTAGTTGATTTTATAGAAAATACATCTGTCGTTCTAACACATTTACTATAAACAAATAAATCGCCGATTTCATGCAAGCGCATGCGGAGGGTTTTCTGCAAATCAACAAAGAATTAATAAATTGAGTTGAAAACACGAATTCTCTATTTTTTAAGTCCACGTATAGGCAATCGGTTCTTAGAGTTGCATAAAAGAAAATGTCACTTTCACATTTATACTGAAAATTAAACACTGTTTTTAATGGCGATACGGCTGATTGATCTACAAATCTAAATAACCTAATACCGGCCGAGATGCTTTCGCTAATATTATAAAATGCCTTTCGGTCGTAATTACATAAATTAAAAAGCTTTTCTTTCATACGAGACACGTCGGTGAAGCAAAACGCTATTGTGTTAGAATCCGAATATTCTAAGCACGTTAAATTGTCGAACAAATTAAATTGCATGCAAAATAGAAAAAGGGCTCGAGACCCAATCAAAAAACCGTCCCGATATTTAAAGTCTTTTAAATAAGCAGGCAATTCCTTGCATGCGATTCTATAAAATTATGTGGATAATCCGCAATTAGCATATCACGATTGTAATGGGTTGCTGATCTAATTCTATATTCAATACTCATAACTTTAAAAATCAAGATGTAAAAATACTAAAATTATAAAATTAATTACCATGTATAGGTAGGTATTCTAGTGTGATGACGATACGGATGGCTTTTTTTGCTCTTGCCGTTCTTGATTTTCCTTGGGAGGATCCGTGAGGGCTGATGATGATGGATCCTTTTGTTTTTCGCCCATGCAGCAGAAGGAAATACTCGCTGCAGGATTAGGTTTACCTTTAAAATAAACGAATTTCGTATTAATTTTTTAAATAAAAAATTAAAATATTAAATACTAACCAACTTCGAACGATCCTAGGTAGTGCAAACAAAGGCATTCCTGTTTATTCAGCTCTTCGATATCTTTGTCGCTAATTACGTCCGCGATTCTCTGCGGAAGGAACACAACGCATTCTTCTAATTCGACGAGAATGATCCGAGAATTCTTCTTTGACTGAAGAGATTTGATGCTTAAAACCGGATAAGGGCGGTGTAGCTCGAGATCTTTGACTTTTACGGTCTTCTTCCTATCGATGCGGCTTACTGAATTGATTTTTTTAATTAACTCCATATTTTAATTCTAATTACGAATATAATTACATAAAGTTAAAAAATATATTTACAATTATTACCTGTTTTTTAATGCAAGCTGCACGATGACAAAACACGTTGCAGGACTCTCAAACTTATATTTTACAAGATAAAAAAGCCTTACAAGGGATCTTCTATTTATATCACTCCAAATGACGTACAATTTATTACGCATCTGAAAACCGCTCCCCACATACACGATTCAGACATTAACGATAGCAATTCATTAGAATTAAATAGCATTGCCCTTGTTTTGGACAAAAAAAAGCGCTCATTCAAATTAAAACGCCATCTTTTATTATGCGGATATTGAAGTCGCATAAAAATTAATGAGCATATTTTTTATTCAAAGATGTAAGTAACAAAGTCATTTTCGCCGACTCGGCATCGATAAAAGAATATAAAAAATTTCAAACGTCTATATTTCGAGGATTTATGAGCCCATATTTGTTAAAAATAATGGGTTCCTATATAATTAATGATGCAAAACGATGTGTACTGAAATTAAAACTTACTCACGAATGATGTAATCATTAAACTACAGTATTTTCTTAACGCGTTCCAAGAAGCTATCTTTTATACATACAATGTTTTAACAAAAGCGATTCCCGACTTCGATAATAAAAAATAATTATACAAAACATACTCGATCATTTATATTTTAACTTCCGCTTTATATAATTAATGTATACTATACAAAATTTACGACCACTTTTTATTTCTCGGCAAAATACGATTTTGTCATCGTATATGCTTTGGGTTCATATAATGCACACAAAATTAAGGAAGAACTTTTTTACCATTTATACCGAAACAATTACATTTAAAACGTCTTGCACGTGTACGATGAGATAATCGCGACCCCGTTTTTTTTCTCTTGCCCGACGATCTGAAATCTCTGCGTTATTTTAAATACTTCATAACTGCCTACGAAAACATCGAGCGTAACATTTCCAAATTATTAAAAGTTTACTTGAAACGTCTTGCACGTGTGTCCGATGAGATAATCGTTGACCCCGTATTTGTATACGAATTAAATAGCGCACTTTCATCATCTTCTCTCGGAAGGCAAAAATACACGCACACGTCATCGATCGAACCATCTTGAGCAAAAATACGATTACGTCAGTAGTATAGCTATGGAGAAGCTGAGACAGCCTTTTAAAGGGCCATCGCAATTTTTTCTTATCGACACCTGTAATAAAAAAAAACCCTTGCGGTTATTTACCCAGACTCATTCTCGAACGCGACCACCACCCCCCCGAAAACACGCTCTTAAAACAAAAACACGTTCGCACCACTTGCGCGCCCCTTACGATATTTCGTCTTAGACTAAAACACGCACGCCCCCCCTACACACCTATACACATAACGATACATACCTTTCTTTTCGAAAATAAAACGACAACAACACCGCCCCCCCGATCGATATCTACACACACACTTTTATCACGAGGGCGGCACGACTTCCACGTTAACATCACCGACAAACCACATACCCTACACCCTACACGCACACACTTGCACATACATACCTCTCTTTTACATAATACGCACACCCTTTACAAGATATTTATGATCCTTTTAAAAAGGGCCGGCCAGCTTCTCCATAGCCATACTATCGTTATCCTCAAACCTAACTAATACCAACACACACACACACCTACACATACATGACCTTCACACATACATACTTCTCTTTTCCATAATACACACACCCTTTACAAGATATTTATGACCCTTTAAAAAGGGCTGTCCCAGCTTCTCCATAGTTATACTACTCCAATAAAACACTTCTTATTCGTCAAATTATTTATAATACTGTTCGAATTCTTTGGATTAAGTAAGTTCTTGAATAAGCATTTGTTTATAATACTTACAAACCTGTTTGTTGTAAGTCAAAATGCGCCATAAAACTAACGTATCTTACATCTGTCAATGTTGTTAGAACGTTATATTCCAAGGTTGCTGCTGGATATACATTTTTAGGGTATTACACCATACGATTACGAACAGTGAGTCATAAGCAACCTTTTTTGTTTCTTACTCTTCTTTGGGAATTAAACCACTCATAGTTGTTAGAATCGTTTTTATTTACGTTTCGATCCATGACCTAGGACGGTTGTCAAAATAATAAAAATTTCAAGTTTGACATTTAGGAAATAAAATGAAGGCGACTTTGATTTATTAATATGTTTTATATATTTGGTTTAAATACATTCAGTGAAAATTGTAAAGTTTAGAACAATGAGTGCCTTCAATTTGTGTTGCGCCCTGGAGCGACTTTTAGGTAGCCATTACGCTTAACCTGAAATCAGCTGATTAATTTTTATATAGTTAAGTTCCATATAAATTCAATAACTTGAGGATTGAAAAACATGTTTCTATTTATATAATTGAGAGGATGGTTATTAAAGAAGTGTGTGATTACGTTACTGTAAGACTTAAACAGCAGTTTTTTTTTATATTTATCTCGAAGATGAAAACTCATTATAATTTAGGCTACCTCTTTGGTAGTTTTTAACGTGGTCCTGAGGTGACCTTATGGCGGGTTTACACTTTTTAGATATTACACTTTTTAGATACCGATGTTGTTCTACGAATATTTTATATGGTTCTGAGTCGACCCTAAGGCGATTTTACACTTGTCAGATATTAATGCTGTTCAAAGGGTATTATAAATTATAAATTTCATTCAAATAACGGTAACAAAAGATGATTTTGATAAAATTCTCGTTAGTGCAAAAACTTACTACGAATCGGAATCTTCCAGACAAAAATAAATTCACATTAAGAAATTTAATAATTTATTTATAGAGAAAAGTAACATGCAAAGTAAGACGTTAAAAAACAGCAACACCATGCTAAACACAGTCATAAATTTATCAAACAGAACTATTAACGACACTGAAAAACTAATTCTATTAAAAGGCCTGAACTTTGCAGTAACACCACTAATCTGGCGGAGATACGTAGATGATGTCTATTCTATTTGGCCTCATAATACAGAACTAATTAAAAACTTTGTACAGTCAATTAACGAAATAGAACAACTATTAAATTTACATATGAATTAGAGCAACATGGAGAACTTCCATTTTTAGATATTTTAGTTAGCAAAAACGATACACTACATGTGATTTTCCAATGCTCCACCCGAAGGTACTACATTAGCCAGGAAGCGAGTTTTTTTTTACCTGAAAAATTTTGAATTTTGCCGAACCCTTGCTGTTGCAAGCAAGGTAGGGTTCTATAACGTGTGTGACAACACTCACACACGGGACCTCCATTTTACCTCTCATCCGAACGAGGGTGTATTTTTGTGAAAAATGCTCGCCTAACATTTTTCAAGCGGACCGTGTCGGGATTCGAACCCGGGACCTTGGGCGTAGTAGTCACACACAGACCACTACTCCACGGAGCCGCCGCAAAAACTATACAACAATAAATACATCGGTATACAGAAAACCAACTCGCACAAACAGATACTTAAACTTCGTTTCAAACAACCCACACTGTATCAAACGAGGAATTATCAAAACCATGTACGATAGAGCTAAATTAATATCATTAAACGAAGAAATTTTAAAGAAAAGGAAAGACCTAATCAAATGTACACTAATAAAAAACAAGTATCCTAAAAGAATAATAGAGAAAGAAGTTAATGAAGTCACAAAAATTAAAAAAGAAGCTAACAGAAACAACAATACGCATCAAAAATGCTCTCAATATCATACATAAAAGGATTCTTGGAAAAAATCCAAAGAGTAGAAAATAAAGTTAAAAGCAAAACAGCATTTAGAACCAACAATACGCTAAGAACACAATTAACAAAAACAATACCCAAAAACGCAATACAAAGTTCAAAAAACTGCATCTACAAAATGCCGCGCGAATGTAACAAGTTTTATATGGGGGATAGTTCCAGACCATTTCAAGTTCGACTAAAGTAACATAAATCATATATAAAAAATAGAAAATTTAAAAAATCCATGATTTGTCAACATGCATGGGACTGCAGTCATAAATTAGAATGGGAGGACGCAAAAATTATGGACAAAAAAGAAAACCGCCAATAACCTCAAATCAAAAAAGCTGCTTATATAATCCTACATAAAAATAACTGCGTAACAAACGAATCCGCAACTTTCAGTAAACAATGGATTCCATTACTCAAAGTAATAACAAAAGAAATAACAAATGAAATTCAAATGCTCCCAATATCTGGGTAACATTGCAAGTTTTTCCTGGGTTTTCCTTGCGATATTAACATGAAATATAGCCTACATACATGATTTCTATTAATACAGATAATAATTAATTACATAACAATAAGCATATTAACAGCTCCCGTAAAACAGCATTGGTATCTGACAAATGTAAACCCGCCATAGGGTTGCCTCAGATCCATATATAATCTTCGTTGAACAGTATTGGCATCTGACAAGTGTAAAACCGCCTTAGGGTCGCCTCAGAACCATGCAAAAGATTTGTAGAACAACATCGGTATCTGACAAGTGTAAACCCGCCATAGAGTCGCTTCAGAATCATGTTAAAATCTACCAAAGAGGTAGCCTAAATTATAATGGGTTTTCCTCCTCAAGATAAATATTAAAAAACTGCTACTAAGTCTTTCGGTAACGTAATCGCACACTTCCTTAATAAGCATCCTCTTAATCATATAAATAGAAACATGTTAAAAAATGTTTTTCAATCCTCAACTTATTGAATTTACATGAAATTTAACTATGCAAAAATTAATCAGCTGAACTCACGTTAAGCGCACTGGCTACCTAAAAGTCGCTCCCAGGGCGCAACACAAATTGAAGGCACTCATTCTTCTAAACTTTAAATTTTCACTTAATGTATTCAAACCAAATATATCAAACATTAATAAATCAAACTCACCTTCAATTTATGTCATTAATGTCAAACTTGAAATTTTATTATTTTGACAGCGATTCTTGGTCATGGATCGAAACGTAAATAAAGACGATTTTAACAACTATGAGTGGTTTGATTACCGAAAAAGACAAAACAAACCACAACAAACATACAGGGGTATTTATAAGCAACTCTTTTTGGTTTTGACAATATCACTGTCTCCATGCATGAACTTACGATAAGAGGATAGAATTCCTTTAGCGGACCAAAAATACTATGAATATTGTGGTTCCTGAAATGTAGTTGACAGCGAACTGAAATGTTGCTTTTTCTTACTCGTTATGTTCTCAAAGGTTTGCTTTGCATTCATTCGTTCGGCTTATGAATTTAAGTTATGTATATTTCTTGAAATGTAGTCAGATTTGTTGTGTTAGAGAAAGATGGAGGTCCTCAATCATTAGTCAACAAATGGAAATTCAACGCTATAAAGTATGTTTACACTATCTCTAAAGTCTCAAGTTGTCACTTACAAATTATTAAAGCGCAGTTAAAAATTACCTTATGAAACATCGTTACATCTGTATTGCGGCAAAGTGTACGTGATACTTGTATAAAACCGGAAAGCAGTGTTTACATGCTGAACATCCAGTCCAGTTAGCAAGTACCAAACACCACAGATAGGTAGTCAAATGCCAACGATGTTAAATGTTGGTATTATTTGTCGTTATTGAAAAAAATTAACTGGAACATTTGTAAGCAATCTAGAGCTACATGTTTATATGATTAAACACACTCAAACAGACAGCAGCATTGGATGTAATTGCAAATCAGCTCTGCAAACGTAGCCTCAGGCATCATAATGTGGGTGAATAAAGTCGATTAATGCTACGTTCCTTGAGAACGCCAGTTTTTTCCGTTTTTGCAACTTAATTGCTAAATAAGGAAGATCTGTTGGTAAATTGTTTGATGCGGAAAGCGGAAGTCAATCTAAAATATTAAGGTGTCAGGGATCGAGATTTATAATGCGTGAAATTAAATGTATAACGTGCTTTCAGTTACGATGCAGAAGGAAATATCCCCAGGATGGAAAACAACAAAGAGTCAATTAAACCACTAACATATTACACAAGTCTCTGCGATACAAAGTTGACGACTTCCCATGCACAATTCACTCACTAAAATTTAACACAACTTCTACATGTAAATACTAAAATTTTCAGCGTTATATAACTTGCTCCTGAGCGTTTTAATATACCATAATAAACATGGAGTGTTAAAAGTTAAGTGCGCACCGCTAACTTGGTTATTATTGAAGCTACCATGTCTGCTAAATTAGCAAAAAATTAGCATTGCTTTAGTAGATCAAAACTGTGAACGTTATTTGCACACTCGTTTTTCAAACGGAACACAATATTTTTTATTGAATTGCTCGAAACTGCTGTTCTCAGCAAGTAAGTCCCTAACCACTACGGATCTTAACTTGAAACCAACGAAATAGTTATTGCCGTAGTTTTAACTTAGATCCATGTATGGATACATGTTTTCGAAGACCGTAAACTGCAATGACCCTGGAACAAAAAGTTAATTAAATTCTCGTATATTGGAAGGGAGGATCGGTCCTGATCAGAGCATTAGACACCAGGGAGCAACCTCTCTCAAAATTGGACCGCGGTGCAAAACGATGTTTGAAAGACAGGTGCGTTAGGTGACAGGACGGTACTCATAAATCGAGGCTACCCGAAATTAGACAAACTCTTGGACGCGACTGAACGCGTGTATATTGCATTCCTATTTCATGAGAAAGTGACCAGTTTTTTAGGAGCCTTTGATCAACCACAACGGGTTTGGTGTTTTACCTGGGAAAAGTCCTGCCCGTTGATATGGATGGAGCTTTGAGGAAATGCAACAAGAAAGAAGCCAGTAACTGCATCGAATTATATCTATCACATAGCTGTTTATTGTGTCTAAGAATTGTAACTTGTTACGTTAAATTTATGAAAGAGATTGATTTTTGCATTAATTTACAACTACGTTAATTGAGCGCTTCGTACAAATTCTAATTCAAGCGACGGTTTGCTTTTTATGCTATTCCAATTAAAATGAGTATTTAAAACGTCCTATAAAAAAATTTCCCTAAGTGTAGAAATATGTGGAATATATTTTAAATTGCTTGTATAAATTTTATGAAAGAAGAACCACTTTTAAAGGGCTAGAAACTCGCCTTATAAATTCTTTGAAGCACACTCTAACATCTGCTTATTATTTCCAATAGTTATTTGTTGAAATACGTATCGTAAAATAAACGCCTCTAGTGCTACTAAGAAATCTTACTTCGTTATATCTGCACGTATTCAGCTGCTCGAGTTTACAAGCGATAAACCGTTCCCTAATTAATGCATTCTCGATAGTAATACAAATCTCTATTCATTTCTATAAGTTAGACAACCGGTTATACGTTGAGCTTCTTTTGGCTTTATGCAAGGTTGTATACTTGCTTGAACGCTTAAAAATATACATTGCTTTTCCATGCTAACAACGAAATTCAGTGAAACTGATTATCGTATTATTGAGGCCATTTGCATTCTTGGAGATGGTACCAAAGAGGCACACAGCTTACAGTACAGTTTTTTCTGTTTTCGTTACTTGTGCTGTTGTTTTGGAAGATAGACACTTCTTGTGATGATTCTGTAATTTAGTACTCATGATTATCCAATAAATTGCAGACTGTACGTTACTAAATTCACGGTCACAATGCACGAGCGGCTATATAATTATTCTTAAAGTCACAACTAGTTAAACCAAAGCTTGCGTTAGAGCACTTTTACTGTATTCCTTTTCTTTGTACATTAATGTTAACATCAACAACTTGCTTACCAAATTAGTTAACAATTAATTCATTTAAGATAGGGTTACGTTAGTTAGGTTTAATGTTAGGTTCTGATTCTTACGAGGTGCGCTTCCCAAAGCAGGTACCAATGACGGTATATATAACTGTATTATTTCTTGTATATATTTAGGGTTGGAAATAAGTCGTAAGTATCTTGCATGTATAATATGTACCTGTTATTTAGATCATAAGATTTTATTCTCGATATTTTAAAATATTTAGGTTTATACTGTATTATATGCAAATTGATACTTTGTTTACATCACTTTATAACAGGACGATTACGTAAATGTACGTTTCTGACTTTTGCGAATAAACTTTTGGGACTGTATCTTTAATTTAAAGTTTGTTATAAAACTCTTTACTGAGGTTTCCAATTTTTCTTTCTGTATCACCCACTCCACTCTACGACGTGTTTGAGCTAGCCCCGAATCCAATTCTTTTGGATTTCTATTCTACCCTCTCCCCTGTTTTGTTGCGATTTTCTTGACTTACATTACTGCTTTCTTTCGTGTCTGCACAGAATACAGTAACAAATTAATCGGTTGCTTTTATATTTTTTTAGAGCTTGTTCTCAACAAGAACTGTTAATGTTATTGCACGCTGCTGTGAATTTGAAGCGTATTGCAACAGGTTTTCGTACATAAAAGCTCATTGTTGTAGAGATAAAATAGTACGTAGAAATTAAATCGGTCGAATGTCCATCACTGATAAATTTAAATAGTTTTTTGTTTTATCTACACGCATATTTGGATATAATTTAGTATTTTTCTCCGTTATGTACTGTGATAATTATGCTTGATAATATAGGTTAGGTGTACAAGACGTGGAGTTTTTTGTTGTTTTTAGTTTACGTAGAAAATTTATAATCAACTCTAGTTCTAAGAACTAAACTATTCAGTCTTTCAAAACTTGGAGTTTTGAACTTTATAAATGGTCTAGCAAGCACCCCCATTTACTAAAAATCTTGTACTTTCATAACAATGTATTTACTCCCAAGTCTGAAGATTGTAACGGATACCTTGCTATATGCTAAATCTAAGTTAATTACCTGAATTAATTTTACTCCACCGGGGACGAAGTGACGTAACAGTTAATTAATGCACCGGCTAGTTTTTAGTGGTGCAGGGTGGTTTCTATAAAAGCAAATAATTTTTTGGGGTATACAGTTTTACTAAATACTCTTACACCTACTTGGAAAGGTCTTTGAACGCTCTGTTTAATAAAACCTTTGAGCGCCAACCCATCTGAAGAATCAACCCTAATTAAAGCCTCCCACAAGATGGGTGCTCCTTAACGTTTTCTACTGTTGCAACTAGTTTACTGTAAATTCAAAATATTAAAAAATCCACTCGTTCTACAACTAACATATTATCAAACATGATTATCACAGTAAATAACAACGGAGAAAAATACTAAAGTATAATGCTACTTTGGCCAAATATGCGTGTAGTTAAAAGAAAAATACCAACTTCAATTTATCAATGATGGACGTTCAATCAATTTAATTTCTAGGTACTAGTTTACCTCTACAACAATAAGCTTTTATGTACGAAAACTTGCTGCAATACGCGTCAAATTTACATCAGCGTGCGACAGAAACAACATTAATAGTTTTTGTTAAGAATAAGTCCAAGACATATAAATGCTAACGATCAATTACAATTCTTAGACATAATTAACAGCAAGTGATTGTGATAATTAATTGCACTTACGAGTTTTTGTTGTGTTGCATTATCTCAAAGCTCTATCCACATCAACGACCAGGACTCCTCGCATATAAAACTCCAACCTGTTATGATTGATTAAAAGCTCCCAAAACGTTGGTCACTTTCTTACGAAATCGACATGTAATATCCGCGTTTAGTCGCGTCCGAAGGCCTGTTTAATCTGATTCCTCCTTCTAATATATGGGGAGTTTTATGTGTTTAGTCTCATGGTCATTGCATGCACTTTTCTTTCTTACAGGGTAGTGTGTCTAACTGCTTTTCTAAGGTCGAGGGTTGTCGTTTTCTTCGTGTGACCAGTAATTTATTTCCGCACGTTTGAAACCGGCGTCATTTGTTTGCGTTTGCAAGGTGTTTTTTTTATCACAGTAAATTTATGAGTATATGAATATTTGGAGCAATCTGCCATAGTGGTGGTTTTTGAATCCGTGTGAGCTCTTAATTCCTCCCACGATTTACATGTAACGCATTAATTTTTATGGTGGGCTTTATGATTATTGTGGTTAAAGGTTGTGCCGGTATAAATACATGATTTGATGATTTGTTTTTGAATTTATATGATTGTGTACAAATAAGCTTTCCAATGCCTGGTGATTTATCGGGGTCTAACTGTATTTTTCTAAACTGACAACGAAGAGTGTAAAGTGCCGATACTATTAACATTTGTGTTTAATATATGGGTGCGTGCCTGTTTATTTCTGTATCCTACTTTAATATTATATTGAAGTGCGTTATTAATGTACACTATTAAAGGTTATAAATTTTTCAAGTTGCTATCGCGTTAAAAGCTCATTTAACTAATTGAAACTAATAATCTCATTTCGATTATCTAATATTTACTTAAAGTAACGCATTCGGATTACAATATCTTAGTTTCAACTTCATACCCTAAGTACAGGCTCACGTTCCAACGTATTCTGTATTTTCGAACCTACGTCTTGTTACATTCTTGGTAAAACACATAGTCCAGGGTTTGCGGTCTTCGAAACCATCTCACCATACAGAAATCCAGCCACAAGTATCTAAGTTGAAGTTACTGCTATAACTCCGTTGGTTTCAAGTTAATATCGGTAGTGTTTAGGGACTTGTTTGCCGAGAACAGCAGTTCCTATCAATTCTATAAGAAATTTAGTGTTCCGTTTGAAGAAACGAGTCTGCCAATAACTTAGATTCCCAAGGTACAATTGGTTTCCCTTTCACCGTTTTGATCTACTTAAACAATGCTTTTCTTATGCTAATTTAATAGACATGGTAGCTTCAATAATAACGAAGCTAGCAGTGCGCATTTAAATTTGACCACTCCTTATTAAAATGTATTTATTAAGGTTCTTTTAAGGCGAGTTATGTATTCCCCAATCTTTATATGTATTATAAAATAGAATCTACTAGGAAATTATTAGAAATCATTAAGAAATTATTAAGTCAAGTACAACAATGTAATTCAAGGATAATTAATAAAGGTTATTAACATTTCATGAGAACGGATGCAATACAATTTATGACAGACTATAGTGATACTGCAGGTGGCAGGTCACAGACGGTTAAGATACCGTGATTACCTAGAACGTAAGATTGTTACAATGTATTTATGAATAGTATTAAGAAATAAGCAGACATGAGCTCTGCAAGTTCCCACAGAATTGTGAGGGGCAGAGACAATTAAATACCCCGGGAGCCCCAAGACCAGGCAGTCAGTGAAAGTATTCAGCTTTAATATTGCAGTTTGCTTAGGCGATTCATATTAGTTCAATTAATATTTATTTTTGACTTAGAATAATAATACCAAGTAGTCAAAATTCCATATTAATTTCTGTTTAAGTAAATAAATATTGTTACGAAGAATTGGAAGTTGTTTTTAAAAACACCGCTCTCAAGGCCGAAACGTAACTGGCGCTGAGGGACAAGTTATATAATACTGAAAAGTTTAGTATTTACATGTTGGAGTTGTATTAAATTTTAATGAGTAAATTGCGAATAGAAAGTCGTTAACTTTGTATCGCAGAGACTTGTGTAATATGTTGGTGGTTTAATTGACCCCTTGTTATTTCCTATCCAGGAGATATTTCCGTCTCTGTCGGAACTGAAAGCTCCTTGTTCATTTAACTTCACGGATTATAATTTTTATCCATGACGTGTTAATATTTTTCGGGTTGACTTTCGTGTTAAACAGTTTGCCAATAGTTCTTCTTTATTTAGCAAATAAGACTCAAAATCTAGGAAAACCAGAACGCTGCATCAATCGACTTATGTCACCCACATTATGAAGCCTGCGGCTACGTTTGCAGAGCTGATTTGCAATTACAACCAGTGCTGCTGTCTGTTGAGTGTAATTAATAATATAAACAGTTAGCTCTTAAAATGCTTACAAATGTTTCCACTATATTTTTTTCTATAACGACAAATAATACCAACATTTAACATCGTTGGTATTTAACTGTTTGGTACTTGCTAACTGGACTGAATGTTCAGCAGGTAATAGCTGCTTTTCGGTTTCATATACGTATCCGGTACGCTGTGCCATAATACAGATGTAACGATGTGTCACAGCACAATTTTTTACTGCGCTTTAACAATTTGTAAGTGACAACTTGAGACTTTCGACGTACTGTGTAAACAATCTTTATGACGTTCTATTTTCGTTTGTTGACTAATGATTGAGAACCTCCATCCTCCTCTACCACAACATATCTGACTAAATTTCAGTAAATATACATAGCGAAAATTTATAAGCCGAATGAATGAATTCCAAGCTAACCTTTGAGAACATAACGGCTGGGTAACAGCAACATTTCAGTTCGCTGTCAACTACACTTTAGGAACCCCTCAATTCATAATATTTTCGACCCGCTAAAGGAATTCTATCTTCTTACCATAAGTTCATGCACGAAGACAGTGCTAATAATCAAGAAAACCAGATAATGGTACAGAAAGCGGATTTGTCGCAAAACATATATAAATCTTTCCACACCTCTTATTCAAGAACACTGGAGAGAGCTACCAAATTCCGGTTATTTGTCGCAACTTGCATTCTATGACCTGCTATAAAAGTAGATACAGCATTTTCTGCAGTTTCAAATGGTACTTGTATAAGACCTACACAATGTGCAATTAAAACTTCTTCGCTCTCCTCACAGCGTTATATATGAATCTATTATGAGAATCAAAAAAGGAAAATCCATATCAAAGTACGGTAACTGAATAAAGGTTTGCATGCATTAATTCCTACGAAGTTTCTGACTTTCCATTTACTCTTGAATGATATAACACGCGTTACGCTTCTACAACGACCTACTTTTCGTGCATTGAAATT
This sequence comes from Platerodrilus igneus, assembly GCA_036346225.1. Classification (NCBI taxonomy): domain Eukaryota; kingdom Metazoa; phylum Arthropoda; class Insecta; order Coleoptera; family Lycidae; genus Platerodrilus; species Platerodrilus igneus. The sequence goes on from JARFIW010001599.1 coordinate 11,958,541, forward strand.
TGAAGACGATTTCGTAAGAGTTTATTAAATCTTTGAAGGTTTCACAAATAACATTAGAATTTTTCGTATTTGCATTTTTTTAATCGTATGATTGATGCGCGTAATACACCCGAATAGTTCAACGCAAATATTTATCATCTTGATGAATGAAGCTTATGAGAACGTGTTTATATTTTATTATTTTGACTCATTTTCAGATAAACAATACTTATGTAATTGTTGCAATTCGAAATCTCTGAAAACTTTTTCACCAAGGACTTATTTATTTATACTACAGTGAGGAAAATCTTAAAATAGATATTAAAACGAATAGCTTTCAGTGTAATACACTTTTCATGTGTCCGGGCACCTTTTGAGCTTTATGATATGTTCCAAATGTAATCACACACACGCCTTGAAGGCACAGAAAAATGACAAGCGTGATTAGGGACGAAAAGTACTATTATTAGCAGCCTTTTATGAACCAGCAATATTAATGACACGCCATGGGTAGCTTTTCATTGTTCTAAGTGTTCCACGACAATAAGCTGTTAACCGTATATGGAAATCGTAATGCAAATTCAAATCTGCATATATCTATCGATATACTCTGGCTAACGAAAATTGAGACGACTTTGTACACTCACAACTATGTAGGAAACAGCCGTAACGAATCCCAATTATGAACCAGAAGTACGCTGCACATTATTGGAAATTTTATAAATGTATGTGTAAAACTACAAGATTTGTAGGGTAAAAGGTGCCATTTATTTCACCGTCAGGGGTAAATGTGTTATGTTAAATCCCTGCATGCGGTTTGTTTCTGCATCCGTCATATAAATTTTAATTTCCAACTACTTGGTTTTACTTCTTTTTAATAAGCACCTCCTAAAGATTTTAATCTAACGATTTTACTCTTTTTATGCTATCTCAAATCATACGAACAGTCATTTAACAAGTTAAATTGAAATAAATACTTATTTAAACCCTACTATAAAAATTTGTTTAAGTGTTTATTACGACGATAAATACGGGGAATTTATTCTATAATATTTTTCTTATCATTCAACTACTTAAATAGCTTCGTTAGAAGGCTAGAAACTTCGTATTATAAATTCGCTGAAATACGTTCTAAACAATCTACTTATCATTAAACAACTTCGCTTTATAAATTCTGTGAAACAACCTGCATCGTAAAATATAAACGCTTCTAATAGTACTGACAAATCCTATTTCGTTATCATGCAAGTGTTCTAACTCGCTCAAGTTTATGAGCCATAAAATTGTCCCCATATCAAGTCATTCTCGGTGATATAACAAATCGCTGTCGCTTCTATAGCGGTTAGTCGACCTGTAATACATTTCACTTCATAATGTCGTAAGGAGGTTTGCAAACCCACATGATCATTTAAGACAGACGGCGTTTCTCATGCGGACAACAAAATTTAGTGGAAGTCATTATGGTGTATCGAGACTGTTGCTTTAAGTTAATTGTCTGGATTGGCAGGGTTGGAAAAATCTAGCAGGTGACGTTCGTAGAGTTCTTCACACATTATCGCTCATGCATTAAGAAATAAAGTACACTCAAAATTATCTACAGGCAAAGTGGGCATGTATGATATGTCATACATTTACAATTTTCTACGCATAATATTATAATCATGGATAAATACAGAAAAAAAGACATTCCCAAATATCAAGTGCTATTTACAAACTCAAAATATGTTATTTACAAAACTAATCACCATTCATTCAATACTGTTAATTTTAAACAAAAATATTTACATACGGACTCTCTCAAGGACAAATATCTCAATGTCACCTCTCAAACATGCACCTTAAATTGATCAGTCAGTAGAATAAGATCAGTATAATAAATAACACCTGCAACTTTAATAAAATCGCAAATAATAATTTGTCCTTACCACATATAAGAAATAGCTTTATCTGTTACACAAGAAAACGCAACTAATTAAAACATAAAAATCAAGGGTCGAATGTCTCTACTTCAAAAGCAAAATCAGATAGCATAAAGGACTTTTAATAAAGTAGAAGAAAATTAAAACTTTTAACACATAAATACATTTGTTACGGTATTCCGTGCAGACTAGTAAAGTCGGTAAGAAAATCGCCCACACCGAATACTGCAACAAAACAGAAGTGTGGAATAAAAATTAAAAAGCTGAATTTCGTGCTAGCTCAAAACGTAGAAGAGTGGGGTCATACAAAAAGAAAATTGGAAACCTCAGTAAGAAATTTATTTACAACCGTTAGTAGACATAGTATAAAAATGAATATCTACAAACCGTTAAGTCAAACGTTTACGTAATCGTCCTGTTATAATCGTAATGCAAACAAAAGCGTCAATTTGTATATAACACCACATGGTAAAATCTTAACATCTATATAACATATACATACTTACATAATATTTCCAACACAATATATACAGTAATTTTGATTTTACCCGCTCTGTCAATTGTACTTCCTAAAGGAAATAACGTAATTCTATCTGAGATGAACCAAGTGTTAACTTACTCTAACTTACAATTTGGTAAACAAGCTGCTGATGTTAGCGTTAATTTATGAAAAAAGAAACAGTAAAAAGTGCTATAACGCAAGCTTCGGTTTATACTAATTGCGACTTGCATTACATAATCGCTTGTACACTGTGACAGTAAATTTGTAACGTGTAGTCTGTAATTTATGGTGCAACCACAAGTAAGAAAAACTACAACCAGACAAAAAAGTGTCTATCTTCCACAACAGTATTAAAAAAAATGGAATAAATGTATCTTAAAACCAGCTGGCCTCTGATACCATCTTAAAAGATTTGAAAGTGCGTGCTGCACTCGTTGACGGACTGGATATTTAATGAAACAACTTAATAAGACTGTAACACAGGTACAACAAAGCATCTTAGCACCGCGACTTCCAACATTTCTTTTTGATAAAAGGACGTTGTATAGAATAGATTTCTTTCTAAAACTCTGTCTGTATTTATAATGAACGTGTTTGCGTCAATTCCCAGCCATATGTGTGAAGAACTTTGCGAACATCACCTGCTAGATATTTTCGTATCCTGCCAATCTAGCCAATTAACTTAAAACAACAGTTTCGATATACCATAATGACTTCCACTGAATTTTGTTGTCCGCATGAAAAACGTCGTTTGTTTTAAATGATATCATGGATTTGCAATTGTGCACACTGATTTAAAAGAGTTTTACTCTGAGCTCATATTAAGACATGGTTTAAAGTCAGGTATGAGGTTAGCCCACTTACTTCAAATTGGATATTTGTAAAATGAAAAAAAAATTGATTCAATCTCATTTTAGAAAATGAACTGTTTTCTTATCAAATATAAGTAAGTTTATGTATGCGAACTGTTGTAATGGACAAAAATGACTTCCACTGAATTTTGTTGTCCGCATGAAAAACGTCGTTTGTTTTAAATGATCACATGGATTTGCAATTGTGCACACTGATTTAAAAGAGTTTTACTCTGAGCTCATATTAAGACAGGGTTTAAAGTCTGGTATGAGGTTAGCCCACTTACTTCAAATTGGATATTTGTAAAATGAAAAAAAAATTGATTCAATCTCATTTTAGAAAATGAACTGTTTTCTTATCAAATATAAGTAAGTTTATGTATGCGAACTGTTGTAATGGACAAAATTTTGGAACTAGTAATTTTTTGTTGCAAATAGAGTGTGATGAATTTTGGTAGTTGCGTTTATTTGGATAGGATTGTAGGGAAGAAATTTTCAGAGTACAGCATACGGGCGGTTAGGTGAAGTTTGATTTTCAGCAGTCTAGTTAAGCTTCTTTGAACGATTTATAAGATTTTTATAGGCGAAAGCGGAGCTGCCGGGGTTAGATTCGCAGATTTTATGACTGGCCAAAAGTGTGGGGCTTTTTTAAGCTTGTTTTCAGGAGAAATTCAGATAATTTTATAACGGCCCAACGCTGGGGTTGTAAAAAGGGAAACTCAGATCATTTTTATGGCGCCCAAGTTGTGGGGCGTTTTTAATTTGAAACTTCAGCTGAGCATAAGCAAGAGTCAGAGCAATATATATATATATATATATATATATATATATATATATATAATAATTAAATTTATTGGAATTTGGTCATTTTCAACTATCTTAGTTATATGGTGTTTGTTGTGATGAAATGAAACTGCTCAATCAATCATTTTAATTCTACTATTACACAAATTACTATTAATAAAAGTCTAGATTTATATATACCTTAAGTTAACAATATAAAAATGTTTTTAAAACTATATTATTTTACATCTTCACTAATATCTAACTTTAACTTATCTGACTACATTTGTCGTTCAACTTAACCTTTAAATATCTTAATTATCATTGAGTAGAAATTAAACTAGATACTATAAATTATAATATGAAGCAGATGGTACATGAGAATATTTCTACTAGTTTTTTGTTGGTTTATTTGTGGTGAATTAAGTTGTGGTATATATTGCAAAAATCATCTTGATCATTTTTTGAATTTATGGCATTTGGGTCTTTTTGGATTTGTATTGTTTCTAAAAGGTTTCTTTTCTTATCATTAACTGCGGTACTCAGGATACAGACATTTTCGAAGTCAAACTGGTGAACTTTTTCAATGGCGTGTGCTCCAAGGGCAGTGCTCTTTTTATTAGAAGTTTTTATTGTATATTTATGTTCATATATGCGTTTATGTAAGTACTGTTTTGAATTACCAATGTATAGCCCCGTGCAATCCGAGCAATTAATTTTATAAATTGTGTGTGTTCTGTTTTTTTGGTCTGCTTTGCGTTTAAGTTGGGTATAGAAATTTTTTGTTGAATTGTTTGGTTTGTGTGCGACGTGTATATCATATGCCATTAGACATTTTTTTATTTTTTCTAAAAGCCCGGGTGTATACTCCATTGCGATCCTATTTTCATTTGTATGTGGTTTTTTAGTGTCTTCATTGTTATAAATTTTATCTACTTTTTCTTTAATGGTTTGTTTTACGAATGATGTAGGATAACAATTATTTTTATGTGTTTTTTTAACTATTTTTATATTTTTATGTCTGAAATCATTATGTGATAGTATTATGGCACGTTTGACAAGGTTGTTTACGACATTTTTCTTATATTGTATTGGTACATTCGATTGGAAGTTTAAGTATTTGCCAGTCCACGTGGTATTTTTAGAAACATATTTGAAAATGGAAAACCGAAACGCGTCATATGTATTGAATTAAAATGATTGATTGAGCAGTTTCATTTCATTACAACAAACACCATATAACTAAGATAGTTGACCAAATTCCAATAAATTTAATTAATATATATATATATATATATATATATATATATATATATTGCTCTGACTCTTGCTTATGCTCAGCTGAAGTTTCAAATTAAAAACGCCCCACAACTTGAGCGCCATAAAAATTATCTGAGTTTCCCTTTTTACAACCACAGCGTTGGGCCGTTATAAAATTATCTGAATTTCTCCTGAAAACAAGCTGAAAAAATCCCCACACTTTTGGGCAGTCATAAAATCTGCGAATCTTACCCCGGCAGCTCCGCTTTCTCCTATAAAAATCTTATAAATCGTTCAAAGAAGCTTACCTGGACTGCAGCTTCCCTGGCTAGCTCAGCTGTGCCTCTTCTTGGATATTTACATTTACAACCATTCCTCCTTCACACGCGCACACCATTCATTAAAATCACCAAATAATACAACAATCATACAACCTTTTATTTACAGCTCTTAACAGATAAATTATTCACATGTATAAAAAATAGTTTGATACACTAATTACAAAACTCAAAATATGGTATATTTTTGAAGTCCTTGATTTTTCTAATTATTTTGAAACAAATTCATTAAGATATGAGTAGATGGGTCCCACATATCACCCTAAATTGACTGTACACTGGAGTATGGTGAGCTCATAATAACCCAGTTTAGTTTATAAATGCCTTTTACGCCTTGCATAAATTAAAACAAAATTTATAGACCCGTTTACGCTTTATAATCCAATTTATATCCAGAATAAAATTTTTGTACGTTTTAAATACACCCTGTTTCAATTTTTAACCTTAATAAATTGTCCAGTACATGTATCCTTTCCAATACGTTTCTACAACCCAAAATAAACCCCAACAAGTCAATCACACAGCACCAAAATTTCACAAATGTTTATCAAACAACAGAAATTTCAAATAAATTACCTGGAGAATTCTTCAGGATTCCATTCCTTCGAAGATGATCGCTAGAACACCTCGGCTTCGTTACCATTCGCTGTGATACTCATCGGATGCACAGATGATAACACTATTTGCGTGCCAAGCGCCTCGTCTCACAGTACCATTCCATATATCAGCATACAATCTTGGTTCTTTGTAATGCTTACCCCACATATTTCATGCTTCCATTTATTGATTTTCGTGGTTTGTAGTGTGGTAGCCCGACCTCTATTAATTTAATATGCACTACACGTACTTTGCGTTAATAAATAGATACCCGCTACTACTGAGTTACACTTGTAAGCACTATATTTACTGTATTAACAACACATACAATACTCACAAAAAAGCTCTACTGTTATAGCAGTCAGCGGTCAGTACTTTATCGAAGTTAGTAATATAGAAGCGAAGAGAAGGCAAGAGATCGTTAATAATTTCGATTCAGTATTTATATCGTTTCAAAAACCCCACCCGGGACACACTTCAAGTGAAAAGCTTATTATCAAATCTAAATTTTAAAATTTTGAATACAACGGTCTTAAAAATTCCTGAAATTTACTCCTGTCTACGTGCCGTATCAGAAAAGCGCTCTCAATCTTCGCGTGTGTGTACGTTTGTAAAACTGTCCGTTTTTAATCAATGATAAAATTCTCTGTCTATATTTATCTCTGTTTTATGCATGTCTGCTGTCGCGTTCAAAATCCCACTTGAGTTACAGAAAATCGATATTGATGACAGCTCATCTCCACTTCACGTGTATGCCTACGTGCATTTTCAATCCCAACGCTTTTATATCTGTCTCTATCTGTAGTATATAACCGATCGTGCATTTGCCTTGCTCTTTAAGCTGTTTGTTAGCCTTGTTGTTCAAACCAAACTGACGATTGAAAATATTTCCATGAACTCATATCTTAAAAGGCTCATAATTTCGTCGAACGTAACCTTTTTAAAAATGCAGGTGTTTGTTATTTATCGAAACGTTTAGCATAACAATTCTTAGACTTTATATTTCTTCGTATTTAATAAAACTGGCGTTTGCTTGTTACAACGAATGCTTTTGCCTTGGAATTATTGATTTTCTTAACCTAGTGCGTTTCCTTATGTTTACACGTGTTGGATTAAAATTAATTAAAATTAATTATGCATTTCTATTTGCTTTAAAACTGTTTTTTCTTTATGTAATTTTAACATTTCAATTATTAATTATAAAAATACGTCAATATATGTCCATTTTCCTTAAATGACTCAAATTAATTTTGCTCATAAATAAATCGTTCTCTTCTATATACAGGGTGGTTGAGATTTTATTGTTTACCACTGATTTAAACCAAAATAGTAAGTTTCGTAAATTTGATGACTTTTGACAATGAATTACACTGTTTAGCATTTGGAAGGGAACATGAATGAAAGGCAATTCAAAAGCTAAGGTATGTAGTCGATATAGTTTTATTAGCAGATATAGATAAGAGTTAGAAATAATCGGAAATAAAGCTAAAAAACCATAAATAAACATGTATGCATGAAAATCAACAGTACTAAAAGAAAGATCATGAGATTAGTAAATAGGCCATCAGTAAATAGGTGATAGTAAAACCAGAAAATTGAGAAGTAAAGGGGTTGTGTTATTTAAGATATTTCTTTGTAAATGACAGTAGAATTAAAAAGGAGATTGGCTTTCAATCAACGATAATTTGAAGTGCAATCCACGGCACTAAAATCTAAGGGATATGACTACCGGCTGCGAAACATGGACATTATATGAAGAAGAAGTTGGAAGGTTAGAAGCATTCTACACGTTGTGCTATAGGAGAATATTAATGATCAGCTGTAGAGATGAAATCGGTGACGGTCCTAGAAATGGTCACGAAAATAGAAGCGCTATAAATATACTTTAAAAAGGCATAAAGTAAAACGCCCAAAAGCTAACTTAAACTATATTCCGAATTTTAAAGCCCACTCTGATTTAATTACTTTTGATAAAGATGTACATTTAGCAATAAATTCTTTTAAAACCAGCTCTGCCAGACTCTCTCCGCCCTTCTCATCTACAAGACCTTTTAAGCTTCTTTAGGCATTCATGCCGAAAAAATTTTGAAATCCATAACATCGCTATGCAATTTAATGCTAGCTGGAAAAGTAGTAAAAGAAATATGCCCAATTTTATACGGAGCATCATTATGCGCCATCAGAAAGAAAGATGGTGGAATTAGACCGATTGCGACAGACAATGTTTTTCGAAGATTAACAACTAAAATATACTGCAGAAATATAAAAAACTTGGGGAAAATTATTCAGACCTTTACAATTTGGCTTTGCGACCTTAAACGGCTGCGAAACTATAGCACATGCTGCCAGAATGTACACACACAACTTTCCGAAAGACAAAATATTTTATATTTCACATAACAAATCTGTACAGAAGGAATGGGACCAATCTTTATTAGATATAATTTCAAAAAATTTGCTTGAATCTGCTACAAATCACATACATAAGGCACGTATTCTAGCTGTTTCTTCAAAACATTCAGGTATTTGGTTAGAAACACTTCCTTCAGCTTCTTTGGGAACCTTATTAGATTATTAGATAACAATTCTTTTAGGATACCCGTAGGCCTTAGATTAGGTGCGCAATTATGTACACCACACACACGTATTTGTGGAACAGAAGTAAACGAACTAGCCATTCATGGACTTAGTTATCGTCTCAGTGCAGGTCGCTATATACGTCATAAAAATGTGAGCGATTTAATAAAGCGCGCACTGGTCTCAGCTGACGCACCTTCTATTCTTGAACCTCATTATTTGTTTAGGGAAAACGGTAAAAGGCCAGATGGAATTAGTCTAATTCCATGAAAGTTAGGAAAACCAGCGATGTTGGATTTTACTTGTTGTGACACACTTGCTCCTTCACATGTAATTTCTTCTTCATATAAACCTGGCTCGGCAACAATTGCTGGTGAAAACATAAAATTAAAAAATATTCATCTTTATCAGATCTCTATATTCTATCCCGTCTCTATTGAAACCTTCGGAGTCTTTGGAGAGCAAGGATTACAATTCTTAAAAGAAATTGGTAAACGAATTGCAAACAACACATATGACAATAGAACCATTAAATTTCTAACACAGAGAATTGCCTTAGCAATTCAAAGAGGCAATACCATTTCTGTTCTCGGAACAATTCCACCATCTAAAAATTTAAATGAATTTCTCTTTCTGCTTTCAAAATTATCGAATAATAACACATACACTAAAAATTATACAATTACACAGAAAAACGACATAGAGTTCATCAATAATAATGAATTTGATTTATATTGTTCAGATTTAATTAGAAGTCAAGACGATGATCATAAATGTATTACCATAGATAAATTAACGAAAAACTTAAATAGGTCCAAAATAGGCGATATATTAAATGATCATATAGCCCTATATAATACAACAATAGATACAATGCACATTGATAATACACCTGAAAATTTAAAGAATACTAAATTTCCAAAGACACGTGGCTTAGTTAATTTAGGCAATACTTGTTTTTTCAATTCTATTATACAATGTATTGGACAAACACCGTACTTATTACAATTACTGCTTGAAACTCTAGAGCCTGGACAATATTTTCAACTACCGTGCGGGAGGTCAAATCGAGATAATAAAGATTCATTCACGTTAGACTCACTTAATAGAACTTTAGTAAGTTGCTAACCTTTAACACATATCTAAGCACAAACAATAAAAGAACTACAAAATGATACACCAGAAGTATATAATCCAAGAATGCTGTTTTCATGTCTTACACAAAGATTACTACAATTTGCCGGAGGCCAACAACATAACGCACATGAATTACTACGACATCTACTAGAAACAATGAATGAAAATCCTAAAAGGCATCAAGTAGAAACTGTAGAAAATTAAAACTCAATCTTAATATAAATTCTTTCTCTATTGAAAATAATAAAAGAAAAACAAGAAAATTATATAAGCAGCAAACATCTGAATTACTATTACTTACTGAACAAGTTCTCCGAGGTGTCTTAATTAGTACATTAGTGTCAAGACTACGCATATTTCACACCTTCTTGATCTGAGCTTATCTATATCACAAAAACAAAAATCTGCCAATATTGCTACCTGAAACAAAAAATAAAAGAACATAAATCATCAAGAAAATAAAGATTATGAAAAAGTAGCATTTAATGATAGTAGAACTTCTACTATTTACAAAACTGGAGAACATTTAAAAAAAACGACTCAAACTACGGGTCAAACGCTGGCACAGAAGATAACATTGAAGAAAACTCATTAATTCATAAAAAAAAGTCTCTATTGAGAGTAATACACCAAACCCCACATTTAAGTCAATCCCTCAAGATTTTCTAGATAATTCCTTATATAACAATGCAAACATTAATGTGGCTAGTCTAATTTGTGAAAATAATCGTGCTGTCAAAGACTTAGGCGGCTCCGTGGCGTAGTGGTATGTGTGTGACTAGTACGCTCAAGGTCCCGGGTTTGAATCCCGACACGGTCCGCTTGAAAAATGTTAGGCGAGCATTTTTCACAAAAATACACCCTCGTTCGGATGAGAGGTAAAATGGAGGTCCCGTGTGTGAGTGTTGTCACGCACGTTAAAGATCCCTACCTTGCTTGGAACAGCAAGGGTTCGGCAAAATTCAAAATTTTTCAGGTAAAAAAAAACTCGCTTCCTGGCCAATGTAGTACCTTCGGGTGGAGCATTGGAAAATCACATGTAATGTAATGTCAAAGACTCAGAAATATTATCTTTATTAATGCACGTCAAGATAAAGAAGTAGAAGAAGATTGTGACACAAAAGATACATGGGGAAACAACATAATGCCAAGACACGCATGTGAAGAAAACGAATATTCTTTGCAATCTTGCTTAAGGGAATTCACTGCATATGATTTCCTTAATGGAAATAATAAAATAAGCTGCAATCTATGTACAAAGAAACATGCCCTGTCCGATAAAAGAACTATTTATACTAATGCTACTAAGCAAATTCTAATCTCTAATCCACCTGCTGTACTGATATTGCATTTAAAACGATTAATGACACTTGTGTTACCGATGTACCCGAAGAAAGGGTTCTTGAAGCATAGGCCTATTTATTATTTTATGAACGAATATGAAACTATTTGTAAATATTAATTTATTGTAAATTGTAAACATATTAGGTTGTATTATCTAGCATCTTGTTATATTCCCGCGTGTACGTATTCAGCGCCACTACTGCAATTGGCAACACTGATATGATCCACGTTTCACAATATTGCACAATAATGACATAATTACGTGTCAAATTGTATCACATACCAAACCCGTTTACAATGATACAATTTGCACTCAAAAATGCAAATAAAGTGAAGTACTCGCTTAAAACGCGCCGGGTTGGTTACCGCAATTGTTGATCCAAATTTATTCGCCTTTCCTATTTCGTCGTTCGTAGCGGTACGTTAGGAGCAACCAGGTAAGATAAGGTAAGATAAGGTAAGATAAGGTACGATAAGGTAAGATAAGGTAAGGTAAGGTAAGATAAGGTAAGATAAGGTAAGATAAGGTAAGATAAGGTAAGATAAGGTAAGATAAGGTAAGATAAGGTAAGATGAGGTAAGATGAGGTAAGATGAGGTAAGATGAGGTAAGATGAGGTATGTAAACATTAAATTAGTACTTGGAATTTAAAGTAATTAAGATTACTTATAATAACGATTGAGTCAATATTAATTGGTATACATTGAGTCGTATAAGTTAATGTCAACACTTATGAGGTCAATAATTGTATAGGCATATCTAACATTAACGTCATAGTAGCGATTGTAACAGTCTTTTAAGTTATTACCTACGATTAATTGACATACTTAGTATTTACATTTGATATCTAGTAAGTTTGTATACTGGTATTTTAAAGTAGCTGCTAAGGTATACTAGTTTGTTAGATTCGGATAGGACATAATTTTGTCTTAAGTGACAAGCGATGTATACTGTAAGTAAAGGTGCGTTGTAATTAGATGGTAAGTTTGTGTACATATTTAGCTTTAGAGATAATGGTTACTTAAAATATATTGTATAATTAACGTTAAATCGTTAAGATATACGCTATGCGCGAAGATACAGGTATTATACGGGTAAGATATTATATAGTATATGATAATTAATTTGTATAAATATGGTATAATGTACATCCTTATAACTTTGTGACATTTTAACTTCATTTTTCGTGATGTAACATTGTACAGTACTTGTAAAAATTTTAAATAAATTTATACTAAATTCTCTAATTGTATCTTAATTTATGTTGTACTAAGTTAAACTTATGACAGATTATAATTCTAATCAAGTTAATTCAATTATGTATTGTAAAATTTAAATTATATGTCATAAATTTGATTAAACTTTTGATAAATTATTTGAAATTGAATTTAAATAGTATCTGTAAAAATTTAATTAGTGTAATTTAAATCTGTAAGTTAAATGAGTAATTAACTGAAAATATGTTCAGATTAAAGTCTTTAGAATTGTGAATAAGAATCTTAGATCGGTATCTGAATGTCTAAAAATTCTAAGAAAGTTTAATGAAGATAAAATGTAATCTAAATGTAGTCGAATCAAGATGGATTCGGGAATTGAAAAATTGTTAATGATTGGGTAGTGAGAAAATTAGTTATGATCAAAGATAGTTACACGAATAAAAGTAGTCAAATTAATGTGTAAAAATGTAATGGTATTTTTGGAAAATTGTAAAAATTATGTATTGTTGAAAGATGAATTTAAATTTATCAAAGATACAAATAAAATTTATGAAGAAAATAATTTTAATAGTGAAAGAGTGTCAGAAGTTTTGGTCCAGAATTGGGTGTCAGAAATGTGGATTCTGGATGGAAATGTTGTGGTTCTACTAAGTCAAGTAATATGTATAAGTAACATGTAAGTGTCATGTACTATTTATTGTGACATGTGACATGTCATGTAGTAATTTAATGAGGAGTGTCAAATTATGAAAGGGGCCGCATAAAAGCATTCTTGGGGTGGTGATTAAGGATAGGAGACAGAATGGTACTAGTTTTAAAATGTTAAAATATTACCAGTTGTGACTGAATTAATATCAAGATTAACTCTATTTTGAGTATGGATCGTAAAATCCGTTGGGAAAAAAATTTTTTTCTTTCTGTCTGAGCAATGTACTCTGTATTTCATTTTAGACGAACATTTAAAGAAAGTACGATTAATTACGTTCCGGCTTCTAGTCGCTGTAAAATGTAACCTACTTTAGTATACTAATTTCAATTTTGTTCAAAATGATGCTTCGTTGAATAAAAGTGCATTATTTGCATCACGTTATGTAATTTAAGGGCGACGTTCTTTGTGTCATTTATTCTAATAGAAGGGAACGGAAAACGCTCAATACCTAGCATAAAACATTTTAATCAACGTCAGTAGACCATTTAGTGAAGAACCACCACCACATTTCCTCCAGAATCCCACATTTCCTCACACATCTGGACCAAAAAGTTTTCTTCGACTAACCATTTTTCATCTTTCGAGATAAATATCTTAAATTTTTCATCTTTCGAGATAAATATCTCTTAAATTTTTCATCTTTCGAGATAAATGAGCATCCACATTTCCACACACGAGATAAACCTATTTTTAAGATTTTTTACCGCTAACATTCTGGACCAAATAGTTTTCTTCGACTAACCATTTTTCATCTTTCGAGATAAACCTATCTTGTTTGGTATCAATCAATATTAGAATTTTCTCAGCTACCCGAATCTTTAGGAATTTTTCAGATTGCACCATCCCTAAGGGAGCTACCCCAATTTTAAGATTTCTTACCTGTAGCGACTTTTGAGCGTTCTTATAAAATTTTTTTAGTCATGCGATACATCTTGTTAGCTTAGAATTTTATGCAGAATTCGAATCTGCAAACAGATTTGAAATCGGACCACGCCCTGCAAAGTTATACTTTAAGCTCTCAAACCTATTTAAAATTTTTGCTCGTATATATTTAACTCCATTTTTAAAACCTTTTCGCTACCCAAGGTATATGCTTTAACCAACACAAAATTAAGAACACAAAAGTTTAATAATTTATTTATCCAATTTACAGTTTAATAAACTATTACAATTTTTACAAAGTATAGCATTATTTCCTGTGTGTAGCCGAAAGTTTAACCTGTAACAAAAAAAGATTAATGGGTTGTTTAAAATAGACGTGTAACAAAAGAGATTAATGTAAAAAGAGGAGACGTGTTTTCAGTCAATAAGACATATTGTTGTTAACAATATGTTTTACCGTCCAGCGACACCACGTGGAGGTAAACACATGCCGCCGGGAACAAAGGAAATTTAATTAAAAGCAGAAAGTTTTGTTCAAAACGCTAATGTAAAATATATAGAGCAAATAAATTATTCCCTGAATGTGTTTTCAATTGTAATAACTGACTATACAATCACTTATGATTTTAAATTACACTTTATTTAACTAAGTTACTTTAAAACAAGAAATTACCGCATTCAAAAATTCCAATGCATGCTTAACAATAATGTAGAAATGGCAAGGTCGACTTAATAATTAAGAAAGCGCATTTTGCTTGTATGAAATCTATGGAATTTCTCCTGTAATGAAAGAAGAATGCATACGTAATTGAAAATGCGTGCTACAACTTTCGCTAGATACCAGTCATGTTAATTAGAAATTTTGTGTATGACATCATTAACTACCTAAATTTCAGAATTAACAAAATGTAATAAACCAGATTAAGTACTGTTCAATAATAATGAGTGAAAGTAAATGGGTCTTATTACATATTGAAATCCTAAATTACCTTACGTGACGCGGTAGTAGCATTATAACGCAAATTCCGGAAACTTCCAATGTGTTATTAATTTCATTTGTAACTCGTAATCCAACAAATATTCTAGATTTCTTAACGAGCATTTGAAATGCTGTATATAATTTTCTTTTCTTGGACTTTCTATTAATTATGTTGAGAATATGTTTCAATGACGCACATTTCAAATCGAGATATAATTGTTTGTAAATTACCAATACCACGAGGCGCTGAAAAGTGCGTATTTATGGGGAAAATACAAACCTCATTTAGTAGTATAATTAACGGTTTCAAAACGTATATAACGCGGTGTCATTAGAAAAAATTCTATTAGTTTCACACGCTTTCGTGTAAGTTCGTTGAAATTTTCGTTTCGTGTAGTTATTTTGTGTAAAGCCCGTCGAAATTTTAAACCGTCGTTTCGCGTAGTTATTTTGTGGAAAGTTTTGAAGGTTTAAGGGTAAGTATTATTAAAATATTATTAAAGTAGAACTGAATTTATTTGCAAACACCAATTATTATGTATTCTGTTATTGGTTCTTATTTGTATTTTAAAACATTAATTTTCCAAAGTAATGCGCTGTTTTACAGATATACTTTTCCAAATTTTAAAGGTATACTTTTAGCTAGAATAAAAACAATTCTCACAAAATATTTTATTAAAATTTTAATACATTAACAAAAGACCTTAATAGCAATACGTTTTCTTTAGAACAGCTTAAATTATTCAAACAATGGTTTAAACAGTGATTGTACCTATCACCGAATCTTCTTAATTCTTTGAGTCTTGGAAGTGAGAATACACTCTCCATGTTTAAAATGTTGTTTGATAAATATTTTGACAGTAACTGTCTTTTCTGTTCGCCTTTAACATAGATAGTAGCATCGGGAGGTATGACTTCTTCCAGCAAATCGCCTACATTTGTATATCCACTTGTGGACTGTCCACCCCAGCTAAGCCCATGGATTCTTTGCTTTAACCACCGAACTTGCTTTTTGAAATCATCGCTTAGGGTGTTATACTCCACAGCCATGTCCAGTATCTCATGCCATATTACATTATTCGCTACATCCAAAATGGCAATCTCCTTGCAATAGAAATCACTAGTTTTGTATTGATATCCTTGTAAATCGATTATGAAACACATCCTTCCTGCTTCAAATCACAGATGGGAATGGGGTTCTAAGCAAATCTCTCCTATATATCCAGTTTAGGGACTTTACTCCCTCCTTTTATGATTTTTTCATCCCGGTAATTATCTGGATGATACTAAAGCAAGTCTGTTTTCTTAATCCAACTTTTACCATCCCCCAACCACGACACTAATAATTCGCGCCCGTGCTTCCGTTTCCGTAAAACTTTTTCCACTAAGTACGTGTCGGGTGCTGCTGTGAGCTGAATTTCATCACCGTAAAAAGCACCTAAAATTGGCCGACCTTCCAAATCTTGTAGCAGATAGATTATCGGTCTCGTTTGTTGTGCTTTAACAATTTTGAATAGTTCTGTACTCCAGTTTGGGTGAAATCCTCGATCGAATACTGCTTTATATTTTGATATACGCACAATGTCTCCAACCTTATACTTGTAACTTTTAGAAACGCTGTTAGCGGTGTAAAGTTTTATTCTTTCCGGATGCTCTTCTGCCTCCATAGGTGTCATGTTAATAGCCCGATGCGACGTATTATTGTATTCTTCCATAACCTTAGGCAAAATATTCACCCATTTATGACTGCCTTGCAAGTAAAATCTTCTGTACAATTTGTTTTTGATTGTTCTAATCAACCGCTCAACCATGCTAGCTTTGATTGCGGAATACGTGAGTAATGGTTTATCTTATATTTTTGCATAAGATTTTTAAACCAGCGGTTGTAGTACTCTTTCCCAAAATCCGTTTGTAGATTGATTTTTAAGTTATTTTCTCCTTGCAGCATTTTGTCCAATATTTTTTTCATAGCATTTGTGACTTCTGATCCAGTTTTATTTTTAAAGGTTCAGCTAAAGCATATTTTGTGAAACAGTCCACTGCTATTATAATATATCTGTACCCATTGTTCACACGCGAGTAAGGCTGCATTTCGCACAAGTCCGATTGGATAAGATCACGTTTCACATGTTTCAGATTTGTATGACGACGCTGAAAATTTTTTCTTGCAGGTTTAAATAATTCCTTAACGATGATTTCTTTACTCATTTTTGCTTAACACTGTTGCTAAACTAATAGGGTTATCTTTATCCAATTGCACCTTTGACATAAACTGAAGCTTTGGTTTGTAGTATTTGTTTTTTATAGCTTCTGGTGACGCCTCGTAAATCGATGCTATTGCAAGACCGAGCTCCTTCTCATTTGTCTCAGAAGTTGCAGTCAAATTAATAAAAACTGTATAAACGTTTTAAAGTCAGATACAAGCTTATCCAATTTTTCATTTACATATTGTTTATTAACTGCATCAGATGGCTCAACTGGTTGAGCAAGCATTGCGATACGCTGGTTTCTTGCATTGAAGGCTTTATCTTTACGCTGTATATCATCAGAACTTTTAGACAGTATGAAAAGGCTTGATTCACGAGCTTGATTACAGATTTCTTATTAACACAATCACTATCGTCTTTAGGATCCATTACATCAACTAGCCTTCTTTACGAAAACTAATTGTTTCTTCTCCAGACTTGAATACTATAGTGCTTCTCTGATTAACACAATCACTATCTTCTTTCGGGTCTGATGAATTCACTAACCTTCTTTGCTGCATATCGTACCCATCACCATCCAACGTTAGCACAAATCCTCGACCTGGAGGACCTCGCCGAATATCAGCATCTTTACGCTCTGAACGTCCGAAGCGGTCGATAGGCATTTTAAAACTGTGTAATTATTTACTGAGCTCACTGTATTATACCTTCTTCTCTCAACTCTTCTATTATGGACACCATCTCGTTAATGTTTTCCTCGCTTGTATTTCCAGCTCGGTTGGATGCGTTCAACAATCTCAGCCGATCCACAAGTTCATGTACATTATTCCAGTAGACATATTGCACCGGCTTTGAATTTAAACTTTGTAAAACCGATTAGAAAAGCCTAAACCTGCTCCCTTAGACTGTTTTCTTCTCTTTGGCTGTTTTCTTTCGGGATTCCTCCGAAATTCGGTGAGATATTTTTGCACATATTTGTTAAACTTTTGTTATTTGTTGGGAATCCGCTTAAATCGTGCACCGCAAATGGGTTAAACTTTCTTCTCAAAATCGATGCAGATTTGATCATTTCCAAGTAATTCGGCAAATCTTCATGCAAATTAAAATCGCCATCTTCGGGGCTGATGTCTTTGTAAACCAGCAGATTGTATAAACCCCTCGTACCTGGATATATCACATTGTTTAATGTTATATCGCTAGTTTCCGGGTTAATTATCAATACACTTTTCCACAAACTCCATGTATCGGTTTCCGCATTATACTTTACTCCATAAATTGATTTGTCAATATTTTCGTCTTCGTCTCTAGCTAACACATCCGCATAGTAAAGATGGAACGGTTCTTCTGGAACGAGTTGTTTAATTTTCTTTATAGGTACGTCCATGTTTTCGACTTTAACCTTTGTTGTAGGTGTTGGGATTTTTTCGGTGATCGATTGCAACTGGGAAGCGGTTATTTGCAGTGGATCGATCAATTGTTTGTGCACCTCTTTGAATTTTTGCTGAGATGTAGCGTCTCCCTTTTTGTACGCTACAAACTTTTTTCGTACAGCATCCTGCATAAGATGAAGACTGCGTTTATTCGCAATAAAATTGTTAACGTCCGTCATCATGAAACTTTGGATGAGAACTAACTTTTTTTGAATAATGTCAAATATTTATATACTCGTCGAAATTCTTCCGATACCGCCCCTTATCCAAATCAAAATCTTTCACAACAGTTATAAAATTATGTTTTGAGTCACCCCAACACTGTAAACACATTCTTTTAAATTTTGGATATGTCATGTCACCGCTTATATGATCCGAAAAGATATGGCGAAGGTTTGTGTCATCCTGTTTCCATAATGCGATTACATTGGTGTTATCTCTGAGTCTATGTTTTAAGGCACTAGCGTAAGTTTGACATAGATAGAACGAATCTATTGCTTTATGTCGACCGAACGAGAAAAATTGAGTGATTTTACTTTGCTCGTTTACAGGTATATCATCGAAAACCATAATTGAATCTTCTTTGGTATCTCTGGGTTCGATCAAATCATCATAATTTTCAAACTCATGGTACCCAATTTCTTCTTTTAATGGTGTAAAACGTTTCTTAACAATTCGTATTTCGGTTGATATAAACTTTTCGAAAATACATACACATTTTGGAATCTAAGACCGTTCTCGTGCAGGATCAGAGATATTAAAGCGTTGGTCTTCCCACAACTCGATGGTCCCGCGAAGATAGCTCGTATGTTAGACGGGAACAATGAACCATGTTTACCATCCTCTCTTGCACTAGCAATAGCAAAGTTATCATAATTCTGTATAGGTATTTTAACCTCTTGTTTCGCAGTCTCCATATTGCTTCGAGCGTACGCTTGCTTTTGCTGCTGCTTGCGGTGATAGCTTAACGTCTCTTTCGGTATATTATATTTTTTACTGATGGAGTAAATACTTGATTTACCCAGTCGAACTTCTTCTATAGCTTTTTCTAATGCTTCGTTACTGTATCCACTATTTCGTTTTCTTATGTAATTGCGAACCATGCTAACCAATACTGTCGGAGACACTTTCACCCTATGGGGCAATTTCACCCTATGGGGCAATTTCACCCTATGGGGCAATTTCACTCTATGGGGCAATTTCACTCTATGGGGCAATCTCACTCTAAAATAACTAGAACTTATGCACAGAGTGGGAGATGCTCACCATTCGACAAATAAAAGTAGACTAATTGAAACAAAATAATTCCTTGCTTTTATACAATTTTATTAAAAATATATACAAAATATTTAATTGTGAATAAATCTATTAACAATTTCTGTAAACGGATTATATTCAAACATAGAGTCATGTATAATTAAAGCATAAGCCTTCATCGACGGTTCAAAATTTCTTGAAGCTTCTAATTCCATTCTTACATCAACCGTTGCATCCTTGATGCTTTCAAATTGATGACGACAGTCGATTACAAAGACAGGTGAGTCCTTAAATCTGTTGTAGTCCATTAAACATTTATTTGACGATTTGTTCGGATAGTATTTTTCCATAAAGATGCATAAGACAGGTACGCTGGCAAGTAGTCATTCTGCTCGAAATCCAAATTTAATCGACCTTGAGGGAACATCTGAGAGTTTAAAACACTTTAACATTGGTTATGTTGGCATTCGTAAAGCTTGTAGCATTTTCTTCTTTCCTGTCGTACTTCCCATTTTGCAGCGCCAGTAATATCCACCGAGCCTTCTCTGTTTCGTTCGATACTTTAATTCTCCATACTTGCGACTTTGATTGTGTTAGAGATGGTAATTCGTGTAGTTCCCATTTTCTGAATGCAACCATTATAGATGATTGATTTTGCATTTCCGAAAGCAGCGACGCCTTGGCAAAGTCGCTTAATGTTATATGCGGAACCTCCCATGAAATACGTTGTATTTTGAACGTTACTGTATTTCCAATCGACTTGTAGCAATTTACGTCCGACTTGGATCTGATTAAAATCAGCTCTTGAGGCATGTTGACGATAGTTTTCTTGTAATCTTCAAAAACCCAAAATGGTTTTAGCGGTATAGCACAACTAAACCGTCCATCTTGAATATGGTATCGGGCTTCCACCCGGTATGTGTAATAGATTTTGTTTCTGATTCTTCCATGGATACTAAACCTTTAATAGTTCTTGTAATTCCAGGATTCGGCAGACATCTATTATTTGATTATTACCCAATTTGTATTGAATTTCCTCAAACAGAAAATATGGTGCATTTCTAGTAAACTCGTAAGCTTTAGGGTCTGGTTCTGCTGCTCTAATCGGGTCTACAGTTGTTGACGCTTCCCTTAATGTTTCCGTAGGTTTATAGGTACCCTTTATAAATATAAAACTTTCATGGGGGTATGTGATGTTATCACTGCTCTGGATTTCAATTGAAATTCGATCGTTGTTTTCTGCATTCAATGTAAAGGGAAGATATGTATAATAATCTTCCTTTATTATGGTTTCGTCTAATTTATAACCTCCAAACACATCCAATTTGGGCACGTCCTCATATTTAAGCCTTCCAAGTTTAACGTTTTCATCACCGTGGAGATCTAAGCTGCGTTTACTTCTGCCTCCCATCATTTATAACTTCTAACCCCAAAGATTTTAAGAAACGTATTTCTTCTGCTGTAAGTCTCTCGACAACTTGACGCTTTGACGTCGTAGCCACTACTAGTCGTCTGGGGGTGTTGTAGCGTGCTTTATATACAAAATCGATAGGCATTTTCAACTACTTTTTATTTCCAGTCTTACACAGGTGTATGTTTCCGGGGAAAAGTTTACCAATTCACCCAAATGATCAACTAGTCTGATTGTAATATTATCAATTTCTGTCACGCTCAGCGGATAATATATAACGTGGTTAGGTTCCTTTTCCAGATTATACCCGGGTGGTACAGATAGACTGAATTCGAATATGCTGTGGGTAAGAAAATTGTTTCTGAACGATCCGCTGGTGATATTGGTTTCCACAAAAATGTTTGAGACCGATATTATGTTCACTTGCTGATTAGCGATATGTACGGTATCTGCGGCCAATTTGCGGTTGGTAAACCCCAAGATGCTTCCAATATTGTTTTTACGGTTTGCCCCAAAATCTATCGGTATACTGCTTCGTATAGAACACTTTAATGTATTATTGTTTGCACTCAGTTTAAAATATTTTTCAATGTTATCGTTGATGTCCGGCTTCTGACTGAACCATTTTTTGAAAACATCCTGTATATATGCATTTATTTCTTCTAATTCGTATGATCCGGGTTCAATGGTTATTCTGCGATGCTCTGGATCGTTAAAGTATAATATGTTGTTTCCCGGGTGTATGTTTTGCACAGTGTTGCAAGTGTACAATCCCACTAGACCCAAAGCATATTCACCGTCTTGTTTCAATTTAATTGGTGGGTAAATGGATCCTGTCGATATGACATTACCATACCCGAACACGCTCACTGTTTTAGCCATTGTCACTAAGAAACTTTAACACTAAATGTCCACAATTGTATGTGTTGTAAGTCTGCTCCGTTACACTGTTGTAGTAAATTTTACAACCTCGAAAATATCTCTTTACTTCTTCCGGCGGTCTCAAGTCTCCAAACGAATCGTAGTAATACACACTATTTCCGCGTTTTCGGTACCCCACCCAATGTGTACCCGAACCTCTTGGTGGTATCCAAATTAATCACACCCGATTCGTTGACACGCGGTCTAATCTTCTGTAACTGATCTCTAGAAAAGACGTTGCGAAAATGAGGAATGTTAGATGTGTGTTTCCTTATATCTACATCGGTGAGAGCTCTTCGAGGTAACTTGCTTAGTTTTTGATACTTTTTACAAATACCGCGCCCCTGTTTGTATGGTTTCAAGAATAATGCTGTGCCTTTTTGTATGGTTTTAGAAACATCCCATTTCCTTTTTCCCAACGGTAATGGCTTCCATAGATCTGTTGTGTCGTTCGCTCTCCTTAAGCTGCTCGTTGGCTGTCTTGACATCATTTACTGCTTTAGCTATCCCCGCAGCACCACCTGTTAGTGCTCCTAGGGCACTTAGTCCCGCGAATATCGGAATCAATGGTAGAAAACCTCCTTTCTGTGGAACGGGTATGATACGTGGGACTTAATTTTGCTTCTCCCACCAGCTCCTTTTATGATTTTTTACCAATTAGAATACCAACGTCTAGTAGCTTTTCAAGTTGTCCGGAACCAACTCGGTCTACTGCGGAGCGTATTTTCTTCAAAAATCCGCCTTTGAAACTTATTTTCTTCTTTAAGCCCATGCCCATTTTTCTCTTCGCTTTCATAGCGTTTGTCACAAACCAAGCTGCGGCTTTTTCCCCAAACTTTGCGTTTTTAGACTTAACTCTCCCCAGGCTTCTTCTTCTAAAATTTTATCTGCTCGGTGTCTGGCTTCAAGATCGTCGGGGTACTTGGCGTATGCAATGTCGTGGTCTTTACACAATTTATCTAATTCGTTTATTCCAGGATCACCTCTTGCTAAGCGCTCATCCAACTTTGTACCAGGACCGCAGTACTGATAACCTGGAATATGCAGCTCAAACGGTAAGCCTGTTTATAGCGCTGTTGATTAAACCCTCTCCAGAACAGATAATCATGTGTTTACTCAAAAATCTCAAACTATACTAAATAAATAAACAACAACGAGTCTATTTATACTTCTTTAAAAAAATTTACAATATATTTACAATATACATTTACATCCACGTCTCTTGGACTGTCTTTTATACTCTTTCTAGTTATCACCATAACCAGAATCTTCAGATTCCGACAAATTTAAACGTCTAAACATTTCCACTAATGTTCTTGTACGCATCACGTCTTGCACAAATATATCCGGAAAACATATAACCAGCTCCAATGCATTTAGGGCGCTCTGATTCAATTCGTTGTAGAATAAAATATTGCCAATTCGAACTTCGCCTTCAATCAAGATTTTAATTCGTTTCTCCCTTCAGTCAGAGTATTAAACCATCGCAATCATTTAAATTAGAATTAGCAACAAATCCTACTAATTCGCTGTATAATGCTGGAAAGTCACGACTTTTCAGCTGCTTAAGTTGATACTCAAACAGCTCTCGCATATGGAATAGTTTACGGCACTCCAATTCGTTTATAACTATCGAACTATTACCCATTATTATTATTTTTAACTGGAACGTTTCGTTCTCGGTTGATCCAGACACTGGCGACAGAGTGATAAAAAACGGAGCTCCTAGTTGTATGTGTAGATCTTCCATTTCGGGTGCACCATTTAATCGAGTGTTTAGCACGTCACGGGAAAATACGTTGATTTGAAATTCCACTTGAAAATTTGTAAATGCCAACCAATTTTCGTATGTCAATTCCAGAACATGGTTGCTACAATATTTCTTGCCACACACCAACCGTAATACGGGTTTTATTCTCTGGTTTATAACAAACCCAATTTCCACATTATGAGGGTGCTCACCCAATTCACTTAAAGTATACGTAAACTTATTAATCAGATTTTCGGTATACGATACTTGTGTATTATTAACATCTACAGACTCCATTGCTTTGCACTGATTTCACCGAGATGACTGAGAGGGATCCTATGCAGGTCATCCTTTTAAATGTTTCAGGGTTGTTGTTGCGCATGCTCCTCATTATCATTTGCAGTATTTTACAGACAGGCATGAACTAGTTTGTAATCCGATTCAAGGTTAGTTAAGAATATTAGGTTTTACTGGTGTGATTAGACTAGTTTGGAATGCATGAATAAGCAGAGAGCTAACTGGTTTTCACCAAGGTAAATAGACTAGTTTGGAATGTTACTCAAGGTTAAACGACGCTGGGTTTTTAAAAGTAATCTACCTAATTATACCAGCAGGGTATAAAAGCACCATGCAATGCGATATAAATTCAGTTTCTGTTTAGTCTTTGACTAGTTACAACGGTTAAAAGTCTTTGACCAGTTTTAATTTCTTTATAGAAAATGGCTTCATTCGTGTGCAACGTCTGTGGTGCAGCTTTCTCTCGAGGTGATAATTTAAAACGGCACCAGCTCCAACAACATGACGTAGCATCGAAATCCACCGGTCTTTTGTTTGCGATGTGTGCCCGGCATCCTTCTCACGGAAGGATAGCCTAAAACGGCACAAGGATACCAAGCATGGTGTAATGGTACCAGTTGCCGGGCCCTCCGGGAATCAAACGACCTGCCGCACCAACGGTTGAGGACCTGCCCCAAGAAGTCGCGGAGATGCGTGGAGTGCAATGTGGACGTTGTCAACTTGGCAGCCCACCAGCGATCTAACGCGCACAAGACTAATACTAGTCGCGTCCTGGATGGCGGTGTAGAAGTAGTAGCAACCGCATTCAAAACAAGAGTAGCTACATACAGAATTAAAATGCTAATATTAGTGGTATGTATTTTTTATAAGTATTTTGTGTTTGCTTAGTTTGTATTTTTAGGTCTATTGGATTTTCTATGCGAGCAGAAGGAGAGGTTCATAGCCTTAGTCGGGGAACAGCTGGTTATACACACCTCCCTCAAGGTGAACTTGGAGGTATTTGGTGGTTACACCAAGATGGCTGCGGTAGAGGGTGTTGAAGATGTTAAATCTTTCAACACCCGAAATGTTGTGGTCACCTCCTCCAGTGACCTGGGAGCGGTCTACAACACCTTTGTGGAGAGGATGTCGGCTAAGTCGGACGAGTTCCAAGAGCGTGATTCTGGTTAGTTTCTACAATTATTAATTTTTTCTAATTTTTTTAAATTTTAGGATGGACTCTGAAGAAAGTGTTGTACTTGGAGGTAAATGTTAACAAGTACCAACCAATGCGGGGGTCCTCATACATCGAGCTCCCCAAATGGATTCAGGACAAGTGTGCGGTGGTTAACATCCAAAATCACGACAACGCATGTTTTGCCTGGTGTGTTGTGGCTGCTCTTCACCCTGATGATGTTCACAATCCGCAAAGGGTCAGTAGCTACCCGCATTACTCGACGGTACTCAACGTAATAGGAGTACTGTTCCCCATGCCCATAAAGGACATTCCCAGGTTCGAGGAGCAGAACGACATCAGCATCAACGTCTTTGGGGTAGAAGGCAAGTTTATCGTTGGACCGCTACATTTCACCGCTAATAAAAGGGTTCGGCATGTGAACCTACTGTACATTCAGGATGGATGCAAGTCCCACTACTGTTGGATCAAAGATTTGGGGAAGCTAGTGGGTAAGCAGTTGTCCCGCTATGGACATAAATTCTTGTGCGATGGATGTCTTGTGTTTTTTCGCAGCGAGGAGCAACTTGTTAAACACACCGAACAAGACTGCAACCATGTGGTGACAACCATGCCGAACCACTTCAACAACATTGTAGAGTTCACGAACGTTCACAAGCAAATGAGGGTACCGTTCGTGATTTATGCTGACTTCGAAAGTGTGTTGAAGCCTATTAGCTCTGCAGTTCCGGATCCCACCTCTTCCTTCACCAACAGCACACAACACCACGAACCCTTCAGTTTTGCATACTATATCAAATGTTCATACGATGACTCGTTTAACAAATTTGAGCTGTACAGAGGACCTGAAACCGCAAAAGTTTTTATGGAAAAGATGAAAGAGGAAGCCCAACGATTAGGAAAAATTTTAAAAACAAACACCCCCATGCTTCCAATGGAACCCCTAGATGAGTTGTTGTTTTATATGGTTGAGGAGTGTGGCATCTGCAAAAAACCATTAGGAGATGATCGAGTGAGGGATCACTGCCATCTTACGGGGGAATTTCGCTTTGCAGCACATAGCGCATGCAACATTAATTACAGAGTACCTCATTTCATCCCGGTGGTGTTTCATAACCTAAGCGGTTATGATTCACATTTCATTGTGAAAGAGCTGGGGTATGATAAAGAGAGGGTTACTGTCATCCCGAATAATAAGGAGAGGTTCATATCGTTTACAAAAAACGTTAGATTGTCTAAGGAAAACGACGATGAACCTGATGAATCTTTTATTACGCTGAGATTTGTAGACTCCTTACGCTTCATGGCATCTAGCTTAAATAAACTAGCCTCCAACTTGAATGCTGAACAGTTTGTTGAACTAAAGAGC
Source organism: Platerodrilus igneus (assembly GCA_036346225.1). Lineage (NCBI taxonomy): Eukaryota > Metazoa > Arthropoda > Insecta > Coleoptera > Lycidae > Platerodrilus > Platerodrilus igneus. Next base: position 11,985,431 of record JARFIW010001599.1, read on the forward strand.
TGTTTCCCCAATGCCGAAGAGTTTGCTCTATTACATCGGAAGGGTGTGTTCCCGCACGACTACGTGAAAGATATTACCGTATTGGAAGAGAAGGTTCTACCACCACAAAATGCTTTCTACAACGGTCTAACCGCCACAGCGGTGTCGTATGCAGATTATGAACACGCACAGAATGTATGGAGAACATTCAAAATCCGAACGCTTGGGGATTACAGCGATCTTTATTTGAAAACAGACGTTTTGTTACTAGCAGACATTTTCGAGAACTTCAGAGACGTCTGCACAAAACCTATGATCTAGACCCATGCCAGTACGTGACTGCTCCTAGTTTGAGTTGGGATGCCATGTTGAAGCGCACTGAGGTGAAGCTCGAGTTGTTGACCGATGTCAGTATGCAACATTTTATCAAGAAAGGAATACGTGGTGGGTTAACCCAGTGCAGCGGTCGGTATGCCAAAGCCAACAATAAGTATATGGAAGACTACAACCTGACGAGTCATCCAAGGTGACGATTGGATGCTAACAATTTATACGGATGGGCCATGTCCCAACATTTACCCATTAGCGGCTTTAGATGGTTAAACACGGACCAGGTACATCGTATAAAACATGAAATATTAAATATACCAAGCACGCACGAAAAAGGGTATATTTTGGAAGTTGACATACAGTATCCAGAACATCTTCACAACGATCACAATGACTTGCCTTTCTGCCCTGAATCGATGGTACCTCCAACGCCGTTTTCGAAGACGCCTAAGTTACTCGCCACCCTTCTGAACAAAACAAAATACATTGTTCACTACCGCAACTTGCAGCAGGCTCTGCGTAACGGTTGCAATTAACTGTTGTGCATCGCGTGTTGGAGTTTGATCAGTCGACGTGGTTAAACCTTACATTGATCTCAACACGAATCTCCGTACCTCTGCCGCTAACGCGTTTGAAAAGAATTTTCAAACTTATGAACAATGCGGTTTTGGTAAAACAATGGAGAACGTGGACAAAAGGGTCGATGTCAAAATAGTCACGCGATGGGAACACGACGGGAAAAAGTTGTGCGAGTGGACTAATAGCTAAACCTAACTTTAACAGTTGTACCGTGTTGGGGAAAATCTGGCGATTATACAGATGGATCGTGTTAAAGTTAATTATAATAAACCGATCTATGCAGGATTGTCAATTTTAGATTTGTCCAAAACTCTTATGTATGAGTTTCACTATAGCACCATGGTTCCTCTGTATGGTCCCAGATTGTCCCTGCTTTATACGGATACAGACTCTTTAGTTTATAGTGTTGAGACGCCAGACTTGTACAGTGACATTAGCGCAAACATAATACATTTTGATACTAGTGATTACCCTCCAAACAATAAGTACAATATACCACTTGTGAATAAAAAGGTGTTGGGTAAGTTTAAGGATGAGTTTTGTGGCGATTTGGTATTTAGAGTTTGTGGAAGAGAGGCCAAATCGTACTGCATTGTAGTGAGAAAGGAAATTGTTAAAGATTAAGGGTGTTAGCGTAGTGTGGTGGCGGGGATTAGTGTAGATAGTTTTAAGGACATTGTACATAATAATTCTGGTGCCTCATGAATACGATGGTATCAATCCGGAGTAAGAAACACCAACTTTATACACAGCTTATTAATAAAATCAGTTTATCGGGCGCAGATGACAAGCGTTACGTCATCCGGAAGCATATCAACCTACGCATGGGGCATAAGGATATAGGTTAAGTTGTTTATATTTGTATATATTAAGTTGTATATATAGTATGTAAGTTAATTATAAGCATATCTAGCCTCCCCAATCCTTAAAATTTCCTTTGTTCCCGGCGAATGTGTTTACCTCCACGTGGTGTCCTCGGACGGTAAAACATATTGTTAACAACAATATGTCTTATTGACTGAAAACACGTCTCTCTTTACATTAATCTCTTTTGTTACACGTCTATTTTAAACAACCCATTAATCTTTTTTTGTTACAGGTTAAACTTTCGGCTACACACAGGAAATAATGCTATACTTTGTAAAATTTAATAGTTTATTAAACTGTAAATTGGATAAATAAATTATTAAACTTTTGTGTTCTTAATTTGTGTTGGTTAAAGCATATACCTTGGGTAGCGAAAAGGTTTTAAAAATGGAGTTAAATATATACGAGCAAAATTTTAAATAGGTTTGAGAGCTTAAAGTATAACTTTGCAGGGCGTGGTCCGATTTCAAATCTGTTTGCAGATTCGAATTCTGCATAAAATTCTAAGCTAACAAGATGTATCGCATGACTAAAAAATTTTATAAGAACGCTCAAAAGTCGCTACAGGTAAGAAATCTTAAAATTGGGGTAGCTCCTTGGATGGTGCAATCTGAAAAATTCTTAGAGATTCGGGTAGCTGAGAAAATTCTAATATTAATTGATACCAAACAAGATAGGTTTATCTCGAAAGATGAAAATTGGTTAGTCGAAGAAAACTATTTGGTCCAGAATGTTAGCTGTAAAAAATCTTAAAAATAGGTTTATCTCGTGTGAAATGTGGATGCTCATTTATCTCGAAAGATGAACAATTTAAGAGATATTTATCTCGAAAGATGAAAATTTAAGATATTTATCTCGAAAGATGAAAATGGTTAGTCGAAGAAAACTTTTTGGTCCAGATGTGTGAGGAAATGTGGGATTCTGGAGGAAATGTGGTGGTGGTTCTTCACTAAATGGTCTACTAACGTCACAGAACGATAAAAGTTAAGTGGTATTTGTTCATTTATAACCATCGTGATGTCGACTGTACGTAATTTAAGTGAGGAGTGAGATTCATTGCATGGAAGTGATCCAAAAATTCCAACTGTTTTATTGTGCGTCTCTCCAACATAAGTTTTATTTTGTATTTATGGTAGTTACTTGGATATTGATGTTAAGTATCCTGGTACGAATTTTTATGTATGTCGTACTGTTAGGTATTGCGCTTTATGCTTACTGAGTAATAAATGCTAACTACTCCAACTGAAAGCACACACAATTGATTATCTTTAAATAACTCTTATCTTAGGAATCATGTAGCAGTTATTTACCGTTGGAGTTAACTAGTTCAGACTAAAGGTCAAATTTTATGCACTAAGTAACGGGATCGCAAATATTTCAATCATGAATTGTTGTGAAAAGTGAATTTTGAACTTTCATGTTTTCATTGAAGCTTACTCTAGTAGTGAGTACTGAAATAGACCAGTCAATCTGGAGTTTAGGGTAGAACAAATTAGAGACAAGCTAATTTTTTTTAGAATGTGTAGGTATAAGCGACCTCATCAACATATTAAAAGTCCCGTTCAATCTAATTGTTACAAATCTTTAAAAACATGTCCGCCATCTTGATTTTTTGGTTTTTTGAAAATATTTATGAATTTAACAAAAATTATCTCGACACTGAGTTTTTAGAGCTTAACGAGACGCATATTTTGGTAACAAAAACTTTTTTATACCTTTAAAAATAATAAAGTTACAGCTTTTTTAAGTAAATTTACCCTTAAAAAACTAAAATTTTATATTGAAAGTGACTTAACTAATATATTTTGATTTTTAAAACCAAATTTAACTTATTAATAAAAATTAATCCACAAACTTATAAAAAGTCAGTTATTTCTTCATCCTGTACTTCAAACACAGCATTAGCACAGGTAATTCCATAACACTGCCCGCACTTTGGAGAACACTTAATGCCCAACTTTTTACAAGAGCAATTTCGTTCACACGTACTTTCTTTACAATTACAAAAAACTTGTTTCATTAAATCTGGGGGTGCCAGTGATATAATAAAATTCTGTAATGCTGTAATTTTTGTTTTATATGCTGGCGATTTTTTTTTATTAGTAACAATCAACTCATTTAGGAACTCATTTAATGATTCATGAACTGCTGTACTTCCGCCTGACTGAATTTCTTCAAGAGATGGATACTCATCGGTTTTACGTACCATAGATCTAATATCTTGTCCCAAAATTTGTTTAAGCGCGGGAGATCTTATAAATTGGTATATCGACTTACCTCCGCGTTGCTTTATTGTTTTAAGATGTAGTTTCTTACTCTTCAACTAAGTGGATTGTATGCGATTTATGGTACGTGTTACCTTTACACTTTCACTGTGTTTTTTAGGGGTTTATCGACCAAGTCACATTCGGCGGCACTAATGACTACCTCACTTACCGAAACGAACAACCGTTTCGCTCCGATATCGATGAGAGAGTTAGTCATTAGTGCCGCCGAAACCGACTTTGTCGATAAACCCCTAAAAACACAGTGAAAGTGCAAAGGTAACACGTACCATAAATCGCATACAGTCCACTTAGTTGAAGAGTAAGGAACTACATCTTAGAACAATAAAGCAACGCGGAGGTAAGTCGATATACCAATTTATAAAACCCCCCGCGCTTAAACATGGGCCTTCGTACGCCGGATTATTTAATTAATTAATCAGCTTCTAGTTCCTTTCGCTCCTTATACTTTAATTTAATCATTGTCGTAGTTTTGATTATGTTTGAACGTGTTACAAGGAGACTAACATTCTACTTGCACATTGAGTAGTATAGAAACATTTGATCGTAACGGTAGATTTTACAATATATCCCTTGTCCTTTGTCGCAAAGATTAGTGTCGGTCGTCGGTGTCTTTTATGTAAACTAAATAAATGAGGGCTATTGTATTGTTAAATCCTTACCTTATTTTTTGTCGTCAAGTTCGAGAAACTATCGGGTTCATCCAACTTGAATAACAAAGGAGTTATTGGTATTTATTTGAAACGTTAAACGTTTTGTCGGGCGAGCACTGTAATTAGTTGCATTTGTCCATTAATAATTTAATTTTGTAGATTAATTAGTTTTAGCGTATTTTAGTACGTATTGTTTTTACATTAATTTTTATTGTCGTTCATTAATCATTAATGAGATATGGTTATGTCAATTGATAAAGCTATTCTTGAAGCTAAATTTGTACTTAAAAGGTTGGATCATATTTACAGTAAGATTAATCAACCGGGAAATGTATCGATTGCTTTAATTAGAGCATCGATTAAAAGTGTCGAGCAAATTGAAACTCATTTCAAGTTGTTCTGCAAGGATATTTTCTTTGATGAAGAGAGTGAACAATTGGATGATTTCTCGGCCTTTAGGGTGAAAATCGATAGTTATCTATTAGATATTCGTATTATCGCTGAACAATGCGAATTAGATCGCTTAGAAAATAAGCCAAAGGTGGAAAATATGAATAATTCATTGTCGCTAAATAGTAGGATTCGCTTGAAACACCTTTCTGTCCCGCGATTCTCGGGACGCATTTCGGATTTTGAGAGTTATCATGCAATTTATAAGGGATTAATTCACGATAATGTCGGTTTGTCCCCTGTGGAAAAAAATTTTGCTATCTCGTTGATACACTAGATGAGTCGTCGCGTGCGTAAATAAAATATTTGCCATTAAACGATTGTGCATACGATGAAGCCTATAAGATCATTACTAATCGTTTTCGGTCCAAGAGGTTATTACTTTCAACATATTTTAATGCTCTCGAAAAATGCTCTAAGGTAAGTTCCTCAGTCTCGCACACGGAACTCCGGCAATTAATTAGTTGTTTTGATGAAGATATATTCGCGTTAAAGCAGATGGAAATAGATTTATTAGATTTCATGTTGTTTAATCTGTTAGGGCGGCTCCGTGGCGTAGTGGTATGTGCGTGACTACTACGCCCTAGGTCCCGGGTTCGAATCCCGACACGGTCCGCTTGAAAAATGTTAGGCGAGCATTTTTCGCAAAAATACACCCTCGTTCGGATGAGAGGTAAAATGGAGGTCCCGTGTGTGAGTGTTGTCACGCACGTTAAAGATCCCTACCTTGCTTGGAACAGCAAGGATTCGGCAAAATTCAAAATTTTCCAGGTAAAAAAAAACTCGCTTCCTGGCCAATGTAGTACCTTCGGGTGGAGCATTGGAAAATCACATGTAATGTTTAATCTGTTATCAAAAAAATTAGATACAAACATTTTTAAGCGTTTCGAATTAGGAAATAGTGACGAGATTTCTTCGTTTAAAAATTTAAGGTCGTCAGCGAAAACAATGTAAAGTGTTGGAAATAAATGACATTACTTCAGAAACATGCTTAAATTCTCGAGATTCCGTGAAACAAAACGGAAAATTCGTTAGCACTTCTGCTAAAACTTCTTTAGTTAGTACCACCAATGATGGTAAAAATTGTAGTTTATGTCAAGCTGTGCATCCTATTTATAGATGTAAGCAGTTTCTCGATAAAACCCCTCAAGAAAGATTTGAGGTGGTAAAGGTTAAAAACCTTTGTATCAAATGTTTAAATACTTCACATTCGACTAAAAATTGTAAGTTAGATTGGTCGTGTAGAAAATGTCAACAGTCGCACAATTCGTTACTTCACTTCGTAAAACGAGAAAAATCGGTGTCTCAACGCAGACAAACTCATCGTCAAAGGCCAACGTCTCCTCGGAGAGCGGCGCCTAGACTTACTTCTACTAGTAGACCGAGTGAAGACAATCTGTCGTCGGCGGTTGTGCATGAACAACCTGCCGCTAGCTCGTTAATTTCAACGTCATCAAAACATACAACCACGCTGTTAGCTACGGCAATGGTGTCGGTGCTAGATTATACAGCAAAAATGGCAACCTATTCGTGTAATTGTAGATAACGGATCCATGGAAAGTTTTATGACTGAAAGGTGCCGTCAGAAATTAGGTTTGAAGAAACGGAGAGCCAATGTTACTGTTTAAGGACTTGGCTTGAATTTGTCGTTGGTGTCTGGTACACTATCGTGCGTAATCAGATCCTCGGGAGCAAGGTCTCCAGCATATGAAATTGATTGTTATATTTTACCTAACATTTGTAATCAATTACCTTCGTCACTATAGGGGTCAAGGAATGGTCGCATACTCGAGGTTTGGCTTTAGCTGATCCTAATTTTAATATTCCTGGTAAAATTGACATGCTACTCGGAGCGGAAACCTTTGCTCAGGTTTTGTTGAACGAGTCTTGTTGGGGTGTCGCTAACGAGCCAGTTGCTATTAAAACAACCTTTGTTTGGGTTTTAACGGGAAAGGTCGTTTCCCCAAATAATTCTATTACGTCGTTGTGTGCTTTCGTTGAGCCCGTAGGCAGCGACATTCGTCGATTTTGGGAATTAGAAAATATTCCCTTTAAGAAACACATTTCTCCTGAAGAAGAAAAGTGTGAAAAGGAATTTGTGAAAAATTATAGACGTAACAAGGACGGTCGTTTTGTAGTGTCCTTGCCCTTTAAAATTTCTGAGCCCTCATTCGTGGGTACGAGATCGATTTGTATTAAAAGATTTTTGTCATTAGAACGTCGTGTGCTAAAAAATGCTGAATTGTATTCGGATTATAAAAAATTTATGGAGGATATTTGAAAAGCGGGCACATGGTTCAAGTGCAAGGTAATTTTGTAACCATCGTGAAAGTAAATATGTTGGATTCTTCTAAGTCTCCTTTATTTATTTTCGGAATATTACACCTCTATAACTATTAATAGAAACGATTATATGGGCACCCCGTACAATCTAGTCCTATAATCTGCACTCTCAAATTAATAAATAGAAGATGATTCCGAGATACATCATTGTTGTACCGATAAGTTAAACCTCAAATTCAAATGTACCTGCCGGCTATGTGACAAACAGCTCTTGTGTTTCTTGCGAAAGAGTAATTAATAGGTAGTCAGTTAAAAGGCAGTAGAGTTGACCGGATAACAAACGATCTGGGTTCTTTTGATTGTATTCAACTTGGGACGTCTTACAAGTTCTGTTAACATTCCTAAAGCAACAAACAAAATACAATAGCTACTTCCCTATGGTTTTGAAGTAAAGTTAAAATATTCCATTTATTTACTAGGAAACGCCTCTATGGAATAAATCGAAAACGCCCACAGCAAAACATGCTATACTCGGCTGACGAAATGCAAAGTATAGCTGAAAAGCGTGTACTTTTATTTTGTTTGATTGAAATTCTAAATTATTTTACTAACAATAAGCAGCATACATTTACAGTAGGATCGACTTACAAGGAGGTATCTGCAATTCTATATAGCATGGAAAACTCAATTGTTCACGTTTTTTTAGTAAGGGTTTAAACTTAATGCTGGTATAAGATACGTTTTATATATGCTAACCGCTTTTGATTTAAAATTTAGTAAAATCAAAAATCGTTTTGACAACTATTGTAAATGACGATTAGCGTTTGAACTTTAAACCATAATAAGAATTTAGAGCTTTCTATGATGAAATGTTCTGAAAGAGACATCATACACCGTTCTATACCTATACAGATCGTTTTTTTATGACCGGAACCATTGCGATCTCGGAATCAGTAGGAGTTAGAAGAACGGTTAAATTAGAAAAACGTTGTACATTTGGGAGAACATTAAAGTGGTTTAAAAAAATTATACTACGATGTTTGGTTTCTTCTGGGCCACCATCAACTTCATTTTATTAAATACGGATCTGTATTTTTTATTATAAGTGTGGATAAAGCATTGAAAGACTAATTCAGTGATATATCACATGTTGAGTTTTCAATGACGTTTTGTGTCAAAAATAATCATCATGTGTCAACAACCTTAATACGGCACTGCTTCTTATGTAATGTGTGTGCCGCGCTTTAACATTTGCAAATTTTTACAAATACAACCAACACTAAAGCAAAAATTAAAAAAAAAATACATACATTACTTGTAATAAACGTTTGAATTAGCGTCCGCTAGTTTCAATACATTTATATCGCCTCTTTATTCAACTTTGTAACATTTCTGCCGTAATAGTATTGTAAGAATGTTTTAATATGTTGTTTAATTTATAAGTGTAATACTGAAGAAATAAGATCTAGCTTTATAAGAGTTTATATTTTACCTCGTTGTAGTTTAGTCATAACACCTAGGATACGAGATATGTAAACATATCCATATCGCCCGGTGCATAATGGAAGGCGTAATAGTCTCATAACGCCAGCTCATTATGCACTCAGAAACAAATCAATTTTTTAGGTATTTAGGCACCAAGTGTGTTATTAAGCTTCTCATAGCTCTGTTTAGATTTAATGGGTAGGAAACTTTCAGTTGTTTTTAGAGCTTCCTTTGCAATTATTCCTGGCAACTCTTGATCAGCCATTTTGCACTATTAATATTAAATAAATGTGACAAATCTCCAAAACATAGGAACGTCAAACTGTTTATTGTCATCATGGAAAACATAATGTAGGTGTGTTTAATAGTTATATAGGAAAATCCGAGGTAAATTCTAAAATAGAAAGCTTACCTATCACCTATTTTTTATTTTTAGATGAGGTAAACTATAAAATCTTGTATGCACCAATTGTGTTACTAGATGATAACGCCCATCGGGCGACTCAATCCATCCCTCGGGACACAGGCTCTCGGGCTGGATGAGTCGCCTTCAGGGCATTATCATCTTAATAACACACTCGGTGCATAAATAGCTATACTACATGTAAATACTCCCTGTATGTTTGTTGTGGTTTGTTTAGTATTCTTCTTAATCTTCTTTGGGGATTAAACCACTCATAGTTTTTAAAATTATCTTTATTAACGTTTCGATCCATGACCTAGGATCGTTTTCAAAATAATAAAAACTTCAAGTTTGACATTTATGACATAAATTGAAGGTGACATTGATTTATTGATGTTCGAAATATTTGGTTTGAGTACACTAAGTAAAAGTTTTTTAAAGTTTAAATGAATGATTGCCTTCAATTTGTGTTACGGCCTGGGACCGACTTTTTTAGGTAGCCAATACGCTTAACGTGAAATCAGCTGATTAATTTTTATTGGTGAATTTTATATAAATTCAATAACTTGGGAATTGGAAAACATTTTTTAACATGTTTCTATTTATACAATTGAGAGGATGGTTATTAGAGAATTATATGATTGCATTATTAAAAGGCTTAAGTAGTCGTTTTTTTTTTTTTAATATTTATTTTGAAGGGGAAAATCATTATGATTTAGGCTACCTCTTTGGTAGATTTTAACATGGTTCTGAGGCGACCTTATGGCGGGTTTACACTTGTCAGATACCAATGTTGTTCTATGAAGGTTGTATATGGATCTTCATCTCAAAACTGGTTGGATACGTACCTGCACTTATTTATATTCTGAGCTAGCTTACATAGTTCTCTGAAATTCTCACACAGCATGTATATAGCTCGTTTCCCTTCTATTGTTTTCTAATTTTATGTCTTATTTCACCGAGATTCAGTGAAGGAGGTTAAGCAACCTGTGGCTACCAAGATCCCCCAACACTTAGTATTTGCAAAAAAAATGGTTTTCTAGTTAATATGCTTATTGTTATATAATTAGGTATTGTATGTATAAATAGAAATCATGTATGTAGGCTGTATTTCAGATTAAGAAGAATACTACATGTGTGCCAATTTCTAACTGAGGAGCATACTTTTAGTAATAATTTATAAAGTTTTCATTTTTTTTAAATCGGTAAAAAGTTGTATTTGTAAAAATATTATTCATTTAATTTTTTTTGCATTTGCATTTGCAAATGTTAGAGCGTGGCATACACCAGTGGTTCTCAAACTGTGGGTCGCGACCCCCAGGGGGGTCGCGTGGTGTGTCCAGGGGGGTCGCGGGATAAGGAGGAAAATCAAAAAAACAAATCATTCATAGCTGTAGTTTTTATTAATAACAAAATTTATAGGCTACACAAATTTGTAATACACATACAAGTTGAAAAAGGCCTAATACTATTTAATGGGAAACATGAGCTTGTTTGGAATTGACCAATTTTTTTATGTCCGGAATGAGTTTTGTAATACACAAAAGAATGTCATTTTCCAGGGTCAAACGATTTCTTGATTTTGTTTTGATATTCACCATTATGGAGAAACCTTGTTCACAGTTATAAGACGTAGAAAATGGCATCAAAGTCTGTAATGCTTTTGTGGACAGTTCTGGGTATTCATTTTTAATACCTATCCAAAATTTGTCGATACAAGCACTGTTAAAAGTGAGTTTTGCTGACTGATCACTTGAAATTTCGATCAGTTGATCATGTTGACGAGCAGTTAGCTCAGCTTTTGTTACGACTTGATCACTGAACGGATTGACTACCCACAAAACCCCACTCGTATGCTTATTTGGAATGTAATCTGTCAACTGTTCAATCAAACCTTCGAGATGAGAAGATACTAGTAAGGAGAGATGAAGTGTCAGGGATGTACAGTAGGATGTAGACAGAAACTCTATAAACTCTTGAGTTAGTGTAAAATTTTCAAAATCTTCTTTCTTAACTCTTGCGTTCCAAACACTGAGTTTTTTTACAAATGCATTTACTCTGTCTTGAGCATATAGCATATTTTTGTCTGGTCCTTGTAGGGATAAGTTCAAAATATTAAGGTGAGAGAAGATGTCAGCCAAATAAGCAAGCAACCAACCACTTTTCATCACTGAAAAAGTGGAAAGTTCGGGTTTACTATCAACCAAAAATAACAACATTTCTGACTTTAATCCAAACAGTCTGCTTAATACATTACCACGGGATAGCCACCGTACTTCAGTGTGAAATAAAAGATGTTTATGCAAGGCTCCTACCTCTTCACACAAAATATTAAACATCCTACTTTGCAGCGGGCGACTTTTGATGTAGTTCACTATCTTGACAGCTTCATTTAAAACTTGCCGTAATTCATCTGGCATTTTCTTAGCTGCCAAAGCTTGCCTATGTAACAAAGCAGTGGACCCAGCTTGCATTCGGTATAAATGATTTCAACCTGGCAATCAAGCCACTCTTCTTTCCCGTAAGGGCCATTGCTCCATCACTACAAATTGAAACACATTTCTTCCAATCAAATTCAAAAGGTTCAGTTGCTTGAACAAACACCTTATAAAGACTGTCACCTGTTGTATTATTCGGCAGGGGCTTACAAAACAAAATATTTTCATGAATAGCACCACCGTAATCGTACCGGATGAAGCATAAAAACTGAGCACAGTTGGCAACATCTGTTGACTCATCCAACTGAATTGCAAAAAAAGTACTGTCTTTTATTTGTTTCTTTAGCTGGTTCTGAACATCTTCAGCCATGTCACATATTCTTCTTGAAATAGTATCATTTGATAACGGGATTTTTTCAATTTTTCAGCATCTTGAGGACTGATTATATTTGAAACCATATCAATTGCAGCAGGAAGAATTAATTCTTCAGCAATTGTATGGGGTTTCCCTTTTTTAGCAATCTTCAGTGCTACCTCGTATGAAGCTTTAAGAGCATTCTTATTAACATTAGCAAGATCCGTAATGTTTACCTGTTGACTTCGAAGGGATAACAGTTTTCTTTGGAAAAATTCCACTGGTTTGTCTTTCAAAGCAAAATGTTTAGTTTCAAGATGGCGTTTCATTTTCGAAGGCTTCATGCTTTCAGCTGACAACACTTCACTACACACCACACATTGAGGTTTGTTTGCCAGTTCAGTGAAACCGAATTGTATGTACGACTGGTCATATTTGCGGAATTTTGTCTTTCCGCACTCACTAGCACTAGCATCACTACTTGACGACGGTCTTTTCAAAAACTTATCCATTGCTACTTTTTCTAACTGTATTTGCTCGCAATACTACTCACAAAGTACACACACAGTGTTCAGTGATCAACTCAAGAAGCCAGACTGTCGTGTCGTCTGCCGGGCACCGGCTAGCAGAGAGTGCGTGCGCAAACAGGCCCCATGAGTCATCATTGCTTTGTCCTTGTTCGTGCCACGAAGTGAGTTATCCCACTTTCTCTTATTATAAACAATTCAAGTGACAACAATTTGTATTTATTTTTACTAGTTAATAATATTTTTATGGATAAAACTTAGCCAATAGTGTTTTTTTTTCATTTTTGTTTATATTTAAAAATAGGGGGGTCGCCGAAATACTAGGTCTAAAAAGGGGGTCGCAGTGGCAAAAAGTTTGAAAACCCCTGGCATACACTTTAGAAAAGAAGCAAGACCATATTACGATTGTTGACACTGGTTATGGTTATTTTTGACACATTGCAATTCAACTGAAAATTATTACGTATATGAATGAGTTAAAGGAAGACTGATATTCGTTGAGGTTTCAAACAACTTTCACTTGAAATAGAACATCAGGATTGCCTTGCGACCCCTTATTACATAACTTACCTTTTTCTTCTCCTTCGCCAAGAAAATTAAATTTCCGGCGCGATCTTAACTGTCTAATCACAGCAAGCGACTCTTTACTTCCAAACAAGAAACAAAAAGTGATTGTGCTGTCACGAATGGACAGCCGAATAAGAATACCTTCGTTACTATAGTTACGGAACTACCAGCACTTAAAAATTGTTTGTAAATATGTTATCAGCTGGAACCACGTTATTTTGCAAATTGCAATTTTGAATGAAGTTGTAATGTACCTTGAAAAATTGTTGAGTTATTAAATCTACAAGAATAATAAAATCAATAACGGAATAAAACGTTGTTGAGTAAATACCGAAATAGGGAATTTGTAGCGGTAATGTCCACAAATAATATTGCAAGAATTATTAAATGTTACACCCTGATTTATTGCATCCAGTACTTCTTGTTCTATAAAATCATTTATTTCGTAGTTGGTTTCATATCGTGTCCCGATCTGTTGTCTTTGTTGTATGTATATTCTGTTTCGTTTTGAGCGTCATCTCCTGGTAGTAGTTCATTTAATAAGGTGGTAGGGACATTTTTTTTTATTTATATAGGTATTGATAGTCTAATATCTAAAAATTTAAGTACACCCGCTTGGCTTTATCTAGACTTTTTGCTCTAGCTGTGCCTGTGATTTTTATTTCAGACTACAAGGTTAGATTCTAACAGACCTCCTGCCAATTTGCACAAAAGCTATTTAATAGCTTTTCCATTCGTCATTCAGAGGTCAGTCTTTCCACACCTTGTCTGTGATGATTAAATAAATGTTGCCGCTCTATGTGCTAAACTTTTAACTGTTAAACAATTTTAAAATAATTTTTATGGCTCCTTGTCGTATGTATTTCGTACTTATTTGTTTAGGAACCCCTGTTATTTTACTGGCTAGTCTATAAGCATTACAGCAACCGGGTACCTATGCGCACGTCAATGTCAGGAGCATATACTGCTAACACCTGGTCAAAACCAGATCACCGGGTCAATACAGGGTCACCCGGTCAATATCGGGTCAATACCGGATCACATGCCTGACCTGGCAAAAAAGTGATCCGCAGTGACCCGGTGACCTTGTCCAACACTGGTGATAACGTTGTCACATGGGGCTTATTTCTAACTTATCATCCTAATGAGGGCGTATTTTTGTGATAAATGCTTACGTAACATTTTTCAAACTGACGGGAATCGAATACGGGACCTTAGGGTTAGTAGGTATTCTAATCGATTCCAAAACCCTTGATAATGAAAGAATATTATTGTTCATTTGTAAATTCACGAGATTAGATTTATGATTGATGGATGTTTCTAAGTGTAATTGAATGTTGTTTTTATTTTTCTATACCTTTTAAATTTAATTGGTTAAAATTATGTAGGGATTGTTATGCAATTAAAGGTTTACCTTTACCTACCTTAAGCGTACAATAAATTAGCATGGAGGGTTTTTAATTTTTGTGGAAATAAAAGATCTACGAAGTGTTTGCCCCTAAATAAATAAACAGGGCGCACCACATTTTTCACTTTCCTTGTTTTATTATTAAAGAGTGAACCAGCAGATGTGTTTCAATCCTTTGTTGTACAATTTCAATGTGATTTTATTAAAATTGAGTAGAAGTTTTAAGAGCCATTTAGTTAAAGCTGTATCGTACTGCTCGAGGCGCGATTTAGGTATAAAATAACTTTCCTCTGGGGTTATTTCAGTTTGGATCTAACGCCTCTAGTTTTAAAATTTTTTTTTGTATTTGCGGTTCCGGGTTGGGACCGTGTCATTTTATAAACTAAGTCGATGTTTCGCCCACTTTTGTAAGAAAATATAATGAAAATAAGTAATAAAAATAATAATAATAATAATGATAAGAATAATAATATTAAGTAGACAAGTTAAAGTGTAAAGGATATGGAAAGTTACTTCTGAACTAGCTGGCTCACCAGCCCATTTAAGCCAAATGGTATCTTGTGGCAAAGTTACTATTACTATTACACAATTATATTTTCAATACAAGTAGGTATAGTCATTCTTAAACAAAAACAACCAAATATATCGACAATTACTTAGCGTAATGAAAACGTTTTCGATGAACAAAATTACTTTCTACATTCTGAAACTAATAACAGGAACATATTGTAGGTACTTTTAGAAATGTATGCAGTTAAATAAAAATATTCGTTTATTTATAGTTATTTTAGGTTATAGTTTCAGAAAGTTTATTATAAATACCTGGTAAGTGATTTCTGATCATAGATGACTTGGAAACAGCTCAAAACCATTATCTCCTGTACCCAATTCATTTTATCCTGATCCTACTGGGACTTTGAAAAGAAAACTAGATGTTCTTAATTAGCGTGTTTTTGTTCTAGATGAAGTTGTGTATGGAAACCAATTTGTTCCTAAAATTAAAAGAAACCAATCTGGTAGAGTATTATTCCGAACTTCAATGACTAATCACATTCGTCAGTTAAATACCTTATGATTAAAAGGTTAACTGACCTACTTAAGTTCTTGTTATCTGTTTCTATGGTAATGACGAAGTGCTCTATAAAAAAATCTTCCTCTATAAAATTTGGGCAAATGAACTAAGAGTGCAAATTGAAATCACTTTTGTCGTCTTGTTTTCTATCTAACGTATGTCATATTATTTTACTAACACATTAACTTGAACTAGAGAAGGCGACTTTTAAATTTTTTTAATCTCCATAATTTAGCGTATGAAACTTCTTCGTTCCAAGACGACGACGTCATAGACGTCGGCGTTCTGCATTATTAACCAAAACAAATGAATCATAAAACTGCATTACTATAGAATACAAAGTTATGGTGATATCATTTCTAATCTAAAGCCGCCATAAAGTATTTTCGAACCTTTGAGTATGAACAGTGTAAGATAAAAGAAATTTTTCCTTGATCAAGAATGCATTAAACCTAAAAATTATTTTTCTTAAAGGAAATAATCCTAGCCCCCTTGGTGTGATTTATCAATACAAAAACTATTAAAATGAAGTATGATTATAAACACTTCAAGTGAATGTTACAATTGTGTTGATGAAATTTTAAGATACAAGATTTTCTTTTCAAGTCTGAACGTAAATTATTTGAAATTAGGAATGGCTTAGTGTATGGGAAAACTAACAAATGCAAATTATTGTTCTGTTACCTTTTTAATGGAAATTAATGTGATTAGGGCCTACCACGATGAATTAGGTTATATTGGTAAGAGTAAATATTTGGAGGCGATTCAAGGGACATATTGGTTCCTACATCTAAGACAAAATATTAAAGACTATATCGATAACTTAAGTGTATTAAGTACTTGCCTTCAACTGGAAAACGTGAAAGATTTTTACACCCTATACATTTCCAAGTTCTACATATCGACCATCATGGGTCACTTGAGAAAACACAGTTTCAAAAATTTTATGGAGGTTGATGAGACTAATCATACTCTTATCGGGTGTTCTAAGGACAAATGGGCAAGTGCAGATATTTAGTAAATCATTTAATCCAATGTGTACTAAGTTAACTGATGATAAACACAATTAAGATTCAGTTCACCAGATCACCAAAAATTGAATTTTCAATGAATAACACAATTAACCGATCGGTTTGTCCGAGTAGTTTTATTTGGAGTTGAGCAGAAAGTTCATGTTTGTGCCAATATAGGGGTTTATTGTGAATCACAAAATGATACTGATAGAAATTTAAACTTAATCAGCTACGAAGCATCTAAAAATATCGATTATAAAGAATTAGGTAGTAACCAATTATGCATACATTGTAGGAAAACTATTTGTCGAGAGAACATAGAATCCATACCGACAATCTAAAATATTCTGATTGTAGTAAAAGAGGACATGTCAAAAAAGTATGCATTTGCACACTACTAGCCTGAAAAGGACATTCAAAAACCTATCACCTTCACGAATATTCACAGAGTTGCGAATCCTTTGAAATCAATCAAATTATCGACATCTATAAGAATACAGGATTTCATGACGCATAGAAAGGTATGATACAAGTTTCAAATCGATTCAAGCGCAGGATTTATCAGCATCTAGTTTTAAGGTACTTCAATTAAATGCGAAATTTTAAAAATCAAATATTGAATTTAGATCTTATACTTAAAAAGATTACATTTTTGTGAGACAACGGTTTAGGAATCAAGAAAAAAGACTGTAGAAGTTACCCAGAAGCAGATATAGGCACTGACCACAACTTTGTAATTATGAAGGCCGCACTTAAATTTAAAAATTATTAAGGAAAAGAAACGGAAAAAGGCACTTGGACTTTGAGAAACTAAAAGATAAAGATATTCAAGAAAGATTCGAAAAAAAGTCAAATGAATTAATCAAAAATATCGGAAAATAACAGAATGGAATAACATTAAATCCAGTTTAGACGTGGCGGCCAGAAATATTCTGGGGTATACACCAAAAGAAAATAAGAAACCATGGATAACAAAGGGTATCCTGAATTTAATAGAAGAAAGACGAAAATACAAAAATAAATCAGACGAAACAGGAAAACAAAGATACAAAGCCATAAAATGGGAAATTATTCGCAAATGCAGGAAAGTTAAAAACAATGGATTGATGAAAAATGCAAAGAGGTACAAACTAAGATGGAAGTAGGAAAGACAGCTGAAGCATACAAACTAATTAGAATCAATTTTAGTGATATAAAACCGTATAGCAAAAATATAAGGGACGCAAGATGAAACGACATTATAGAAAATGTAGAGAAAGTGGGTAGATGGCAAGAATATATAGGGAATATATAGGGAGGAACAGACGAGGAACTAACTGCATTAGAACAGGGACCAGACATTGAAAATGATGACTTGGGATATCCTATACTTAGAGATGAATTTGAATTAGCATTAAAGGGTCTGAAAAATGGTACGGCACCGGGTACAGATTAGGTGCAAGCAGAAACTCTAAAAGTCGCTGGACAAACAGTAACAGAACGTCTCTTCCAACTTGTAAGCTATATGTATGAGACAGGCGAGATACCCAAAGGTTTCAAACGTAACATCATAGTAACTATACCAAAAAAGAAAGGCGCAGATAGATGTGAAAATTTTCGAACAATAAGTTTGACAGCACACGTGTCAAAAATATTAACTAGAATTGTACAAAAACGAATGGAAAAACGGACTGAAGAAATACTAGAAGAAGACCAATTTGGGTTTAGGCGAAACAGGGGAACACAGGAGTCTATTTTAACTCTGAGAGTGATAATGGAGAAAACAATAGAAAAGGGGAAAGCGCGTATATAGGGTTTGTAGATCTGGAAAAAGCATTTGACAATGTAAAATGGAAAAAATGTTCGAAATACTCAAAAAGATTGGAATGAGTTATAGGCATATACGAGTAGTACATAGCTTATACAAAGAGCAAACAACAGTAATAGAATTAGAGCAGGAACGTAGTGAAGTAAATATTAGGAATGGGATGAGACAAGGATGTGCTCTATCCCCATTAATTTTTAACTTGTACATTGAAGAGGCAATGAAAACTCTCAAATGCAGGAAGACATTTGGAATTACTATGCAGGAACAAAAAATTGATATGCTTAGATTTGCAGATGATATAGCGGTATTAGCATCTAGCAAGGAAGAGTTAGAAGCTGCTCTTAATGAAATGGAAACGGTTCTAACAGAGATACGGTATGAAAATTAACAAAACTAAAACTAAAGTACTAGTATGCAAGGGAGGGGAAAATAAATCAAAAACAAGAATACAAATATGTAACACCAACTTACAAGAGGTTAAGGATTTCTACTACCTAGGAAACCAAATAACGCGAGATGGGAAAAGCACAAAAGATATAAAACAAAGATTAGCACGAGGTTGTGCTACATTTAACAAGAAAAAGCAACTACTGTGTTCAAAGACAACAAACATAGAAACAAGGAAAAGATTGCTTAAAACATATGTGTGGAGCACAGCACTGCACGACTGTGAAGCCTCGACAGTAGGACAAGCGAACAAGAAAGAAGTAGAAGCCTTTGAAATATGGTGCTATTGACGTATGATGAAGATATCATGAACAGACAAAGTTAAGAACGAAGAGGTACCAAAAATGGTAGGGGAAGAAAGAAATATGTGGAAAACGGTAAAAAATAAGAGAGATATGATGATGGGCCACATACTACGGCTTGAGGGAATAGTGCGGAATATATTAGAAGCAGAGATAGGAAAAAAGAGAAGAAGAGGTAGACCTAGGTTAGACTACTGCACACAGATAGTGAAAGATGTAGGCTGTAGGAGTTTCAAGGAAATGTGTTGGCTAGCTCAGAATAGAAATCAATGGAGGTACGCATCCAAGATAAATAAATGACGAAGAAAGTAACTGTACTTAAGCGTGATGATTATTCTAAGCAACTACAAGTATTGGTTGGGCAATATACTCGAATAATGTTAATTGTGTGAAAGGATTTACTGGAAAACTATTATTTCGGCAAATGTGTAAGTGTTGGGGGGTCTTGGGAGCTACAGGCTGTTTAATTCCCTTCACTGACTCTCGGTGAAATAAGGCATAAAATTAGAAAACCATTGAAGGGAAACCGAGCTGTATACATGCTGCGTGAGAATTTCAGGGAACTGTGTAGGTTAGCTCAGAATATAAATAAGTGCAGGTACGTGTCCAACCAGTTTTGAGACGGAAGACCTAGTGACGAAAAAATAAGCGCAGATAAATCTGATGATTATTATAAACAACTACAGGTGTTGGTTCTGAAATATTTGCAACTAATGTTGACTATGCGAAAAGATATATTGGAGAAATATTAAATCGGTAAATGTTTAAGTGCTGGGGGAACTTGGCAGCCACAGGCTGCGTACCCCCTTTCACAACCACTGAATGTCGGAGAAATAGGGTATATAATTGTAAAACAATGGAAGGGACCGAACTGCATCTAACAAGAAAGAACAGCTCCTATGATGAAAGACAACAAACATAGAACAAGAAGAAAATTGTTGAAAGCATATGTGTGGAGCACAGCACAGTATGCCTATGAAATACGGGCAGTCTAAAATGCAGACAGAAAAACAATAGTGGCCTTTTGTAATGCTGTTTTTTAGAAGCATGAGCATGAACAGACAAAGTTAATAATAAATAGGTTATAGAAATAGTAGGGGAAAAAATGGAAGAAATAGTAGGGCAGAATACGTTCTAAGGCATTTTTGAGGAATACTTTGGCATATATAATAAGCAGAGATAGGAAAAAAGAGGTAGATGTTGACTTAGATCAGATAGTGATAGATGCAGACTGTATAAATTTTATGGAAATCTGTAGGTTAGTTCAGAATAACAAACAATGGTGGTATGCGTCTAACCAGTTCCAGGACTGAAGACCTAATGATGATGACTAAAAAATATAACAATATAACAATAGATCGTTAGATAAAGGAACTTATGTATTCCTAGTCGAATTTGGCCCACTTTTGGGACGTGTATGGATCTGGCATCTTGGCATCGACTTAAAAAATTTGATACCTACTTCAAACTTCATTGATGTCAAAGTACTCACAGATGTAAATAACATATATAAAGACTTTCAAAAATTTTTGAGGAAAGGGTAGGATATTTACCTAAATTTAGAATTTGTCTGAAACTGCGTAAAAATGCCAAACCCACATTTGATAAATGCAGAGGTATGCCGCATGTCTTAAACGAAGACGTCGAAAAGTTAGTCGCAGCCAATTATCGAGTTTCTTGCGTTGAATAGATACTTAACAGCTTAAGGAACTCGGAATGTTTTTGCCGTCTTGACCTCTATAAGGTATATATAAATCTAGTTGATAATGAATAATTTTGTCTGGCATTAGGAAGGTAATTTGAGCATAGTGGACGAAAATTAATATAAGTTGTTGGTTACTTTGAGAAGAGAAAATCCCCCAGACTGGTTTCGCTGTTATTGCAGCTCATCAGATTGGACCATTTCTCTCTGCAAAACAACCAACAAAGATCTTGAAATTATACACAAATCATGGTATATTAATATGTACAAAATATAACTCATGCCCCTCCTATACTCGAATGCAAGCAATTAACTATCGGTAACTTTTACAAATCCTCGACATGATAGTATAGATGGCGTTGCCAGTCAAAATTTTAAAAACTATTCAAAAGACAAGGGGAAAATAAATAAATAAATGGCCGATTACCTACTTATCATGTAGCTGGAAACGTATTAGTTTCGGTTGGCCAACTTCCTCAATTAGCATTCGGTATAGTACCTTCTTAGAAGGTACACCAATGTAGCTTGGGTTTAATCCAATTTACTACGTTTTTTATGGATCGCACGGACTATGTATATACTAAGCACAAAAAGTGCCCTCGACAGTATGCATTCTATTTTTGTGATGTACTGGGTTCGGAGTCATAGTTTTCCGACAAAGCTGATAGCATACTACGAACAATTCAAATCTTTATTTTTATGATATTCATTATAAATACAGCGAAACCGGCCACTGGTTTTGGCAAATTACCAACAAACACAATATATTGATTTGTACTTCATATTCTTCGATTATTAGAACTAAGGTTTGCTTTGTTGTACCATAGAAACTTACGTTATCGTTACTGCATATTTTGTCTGGTTACCCTACTCCTCAGCCTATAAGAAGGAATGGTGATGACGGACAGTTGTTTGCTTTAGCCCTGAAAGGTATGTAATTTGCCTACATTCTAGTAATGTTAAGAACAACACTTTATACTAAGATTTATCTAATAATTTGGGGTTTTATCTTTAAATGTACTATTACAAATGTGCGTGGTTTTTTGTGTACTTATATGTTTCAGTAGGTGTAGTCAGAATGAATTCGGTCTGCATCAATATAGTAAGTAAGTATTTAGATTATGTAGGTTTCTGCCGCCGTGTATATATGATTAGTATCAATTGCATACTGTGCCAATACAGGTTATTATTAAGCACGGTGGTTAAATCCACTTAGTTTGTTATCCTAAATTATGCGGCAATATTTAACGGGGTGTATACTTCCATAGTTCTTTTGTTCCCAAAACACCCTTCGACGTGATTGTTACTAGAAATAATTAGTATTTTAGAATGAGTAGAGGATACAAATGTTTGTACTTAATTTTGTTTTTGCTATTCAAATTTCTAAAAATTATTTATTAGAGTTATATTTTATATGCGTTTTGTGTTTAATTATTCTTGCAGGTACAGATGTTTGAAGAAAAAGGTGACTTGGTTGGTGTGTACTACCGATTCGTTCTTTAGACTCACTTGATCTCCGACTGTGTTTAACGAGGCATCCGTTTTCTTACTCCTGTTCCCCTCTTTCTTTGTTACCCCGTAATGCGGGCGAACACTTCGTTCTGGTTTCGTTCTTTTCTTTGGTTCGCTCGTACTGTGGGTAACAACACGAATAGTAAACTTACGAAGATTCTTAAAATAGCAAGTTATAGTATGATAAGAGAAAGACTATAGCACCACCAACACAATATTTTTAGGTTAATAAAAGGTATGGAAGGTATTATAAGCTTTATACCAATAACAGTAACAAAAGATAAATTAGAAAAATTCTAACCAGCACGAAAACATATGATGAATAAGAATTTTCCAAACAAAAAGGAACACCCATACAAAGAAATTCACTAATTTAATTGAAGAGAAAAACACACGCAAATTAAAAACTTAGAAAACTAAAGCACCATGATAAATTTATCACATAGAACTAATAACGACACGGAAAAACTAATTCTATCGAAAGACCTGAACTTTGTTGTAAGACCAAAATCATTACCAACATTTGGAGTAATAACATGTATCGAGACAATGAAGTTAACGAATTTAGAGTAAGCTGTAAAATCGAATTCGGAAAGAATCATAAAATAAAATCAAATAAAAGTAGAGATGAAATAAAAGCAATTCACAAGCTAAAGCACGGTAACTCGACTATAATTTTACCTGCAAACAAAGACAATGCAACAGTAATATTGGATAAGAATAATTACGACAAACAATCAACGAACTATTGAACAGTGGTAATTATTTTTCTTAATCTTCTTTGGATATTAAACCACTCATAGTTGTTAAAATATCATTAATATCTTATTTCCATGACCTAGGATGTCATGGATCGAAACGTAAATAAAGATGATTTTAACAACTATGAGTGGTTTGATTCCCAAAGAAGATTAAGAAAAATGCTAAAGAAACCACAACAAATATACACGGAGTATTCAGTGGTAATTACTTCAATTTTGGAACTGACTCAATAAGATCAATTCAAAATAAGTTATACAAAACTCTATATAAATTCAAAAATGAATTTAAAATAAAGAAAGAAGCGAATTAGTCTCACATTACAGTATATCAAAAATATATACGGTATACCAAAAATAACTAAAAGACATTCCTTTGATACCTATCATGAGCTTCAAAAATTCACCATGTCATAATGTAGCAAAATACTTTTAGGAAATTATAAATTCAATAGCAGGAAATACAGAATGTTTTATAAAAAACAACCAACATCTTTTAGAAAAATTATCAAATATGAAAATACAAAATGCAGATACACAATAATAAGTTTTGATATAGTGAGCATCTTCAAAAATATTCCCATATACAAAACGCTTAATATTATAAAAAATATGACAACCTAGAAGAAAGAGCACAACTAAATATACCATCAACTACTCACTGTATGTGTTAACACAAAATATTTTCAAATAAATGATCAATTTTAGAGCCGAAATTTTGGAATGACGATGGGAAGTCTATTATCACCAATTTATAGTAATTATTCATGGAAGAATTCGAAAAGTGTAATATTCACACAAAAATTTAAACGTATTTGGCCTTATAATATACAACTAATTGAAAACTTTATGTATTCGATTAATAAAATGGAATCAATTATTAAATTCACATACAAAAACAGTGGCTCAGCTAGTATATAGGTATACAGAAAGCCAACTCACACAAACAGATACTTAAACTTTTATTCAAACCAACCAAATTGTATTAAACATGGAATTATCAAAAAACTATGTATGATGTTACAAAATTCATATCATCAAACCATTCTAAAAGAATAACACGATCTAATAAAATACACACTAATTAAAAACAAATATCCTAAAAGAATAATGGAAAAAGAAATAAACAAAACTCAAAAAGAGTAAGGAGAAAACAAAAAAAAACGAACTGCTTCAAAAAATATTTTTGATACCATGCACAAAAAGATTTCTCCGAAACAATTCCGAGAATAGGAAACAAAGTGAAAATAAAACCATTATTTAGAACCAATAATAGATTAAGAACACAATTGTTAAAAACAAAACCCGAAAATAAATTACAAAATCAAAAAGATTGCATCTTCAAAATACTATGCGAATGTAATAAGTTTTATGTAGGATAAAGTTTTAGATCGTTTGAGGTTAGATTAAAAGAACATAAAACATATATGAATAAATGGAGAATTTGAAAATCCATGATTTACCAACATGAATGTGAAGACATTAAAATCATTGATAAAGAACAAAACGACCAAAAACGCAAAATTAAGGAAGAAGCTTATATAATGTTACATGAAAATAACATACAAATAACTTTGAATAGACAGTAAGAAATAACAAAAATTAAATATCTTCAATATCCAGGAAACATTGCAAGTTTTTCTTTGGTTGGGTTTTCGTTGTGATATTAACATGAAACACAACATGACAACTATCATTTCTTTTTATATTACAAAATATACAACAATCAATAATTATGATCACGATTTAGACATTTTGATAACCGACAAGTTGCTTAATCCTTAATATGACTTTTTATTTTTCGGTTCTTTCCTTTTTAAAGAAGATTTATATTTTGAAGAACTACGTCGTTCCCTTCACTCCTATACAAATCGAAATCAATTATGCATGTCAAAATTCCTTTCCAACCTAATAAGTTATTTAATTTATATACAATTTCATTAATTTAGGTACAAACAGTTAGTCAGTTGATTTCATGGTAAGCGCGATTGGCTCTCTGGTGCGCAATATGAATTGAATGCAATTACTGCATTTCAATCTTTTGAACTTCTTTCGACCATTAAATCATCCAAATCAAATATTTCAACAGTTAATAAATCAAAGTTGCCTTCAATTTATGTAACAAATGTCAAAAATAAAACTGTTAGTATTTTGATAAAATGATAACGATCTTAGATCATGAATCGGAACGTCAATAAATATACAGAGAAACGGAAAAAGAGAGGTACAAGTAAACTGAGATTAGACTATTGTACACAGATAGTGAAGTATGTAGGCTGTGGGAATTTCAGGGAAATGTGTAAGTTAGCTCAGAATAGGAAACGACAGAGGTACACG
Source organism: Platerodrilus igneus (assembly GCA_036346225.1). Lineage (NCBI taxonomy): Eukaryota > Metazoa > Arthropoda > Insecta > Coleoptera > Lycidae > Platerodrilus > Platerodrilus igneus. The sequence goes on from JARFIW010001599.1 coordinate 12,010,990, forward strand.
TTTAACCAGTTCCGGGACTGAAGACCTAATGATGATGATGTGCTTTTAACAAATATTTGTTTGCAATGTAGATAATGCGTGTAACAGCATGTTATAGCATGTGAATTAAATATTTAGCTGTTTCAAACAAGTATTGCTTCAGATCAAAATATTAAATCTATTACCAACAAGAAAATTATGTGATCCAATTGAAAGAATATCGAGTTGAAACTAAACAGGTTTTTGGTTCTATTTACAGAATTATTTGATCTAGAGAAAAATTGAACCTATAAAACCCTAATTTGTAATAGATATCTCTTTTGGGTAATTTAGTCCACTTTGAAATACGTATACCAACAAAATTCCAGTTAATTAAATAAAAAAATATTGACTTTAAATTAGCATGATTCACATCGTAACATAGGTATTGTAAATTAATGGTTCATTTAATACTGTTAACTCTTATCTGGATTAAACTGATTTGTAGAGTTGTTCGAATTTAAAAGTTTATCTCTAAAATGTGAAAATCTGTTTTTAACTAGCATCCAAGAATTAAATAGCAATTTTTTTAACTTTTTTCGAAAATAACAAACTCCTATTATATAATAAAAATAACACGGTCTTTTCGTAACCTATGCGAGTCTGTCGTGTTGAGTGGAGATCGGCATCTCCCTCTTCCGGACAATCATTAAAGCTATCTAGTTCTGAATCGATGTAGTCAGCATAAGCTTTGGTCCCTATGGGGGAAGCTAAATGTCGATTAGATACAGTTGTTTACCTACCGTCCTGCAAACGCACAAATGAATACTTTGGATTCGCTTCCAAGAGTTCGACCTTTTGTACGATTGGTTCGCATTTGCTAGACCGGACTTGTTTTTTTAAGAAAATTGGACCAGGTCTCTTTAACCAAGTGGGTAACAACTGTTCATTCTAAGTTCGGCAACAGTGAGTGAACATCTTCTTATTGCAGTACAAAGCAAAAGGATTCCCATTGAGTGATTCTTAAATTCTTGGACTTAAGAGCGAGTTTTATGGTCTTCCAAATAGTTCCATTTTCGCGTTCTATCTGGCCATTTCTTCAGGGGTTATAGGCAGTTGTTCGACTGGTAGCAACACCATTGAAGTGAAGGAACTTTTTAAGTCCGTAAGAAATGAAGGATGATCCCCTAACGGAATGGATGAAGCTTGGAAATCCAAATAAAGAAAATACGTATAACAAACATTTAACAACAAATGCGGCAGATAAGTCCGGTTTAGGGAAAATAAAAGGGAATCTCGAGTATTCATCTATCACAGTCAAAAGGTACTTATTATTGGTAAATGATGGTAATGGTCCTTTGAAATCAAGAGAAAGAACGTCGAAAGGTTTTGTGGCGTGGTATTAACTGGCCTTCGTCTTTGCGGAAACGAGGTTTAATTTCACGACAAGATAGGACATGAGAGTGTCATCCTTCTTATCCCTTCCATGGAATAAGATAAATTCTTTTAACGAATCCAGTGGAACATTCTAGTTATGCCCGAATGGCATAGTGAATTATGTAATTCAAAAAGTGTTTGATTAATTATGCTGGCACATGTGTTAGAAACACTTCTAGAAAACATATCAAGGACAGTGTTGTTCAAACCAGAACGATAAACAACGTCGTATTTAAAATAGGATAGTTCCAAACGCCATCTTAAAATATTGTCATTTTTAATTTTTTCGTGTTGCTTAATGTCAAACATAAACAATACGGATTTCTGATCAGTGGCGAGCCTAAATGATTGACCTACTAAAAAATATCTTCATTGCCTTAGAGCTTCCATATGCTTCCTTTTCCACGGAAGAGTGCCTTTTTTCGCTATCAGATAGTGTCCGTCAGAAGAACGCCACAGATCTTCCATCTCGGGAAAGTGTAGCCGCAATCGCGAAATCGGAGGCATCCGTTTCTACGAAGAAAGGAATATTAGGATCGATAGCCGTTATAACAGATTATGCTATAAAAGCCTTTATCTCTTCAAAACTCCTAACAGCACATTGTACACTCCAAAATGGAAAAGCTAGAAAAAAGTCATTGAAACATACTTGCATCCATCACGAAAAGCTTAGACAACCGAATTATAGAAAATTTTTTGCCGTTGAATGTTCAGAGCGTTTTAAACAAACAAGACGGCAAAACTAAAACTGAGTTTAAGAAATGTTATTTGAATTTGCATAACGAAATGAAAACGTACATTGAAGGGTGGATAAAACCTTTACAAGAATTTGATAAGTTCGACTGAATGTTTCTGCCTAATATAAATGAGAATACTAAATGGGCCGTTATTGAAAACACTGTTTTATTTTTAAAAGACAAGAACATCGAAATTTATGACTCAAAATTGGCAGATGAGTGGGTGAATCTAAAATCTTTCAGCCAAAATCTAAGCGAGCAGACACAGGTTTAACCAAAACAACTTTAAAACACCTAATGCACATTTGTACTCGGAATTATTGAAAGTCGCGCAGTATTTTTTTGCATACTTGCTCATAATGCCAACGTCGAGAGGGTGTTTTCATTAATTGCTCAACAGTGGACGAAAGAAAGAAATTTATTGACCATAGAAACGGCTTCGTCACTAATCAAAACATTATATAATTTTAGTGACTTTAACTGTCTTGATTTTTATAAATTCCTTTTAAGCAAAGAAGCTATTCTGACGGCTATTGGAAAGACTGATAAATGTATATCAAAATTCAAATAAATAAACGTATATAGTACCTAATTAATTGTAAATAACCTATTATATATATATATATATATATATATATATATATATATATTAATAGAGAATAATCCACATTTGGAATGCAAATGAATGCTTAATATATATTAATAGTTATTAAGATGAAATGAAAACACAACCTTGTATTTAAAGTTGAATTACCATTTCAAATCGAACTAGTAATTGAAAACCACTAAAAGAACGGCTACAGCAGGATTTGAACCCGCAACCTCTGATTCACCGGATCAGTGCTCTAACCAATTGAGCTATCTAGCCTAATTGATTAGATGATGTTATACTTAATACTACTGAAGCTTGGTCCCTGTTAACGATTTTCAATTACGTCCTGCATTTAAGGAAATTGAATCTAGTTATATACATAATTCATGTACTAATAACTTGATCCTCCATTTTTGCAACGTTCGGAATAATACAAACATGTAATTATATTATTATTAATAGAGAATAATCCACATTTGGAATGCAAATGAATGCTTAATATATATTAATAGTTATTAAGATGAAATGAAAACACAACCTTGTATTTAAAGTTGAATTACCATTTCAAATCGAACTAGTAATTGAAAACCACTAAAAAAACGGCTACAGCAGGATTTGAACCCGCAATAATATAATATATATAATATAATATAATAATATAATTAGTATAATATAATTACATGTTTGTATTATTCCGAACGTTGCAAAAATGGAGGATCAAGTTATTAGTACATGAATTATGTATATAACTAGATTCAATTTCCTTAAATGCAGGACGTAATTGAAAATCGTTAACAGGGACCAAGCTTCAGTAGTATTAAGTATAACATCATCTAATCAATTAGGCTAGATAGCTCAATTGGTTAGAGCACTGATCCGGTGAATCAGAGGTTGCGGGTTCAAATCCTGCTGTAGCCGTTCTTTTAGTGGTTTTCAATTACTAGTTCGATTTGAAATGGTAATTCAACTTTAAATACAAGGTTGTGTTTTCATTTCATCTTAATAACTATTAATATATATTAAGCATTCATTTGCATTCCAAATGTGGATTATTCTCTATTAATAATAATATAATTACATGTTTGTATTATTCCGAACGTTGCAAAATGGAGGATCAAGTTATTAGTACATGAATTATGTATATAACTAGATTCAATTTCCTTAAATGCAGGACGTAATTGAAAATCGTTAACAGGGACCAAGCTTCAGTAGTATTAAGTATAACATCATCTAATCAATTAGGCTAGATAGCTCAATTGGTTAGAGCACTGATCCGGTGAATCAGAGGTTGCGGGTTCAAATCCTGCTGTAGCCGTTCTTTTAGTGGTTTTCAATTACTAGTTCGATTTGAAATGGTAATTCAACTTTAAATACAAGGTTGTGTTTTCATTTCATCTTAATAACTATTAATATATATATATATATATATATATATATATATATATATATATATATATTAAAATACATGTTTTAGTTTCTAATTTTTAGTTGAACTGTTGATTATTATTTGTTTAGCAAAAAAAGTTTATTTTTTTTAATTAGATGATTTATTTTTGTTCCTTTTTAAAAGAGAGAAAGGACTTGTATATGTTTTATTAACTGTAACATTGTTTCTATTGTAATTAAATATAATAATATACAGTTTTTCGTTGAAAAATATGTTTGGTTTGTGCTGGAATTATGGAACACCCATTTGTTTTCAAAAATTTTTAAAATGTGCACTTTAGGCGTCCCTGTTATCCTTCCAAATTTTATTTACTTAGTTTTCATAATATCGGAGTTATCGACTGTTGCCACAATAAAGATTCCCACTGCATTTCTGGCGCCAAATGAGGGATGTTCGATTAAGTTTATTTTATAGAAATAGCCAACGAACTTGTCTCAATTAAATTGTCTAAATTAAATCTTACATATCAGCCCTCTACCTGGTGTAAATCTTTGTAGTTATGTATTTTAACTCTATTTTCCTTAAAATGAATTTTATTGTATTTATGTGTCATGTAGGTAGTGTGTTTACTTCTTTACCTTTCTGACTTTGTTCCAAATATTTTCTATATTTTGTTAGTGTACTTGAGAGCGAGTACATTGGTCTTTGAAACTGTAGTCGTGAAATAAAAAGAATTATAGATTTTCATGGTTATTGTATGAGTTTAGTTTAAAGCTTTTTCTACATTTCAATTTATTAGTTAAAACCCACTGTAAGTGTTACGTCATCATCGAACATTTATTGGTATTGGTGACAATAAATACTATTAGTGCGGGTATCCTACAGTTTTAGTGAAACATTTATACCGGCAGTGGAAGTGCGTGAAGACAGTCGTACTCGAACCGTTGCAGAAGACAGTCGTATGAGAGCTTTTAGAAGTGACACCATCACCCGAACGTGCGTGTTCTTGGTTGTCCGTTAACCCCTTTGTGTGTGACTTTTATTGCCCACAGCGGCACAGGCTTTAAGGTATTTATACCCTTCCTTAAGTAGTTTGTTGTAGTTGTTTTAGTTATTACATAACCGCTCCACTGCCATCGGTATTGCTACAAAAAGCAATTAGTCCTTCCCTATAATTACCATATCTATATCACCTCATTCATCCCATACAATCCATTGGTCCTAATTCGATCCGAATTTCACTAGTTCTATGGTTTATACGCATGTCTTAAACTTTGCATTCCAGCGAGCTTTTTAATTAATTATTTTAGCTTTTAAATTTGTGCTTAAAGCCCATATTTAGCGGGTTAAAATGTGTAAATATTATTTATACTTTCTTTAAACTAAAATAAGCGATTTCGCCGTAATTAAACCAACAAGCGTTTAGTTACAAACAAATACTTTAGCATCAAATTTGTTAGTTTTCAGTCTTAAATTTATTTTAGCGGCATAAAACACACAGCAACCTGAAAATTATAATTCGCTTTATACTTCTCAAATAAGAAAGGTAAAGGGATTTTCTTTGTGTAAAAGCCATTGCACGTTTTGTATCACATACAACCCTTCAGTCGGTTTGCTGTAAAATATTGAACACATTTGCAGGGTAATAAAGTTGTAAAGCTGCATCATGTTCCTGTGAGCTTTGATGTAAAGGCCGACCGTAACCGTAAACTGTAAATTTTATCGTAACGCTTTGTCTAACAAACCCTTAGTTTTCCACGTGTTGCTTAAGACCCCATTGCAGGCTAATAGTCATAAACGTGATTTATCGATTTATGCGCTATTTTACATTTTTCGTGCCTTGAACAACAACCCATAATATTTTAATATTTCTCAGCGCACATCTGAGCGGTTACCGTTTTACAGCATTTATTGTAGGTCTTTCAGAATAACAGTCACTATGGCTCCGAAGAAAACACATGTAGCAGAACTCAAATTACTCAAGGAACGCATTATAGAGATGTGTGAACTTGGCAACGCTATACAAAGTAATTCAAGTTTAAAAACGTTGTTCCATATTCAAACGAGGGGAGTCAATGACATTTACTCCAATTTTAATAGGGTTTTAGTTGATGTCTTAGCGTCCTGTGACGAGGTAGAATTATTGAATTACAACGCTTTACGGAAGGAAGTGGATTCCGCTTATTATTGCATACTGCTGCATCTTGAAACGATGCAAGAAATGCGGGCACAAATTACGGAAAATGCTCCAAGCAGCACGGGATCAAAATTGTTACCGTTAAAGCTCCCACATTTTAATAATGAGGTAACGGAATTCCCATCCTTTATCGATTTATTTGACAGTCTGGTTTATAATAATGCGTCGCTGTCCAATATCGAGAAATTAAATCACCTTATCAATTGCTGTAGTGGGGAGTCTTTGAAAATTATTAAATCGGTACCCATTTTGGGGGGATAATTTTATTATTTCCTATAATGCTTTGCGTGAGCGATTTAGCAATCCGCGTTTATTAGCAACTTTGCATTGGAAGGCTATGAAAGACTTTCCACCTTTAAAATCAGAAGACCCTAAGAAACTTAGGGCACTTATTGATTGTTTTTCAGAGAACCTTGCTGTTCTAACTAACTTAAAGTTTCCCACTGAACATTGGAACTTTATTCTAGTCGATTTTCTTTTAGAAAAACTCGATCCGTTCACTAGAAAACGCTTCGAACTCCAATCGGATCCGAAGCAAATACCTAATTTCGATGATTTGAGATATTTTTTAACTCAACAATGTGCAGCGTTGGAAACCTTTTCTTCAACCGCACCTGTTTCTTATTCGACGACTGTCCATACATCTCACACATCAGTGCCTAAGAAATCCTCAGCGTTTCAATTTAAACCAAAGGTTTCTTCTAACGTAGTTTCACTGGATACACCAAGTAGCTCCAGTGACTCAAAGAATTCATTTTCGCACCATTGTCCTTCTTGCAAAGGCAATCACTTAATTTACAGATGTCAATCGTTTCTAAAGAAAACTCCGACGGAACGTTTCGACATTGTCAAACGCTTACGCCTTTGTTTAAATTGCTTACGAACAGACCATGCGTCCATGCAATGCAAATCCTATAACTCTTGTCGAACTTGCGCCAAACCGCATCATACCTTGCTAAATTTTGAACCGCAACCTGATTCTAGCCGTTCAGCTGAACCGATCGTTACACCTATGCATAAAAATGCCAATAGGACGCAGTCAGCCTCTCCTATTCCGGCAAATGTTTTGTCTTCACAGACGAATTCAAATCTTGGGGTTACTGTCTTACTCTCCACTGCTGTTGTGGAAGTTCAAGACCGGTCTGGTAGATACAAACCGATCAGGGTACTCTTAGACCCTGGCTCTCAAGCTAGCTTTATTCGAGACGATTGCGTGAGCAAACTTTGGCTTCCACGCATACGTTCTCAAGTTCCGATTTATGGACTTGGGCAGACAACTTCAGCGGTCAATAGGGGTGCCGTCAGCTGCACCATTCGCTCTACGTTAGACTCTGAAAAATCCCTAGAAGTCACAACTTTTGTGCTTTCGTCAATATCTGGCAAATTACCCAGCGTTGAAGTTCCTAATAATTGGGAACACTTATGCGGCCTGCACTTTGCAGACCCGACCTGGAACTCTCCAGGAACTATTGACATGCTCCTTGGAGCAGATGTTTATCCGTTCATCATCAATGGCGGTGTTATACATGGCAAATTTCTTCAGCCTGCCGCCATAAATACAATTTTTGGTTGGACTATTATTGGTCCCACAAAAGCTTGCAGTCTGATACTGTCCAAGCATTTTTACTTCTGTAGAAGATCCTATCGGCCAGACCCTACGGCGGTTTTGGGAGATAGAAGAGTTGCCATCAAGCCTTATACTTCTCCAGAAGAAGAAAAGGCAGATTTGATTTTTGAAAACACGTTTTCTCGTGACCCTAGCGGTCGTTTTATTGTTGCGTTACCGTTCAACAATACTTTGCCCGTTTTTTATAATTGCTTTGAGATGGCTAAAAAAAGACTATTTTCGTTGGAGCGCAAATTGCATACTCAACCGGAGCTACGCGCCCAATACAACAATTTCATGCAGGACTATCTTGATGCGGGTCATATGGCATTACTCGATTCTCCGCCCGTTGGGAACGATAATTATTTTTTACCCCATCACCCTGTGTTTAAAGAGGAAGGTCATATTTCTAAAATTCGTGTGGTTTTTGACGCCTCTGCAAAGGCTAAAAACAACGTGTCACTTAATGACACTCAAATGGCTGGACCTAGTCTCCAAAATGACATTTCGTCAATCTTACTTAAATTTCGCTCTCATCGTTTCGTTTTTACTTGTGATGTTCGCCAAATGTATCGACAAATTTTGGTTACCGAAGAACATCGAAGGTTTCAATTAATTGTTTGGCGGTTCTCCGCAGAAGAACCCATTCAGACTTATCAGCTTAATACAGTGACCTATGGTATTAAGTCATCGCCTTATTTTTCATTAAAAACTCTTCAGCAATTAGCCATTGACGAAGGCAAAACGTTTCCGTTAGCCGCTGAGGCTATACGGTCAAATCTATATATTGACGATTTCGTCGCCGGTGGAGATTCTATACAATCGGCCCGCGAAATTAAAGATCAACTTATTCGACTTTTGCATTTGGCTGGGTTTGAACTTCGAAAATGGAGTTTTAATTCAGCTTCTGTTTTGGAAGGCATTCCGTCAGATTTTTGTCAATATACTTCTCTCGATTTCGATTCTGACGAATCAATAAAAATATTAGGTCTTCAATGGTCACCTACAGAAGATATTTTCTCATTTCGGGTTAAACCATTAAACCCATTATGTACAAAGCGCAACATACTTTCGCAAGTTGCCAGAATATATGATCCATTAGGGTTTTTAGCCCCACTAACACTTTTTGCGAAATGCCTAATCCAGCATCTGTGGATGTTAGGTTTAAATTGGGATGACATCCCACCAGCAGACATTTCGTCTCAATGGCAGCAATACCAAGAAGAGTTGCCGTTATTATCGTCATTAAAGTTACCACGTTGTTTACCCCCTTCGGATCCTTTTACTTGTCATTTGCATGGGTTTTGCGATGCTAGCGAGGTAGGGTATGCAGCGGTAGTGTATTTCCAGTTCATAAATCAAACTACTGGAGAAATAACTGTACAATTTGTAACCGCTAAAACAAAAGTAGCTCCAATTAAGCTCATTTCAATTCCACGTTTGGAATTATGTGCCGCCGTTTTATTAACCGATTTACTTTCTTTTACCATTCGGTCTTATCAAGGCTTGATTGAAATCTCCGATGTTTCAGCGTGGAGTGATTCTACGGTTGCTCTCACTTGGATACGTTCTCCACCTTTTCGTTGGAAAACTTTTGTGGCAAACCGTGTTAGCCACATTCAAGAAATCATTGCACCTAGTCGATGGTTTTATATTAAATCTTCGCATAATCCGGCTGATCCTGCATCTCGGGGATTAATGCCAAGCGCGGTTATTTCATGTTCGCTATGGTGGGCGGGGCCTGAATGGCTTCACTACCCTAGTGACTCGTGGCCGCCTCAACCAACATTGTCAACCTCAATTGCTGAGGTAACTACGGAAAAGAAGATCCTAACATTTGTCGCTCAAACAGATCCAAACGTCATTGACATTTTACTAAGTCGCTTTTCATCGTTATATAAAATCCAAGGCATCGTGGCTTACATTTATAGATTTTCTAAACCCATGGCTCAACGTCATACGGGTCCCTTAACAGACATTGAATTACACAATGCTCTCATGATTATCGTTCGGCATGTACAAAATGTTACATTTTCAAAGGAAATAGCTTCGATCAAGGCAAACCGTAAATTACCTAAAAGCTTGCGAAAACTTTCTCCATTTGTTGATCCACAAAATATCTTAAGAGTAGGTGGGCGCTTGACACATTCTTCGCTTTCCTATTTCGAAAAGTTTCCTGCGTTATTGCCTCAGCGGCACCGATTAACCGAACTTTTCATTCGGTCAACTCATGAAAGGTATTGCCATCCTGGTGTTAATACCACAGCGTATCTTATCCAACAGAATTTCTGGATCCTTTCTATTAAAAATTCAATCAGAAATTATTTATCATCATGTCATAGATGTTTTCGTACCAAACCGGTCCTGGTAACTCCTCCTATGGGAGACCTACCGGCAGCACGTATTACCCAAATCAAACCGTTCAGTATTGTTGGTGTTGATTTTGCTGGCCCTCTTTTAATAAAGGCTAACCACCTGCGAGGCTCTAAAACTCTTAAGGCCCATATTTGTATTTTTGTTTGTTTTGCCACTAAGGCAGCACATATTGAACTTGTGTCGGATTTGTCGGCAGACGCGTTTCTTGCCGCTTTGCGACGATTTATAGCACGTCGAGGACGCTGTTCTCAAATATTTAGTGATTGCGGTACTAATTTTGTAGGTGCCTATCGTCAGCTTATGAGTTATCTGCATAGTGCAGTAACCTCAGAAAAGATAAAGTGGTCGTTTAATCCACCTAGCGCCCCTCACTTCGGTGGCTTGTGGGAAAGCGGTGTTAAGTCGGTAAAGACACACCTAGCTCGCGTAATCGGCGAACAAAAACTTACCTTTGAGGAACTTTACACAGTTCTTACTCAAATTGAATCTGTTCTAAATTCAAGGCCACTCTGCGCTTTGAGTTCGGATCCAAATGACTTGCTAACACCAGGTCATTTCCTAACTATGGAGCCTCTTTCTGCACCACCAGATGAGGACCATTCAACCAACGTTTTACCATTAAAGAGCAGGTGGAAACTCCTGCAAAAACTCTATCAAGATTTTTGGCCTCGCTGGAGCCATGAGTACTTACATACTCTGAATCAAAAGGTTAAATGGCACTCTAAGGTAGAGGTCCCGGTGCGGACGGTATTATACGTGTCGCTGAAGTCAAAACTGCACATGGCACATTAAAACGACCTTTGGTCAAACTAGCGCCGCTACCGGTATTTTAATTTTATTTTATGTTTAGATGTATATACACATTTCTTACATGTATAGTAGTATATTATTTTTACATATTTGCTTATTTACATATATATTTTTATTTTTGCATAGTTGGTAATATCGCTCGCTGTAGTGTACCACCCTATCTTTCGTTGCCTGTTTTCCTAGCAAGGTCAAATCCCATGTGATTTCCTTCACCCAACCTACTTCCCTCCTTTTCAAAATTCTATGAATTTGGTGGGCGGTATGTTACGTCATCATCGAACATTTATTGGTATTGGTGACAATAAATACTATTAGTGCGGGTATCCTACAGTTTTAGTGAAACATTTATACCGGCAGTGGAAGTGCGTGAAGACAGTCGTACTCGAACCGTTGCAGAAGACAGTCGTATGAGAGCTTTTGGAAGCGACACCATCACCCGAACGTGCGTGTTCTTGGTTGTCCGTTAACCCCTTTGTGTGTGACTTTTATTGCCCACGGCGGCACAGGCTTTAAGGTATTTATACCCTTCTTTAAGTAGTTTGTTGTAGTTGTTTTAGTTATTACATAACCGCTCCACTGCCATCGGTATTGCTACAAAAAGCAATTGGTCCTTCCCTATAATTACCATATTTATATCACCTCATTCATCCCATACAATCCAGTAAGTATGTACTACAAATACGATTTTGTTATAATTCTTTTAGGGCACCAACAATAATGTAAGCAATAATAATTTCAATTTATGCGAATATTGAAATCTGGAAATGGCGTGTCGTTCAAATTCAAAGCAACATGGCAGATTGATAACACAGTAAAAGGTTTGATATGTTATAACTTGGTTCAATTTACGTCGTTAAAATAAGAAATTTTAAATGGTTTGCTGAAGTTCAAATGGTGGTCCTTTAGTTTTGAATTGAAGCAGGCGTTAGATGAAGATGTTATGTGTTTTCGTCAATTTAATTGGAACGTTCAAGTATTTTGTAGAATACAGTATTATCTAATGGTAAGTGTTTTCGTTTGACTTATTTTTGGTCGTTGTTTGTGAGCTTTTATCTATGTCCTCGTTTAAATAAAGCAAAGGACTTTGTATGTTGATAGTAAATTCATTGCAAGAATGTTCACAAAAAATTCGACTAGATAATAAACAACTTTTGTTATGCATAAGCTTTTAGGGTATCTTGAACAAGGATAAATCTACTTTAATAAATATATAAATTAAAGAAGTTCATATTGATATTTTCATACTTAAGCTATTTTGGAAACATTTTAGCCTGTTAAATCGATGTACAATGATGTCTGAAATTTAAATTCCAAGTAAGTAAATATTATAATGCATTTGTTACCACTGGGTCAGATATGAATTACTGAATTAACAGTAAAGATGTACATATTTTTACACTGAGAAAGTTCTATGAATCTAAAAGAATTTTTATATTTTATGATATTAAAGAAATTATATTTGAATTTGAAACATTTTTAGTAAAAATTTATTATTATGTTTGAGACTTACACATGAAATGAAAACTTAGTTTACATAAAGTATATCAAAGTCAAGCCTAAATTAACTTTTATTAGAAAATTGGTGACAATATTGAAAGGTCATTTATAAAATTAAATATCATGTATTTCCTTCAGATTATGCTTTAAGATTAGTTGAAGAGAGCTTTCTGTAGAACTTCTAGTGGTTTGTTAAAAGATAATTTTTTATGTGCTATCAGTATTTATAATCAGCGCAACTCATGAGTTTCAGCATTTTCTCATAGGGTAGTTAGTATACCATCTTTTCAGAGGTTTATTGGTTTTTGTATATGCTGTGGCGCCCTTTGCTTTTGTTGTCTTGAGTCAACAGATTGTCCTATGACCAATCTCTTATCTACCGTTGAAGTAATTACTTAGACCAGCCATTCGCATTATCGGAGGTTTTCCTTACCTACCTGTCATTCAGTCACCATCTTCTTTTGGCCTAAATACATTTATTAATGTGGAAATTGCAGAATGGTTCATGGTAACTTGAAACGATGAAAGAAATGACAAAATTAGTTAAAAATTATAATTAATTAAAGTAAAATGATACTTCAAGGAATGGGTCCAGTGGTAAAAGCAGCAATTGAATACATTGAAGATAATAAAGAAAGTTTAAGAATGAATATTATTACAGGAAATTGCAAAATCCCATATTAGAGAAGATGATTGGTTTATTTCTAAACTGGATAATGGGTCATTTTGGTTTTTGTTAATTATTTAGGAAGCAGCATTGGTTAAGAACTACCAAGGTTATTCAAATTAGCAAAATCTTTCAAAAACGTGGTTTATCGTGAAATTTCTGAAGTTTATTTCAAAAACTACAAACAGTAGTTAGATTTCTAAAAATTATACGACTTTGAAAAACTACTTTAATCTGGTACATTTGCGCAAATGGTAGAAATAATTATTTAAACAACTTCTTCCATTATGGTAAATCAGACAATTTATTTTCTAATAATAATTTTCTGAAACTTATTGAAGTATTGGAAATTATTTGCAAAACTCAATGAAATAAAATTGTATGTGAGAAATAATAAATGAGGTGAAAAACTTACCGCATGCAAAACTATCACAATACTATAACGCACCTGTTTAGACAAAAGGTCAAAGGAGGGTTAAATGGAAGGAAATAAGGGTGGTATTCGATGTTAACCAAGCTGTTAAACTAGCACGAGAGAGTTTCTAAAATGGACTGTCAAATTCACACTATTTACTGCGACCTTTATTGTTGCGATAATCGACGCAAGATTGCATGCGCCTTGATTACTGAAGAACTTACTTTTTATTTAACAATGAGCTGAGGCCTTAACACCATTATTTAGAAAAAGGTATTAAAAATGAAATCAAAAGTATTTTGTCAAAACTGTATAAGACAATATTTTAAATTTGGTAAGAAAAGCAAAAAATATTTCTCTATTATATCGTGTTCCCCATACATTAGCAAAACCGATCAAATTAGTACAATAGCAAGATTTGTTTGTGTAGAAAATTCAAATGCCAACCTAGAAAAGCAATTTTTAGGTCGTATCAATGTTACGGATATAACTAGTTCTGGGCTTACATCTTTATAGTGCAATTAAATTAAAATAATTGAATTTAGAGATTAAAAACTTAAGAAGAGGTAGGCTGTTGCTTGTCAATTAGACAGGCAAAAGGTACTATAGTTCATCGCGGGCTTGTACAGAGGGTGTAATTGGATTCGCATGAATTGCAATCAAGATTATATAAATAATTTACAAGATGAGTAAGCAAATAAAGTAAACTGGGCTTATCTTTAGTGCTTCTAAATAATTAAATTATGGCAAAGTCAATTAGTGAATCCTTACGGCGTTTTCCAGTATAGAATACCAATGATGTTGTTCCAACGGCACCAACCTTTCAAATACGATAGTTACGTGTAGAATGCCTTGGTGGCTGCCGGTTGTTTTCAACTAGTCTACCGCTAGTTTCGCGTAGCGCGTTCTTACTTGTTGAAGCAACTCCTATATTTATTTCGAAGTATGGGAAAGCGTCTACGTCGCAAAATATATAATAATAATTCTTCGAAAACATTGATGGAAACTCAAAAAACCGAGGATTATTACACAATATTTTCTACCTGAATTGCAATGTGTAATACTCCTAGATGTTAAAACTATTTTACACAACTAAGTGTAGTATACTTTAAATTAATGACTAGATAACTGCTCGAAAGGAGTAGTTTGAATTTTTCTGCTAACTTCGCACCAGTCCCGACTTCCCTGAAAATATGTGGTACGTATGGGACTAATATCAAATTTTTTATTGTGCCTCAAACAAATTAAATTTTCGCTTTCCTAAGAGTAAACCAAAATTGGGCGATAAAGCATTTTATCAATGAAGTCATAATTAATTAATGATTTTTGTTACTTCTTGAACGAACTAGCTAGCTTCCTGCTTAAATAACTCTTCCACACTGATTTACATTTACGTGGCCAGCTTACCTATCGAGCATACAGGCTAGATACTTAATGTGGTGTACTACTTGCAGTAGTCTGTTATGCTCTGTTTAAGGTAAGGCACGTTTAAAGTGTATGTTGTAAAGATAATGATATATAAACGTTGTTCTTGCAGAAAATATCTTGATATAACATTAAATTCATAAGAAGAAAGTATATTTCGTGGGGCTTTATATTTGTATGTTATTCCGTCATAAGAATCAAGTACTCGTATAACTACAGATCGTTTTCACGTTGTCGAAAACGTGACCAAAGTGGAAAATGTATCGTAACGGTACTTTAATAATGGTTTGTTTCTGCTATTCTACAACGACGTACAACTATTCCGTAAATAATTACACCATTTGTTTCCAACAAAGTGGGATGATATTTGTTAAACATCGGTATTATGTTTAAAATTATGTTTTTACCCGTGACATGCTACAATACTGCAACGACTTGGCAACATCAACTGAATAAAAGTTTTAAGAGTACTGGCTATAGATTTCTAACCTCATTCATTTACGAAATACCGGCATACGACAAACAACGATTTAATACCTAGAATATCTCGATCAATGAAAAGTTTTAATTTATTTTCATAATTATTTAACAGAAGGTTTCTTCGTGAAAGAGATTCGAGTTTAAGATATTTTATTTATCCAGATCACCATCAAGATGGATTTTATTATGAATTTGCAAGCTAGAAAGTGCCAAAGTCTAGATTTCACCTCTCAATGAGTTGTGTTTGTAGAAAAAAGCAGTTTTTTATTTGCAGTTTACTTCTTCATTTGTTTTGTAACGCATTCTAAACGCATAAAATAGGTACGACCATGTCAACAGTGATGTAAAGGGTGTCTCAGAATGTTTTTCGTTTTTAGATGTTAAATAAAAAACAACAATATCCATTAAAACTCGTTTTATTTATGGTTTATTTAAAGAGCAATTCTTGAAGTTTATTTATGAAAAACAATCGTTTGCAAATGCGCACCGTTCACTTGTTCAGACTCATTTAACCTGGAGCTAAAATTTTCAATCACTCGCTGGAGCATCGCTCTTGGAGTAGAGTTGATTTCTACAGTGATTCTATGCTTCAAAACATTCAGGTTGGGTGGAAATGGATTGTAAACTTTACTTGTTAGGTAGCCCCATAGGAAGAAATCAGCAGGCGTTATGTCAGGACTCCTCGGTGGCCAGTTGATGTCTTCTCGGCGACTTATCACTCTTGCAGGGAATAAATCGTGAAGAGCAGCTAATGGGTCATTTGTAACATGAGAAGTGGCTCCATCTTGCTGGAAAAAGGTGTTGCGGTTGTAGCCGTTCTGGTTTTGCATTTCTGTAGCCAGAAAAGTCCGGATAATATGGCAATATCGATCAGAATTAACGGTCTGAGTTCGACCTCGGTCATCCTCAAAAAAATAAGGGCCGATAATTCCTTGACTTGATATGGCAGCCCAAACAACAAGTTTTGGCGAGTACAAGGGCTTCTGATGCAGTTCTAACGGATTCTCGGGAACCCAGTATCTGCAATTTTGTTTATTCACATGACCGTTGATGTGAAAATTCGATTCGTCGGAGAACCAGATGTTATTGAAACTCATAAAACGATTTTTCATTGTCCTGCAGAATTCGACTCGTTTATCAGGATCATCAGGCTTCATTTCTTGAACAATTACAATTTTATAGGGGTGAAAATGTAAATCTTTCGAAATAATGCGATGAACCGTAGATTTGTTCAAATTAAGAGAAGCTACGCGCAATCTCAACGACTGTCGTGGGTCGTCCATAACAGACTGGCGAACGCGGTCGACGTTCAAGGTCTTTCTTGATGTCCTTTTGCGCCCAGACGATTTGTCCGGCATTGTATTCCCAGTCTCTTCAAACTTGTACACCCAATGCTTAATTAAATTGGCACTTGGCACATGTCTTAAGCTTGTTAAATTAAAATGTGTCCTGTAGAGACAACGAACAATAGTGTAGGAATCGTTATTTTTATAAAACGCTCGCACGCAAAACGCGCGCTGTGGTCACGTGAAACGATTCATGGCTACTAAACTTAACAAGCCGACCAAGCATTTGAGTCCACTTCCCTCCCCCTGCTACCTGCGGATGGCGCGTATTGGTCAATTCAAAAACGAAAAACATTCTGAGACACCCTTTCTTAAACTCTGTAATTAGTAGTACATGTAAATACTTCTCTAAAACGCGCCTGAACGTTACTTCTAAAATTTTAAAATAATGACGTAGTCGTAGGTGTATGTTATTTTCTATGGAAAGTCAATTTGCTACGTACATTGACGTAGCTGGCAGAACAATGAAAGAAATGCCCGGGCTCAGTTGGTGAGTAGGCGGGGTGAGGTCTTACTAATACAAAAAAAAAGATATAAAGGAAAGCCTGAAATAAAAAATAAGAAATCAACAATGCTTATCAGTACTTATAATTAACCTAAGTGACATTTTGGAGAGACATAACAGTGCATTATAACGAAAAACAAGAAAAAAAATCAATAACCACAATATACACATATCGGGTAGAACACAAAAATCACTCCTTAAAATGGCGCGCTGTAGTTTTTAGGTCCCTCCCCTATGTTAATTACCCAAAAGAAAATAACAACTCTAAAAACAACAACTCTGAATTCTCATTGTAAATATAAAATTAAATCTATAAGGTTTTCGGTACGGGGTCTTAATTAACAAAAATTTACAATTACAGCAGCAACAACAGCTTTAAATCACCATCGTGAGAATAAAATTAACTACATAAAATGATCACAGTTAAAGGTCAGGATATAATACAATATTATCAATAAATATCATCTCACATAAATCTAATCGTTTTACCCCTACAAAATTTAGTCGGCTAAACACTCATCCTCGAGTCTACAGCCTAGGGTTGGTTGCACCCTCTTATCACATGGCGAAACAGAGGAGCTCGGGATTACGCAGTGTTAGTGTCCTCCCATACCACAACGGAACGGCAATCCAACGGGTCGTTAAGTCCACCGAAGGATGAAGCTACAAGAATTACGAGTAAAGATTAATTTTTTTACGCCGAAAAGTACATGTTATTTAAAATTACAAATACTTACCACACAGTGTGTGCACGAAATTGTGAAGATAACAAAAAAAGAAAAAGTTAACGACGAGTAATCGTTGTCATATACATACAGAAAGAATCGAGTAAATGAATTCGTTTTCTAGCAAGGATTCAATACAATACTCGCGTTATTATACACAGGCGTTGAATAGAAACTTGAAAACAACCTTTTATCGGAGAAGTGCGATCCATTATTTCAACGAGTCTTTTGGTCGTAGCAGTATAAGAATTAATTGTACGCTATAGCAATGTGTAGTAAGCCAACGGACATCGAAAACAAAGTACCGACTATTTAAATTATAGAGTAAACTTTTCAAATTCGCAGCAAATGGGTTCAAATGAAATTATAATAAAACGCACTTCTTGTAGGAAGGTAAAATATACAAAATGTTGTTGGAGTATTGAAACAGAATCTACGTGAATGAATAATGTATTACAAAGAAGGGTGTGTTTTAATTTACCGTGGATATTGAGCGTAACAAATTCTATATACAACACCCTTCTTCCAAATTTTAGGGTAAATTTTTATGAATTATGACGTTTAAAAAACACTTACATGAAAAATTAAAAATAGATTTTTCAGAAACATTTCAATAAATTAATCTGAACGAAAATTTTACAGAAACGTTATCTCGGTATCTCGAAATGTGTTCCGTTCAAAACCCTGCAAACAACTTTTTCTGCGTTTATTTTTAAAATGCCCTAAAATTCCTCAACAAGCTCGATTTCCCGCCATTTGAATTAGTGTTATTTAATAAAATTTCTCAAATAATAACTTTATGTAAAGGTTTGCTTTATAAAATCAAACAGCTGCTTAGAAAGCTTTACGTTACAAAGTAGTTGCAATACTCCTAACACCTGCAGTGATTACATTTTAATTAAAAGGTGCATGTAAATGCGCAGCTTTCTTCTAAAAGATACGACCACCTACCACCTGCCTACATCTGCTTACAATGGACTTGTTATCTGGTATTCTGCAGCTAAGATGTTACAAAGTAATAAGATTGTTTTCCTTTGTCTAAAACCCTTTGATAATTGTGTTATCTGCTGTTGCAGTTCGTATTTCGGCAGCTATCTGGGAATTCTGCAAACTTGATTCTTCGGCGATACCTTTGAAAGACAAATGCTTACCTCCATACCTGATTCTGCCCTTATAAAATAGAGACTGTGCTTTGAAAGAGACCAAGATTAAAGATTAAAAATTGAAGACAACATTTTCTTACCGAAGATACATGTTGTAAAGTCGCGCTATTAGAAATGCTTTCTGTGCTAGTATAAGTGAAGTTGGTGGTTCCAGCATGCAGCGAATAAAAAAATGCAGTCGCATTTTTTTCCATTCACAACATGATACGAAACCAACTAGTTCAAGGTACAGTTTTTCTATTTTCGTAATACTTTTATGCTGCTGTGGAGTATAGACATTTTATTTGCTGCCACCACGTTACCAAACACATTTACAATGCACGAGCGACGTTGTAATAATGCTTCTTTAAATAAAAAATTTCATTATTCAAAGTTTGTGTTAGAGTCTCAATTTAAAAGTATTTAATATATGATTAATTTAAGTTAGGGTGTCTAATTTTAATGTTATATTATTTCTGAGGAAGTGCACTTCACAATGCATGTATATTTCTTTTCCTGAAGTACTGTATAGTTTATGTCTTATTTTCTTTTGTATGTATTTAAGGTGAACCATTAAGTAAGTATTTAGATTACAAGATGTTATACTTATTTTGCTTACCAATTTTTATATGTTATGACGTTTTGTTTACAATCCCGATTACGCAACTTATTTGTTTTATTGTTTTGTAAATAGTCTTTCAAAATTCGATGTTAACAATATAGTTTTACAGAGGTTTCCAATGTATTCTTTCTATTTCACCCACGCTCCTCTCCGACGTTTTTGAACTAGCCCAAATTCTACCATTATGTCCCCCATTCTGTTGCGGTATTCGGCGTAAACTATTTCTTTGCTTACTTTTGCTGTTTTCTTTTGTGTTTGCGCGGAATACCGTAACAAATAGTTAATGTTAAAGTGTCATGTAATTCTTATTGAGTGTTGGCGTGAATTTTGCGAATTTTAACCAACACGGCACAAAGATCAAGTAAGCGTTTGATGATAAAGAATCCCGTTTCCGATACATGCAAACAACGTATCTGAGTTAATTACAAAAACGTATGCCTAAAACAGTATCAAATAAATGTCAACTTATGATGTGATATCACAGCTACTTTCATCATTGATTCGTAGTTTTTCGAGGAAAGAAAATGGAGAGACTGATTGAAAAAGCTCGTGTATTTCAAAATTAAAGTGCATCAATATGATCACCTTCAAAATACTCCCCTAGGTTAGCTACACACTAAGTCTAGCGCTTTTTCCGGTTTTTGTAACTTTTCTGGAACATTTCTACTGGCAACCCGTGGAGTACCTTCATCACGGATGTTTGAATGTCAGTTAACGGCTCAAAATTGGTTCATTTCACGCCTTGTTTGACCCGGGGAATCAGAAAAAGATCACGTGGAGCCATATCAGAGGAATACGGGTCTGGGGGCAACACTGAGGTGTTTTTTGAGATCAAAAAGTGCATCACACTGAAGGCACGATGACATGGCGCGTTGTCGTGATGAAGGATCCATGCTTTTTTGAACTGTGGACGGGTCCGAACAACTCTTTTTCTCAACCGTGTGAGTACTTCGAAATATAATTGTTGATTTAATGTCTGTTCAGGTGTCACAAACTCCTTATGCACCGGCGGTTTGTTTTCAAAGAAGCAAATCATCATTGTTTTGATTTTGAATTTGCACATCCTTGCCTTTTTTGGTCTTTCTGTTCCAGTAGACAGCCACTGTTGGCTTTGCCGCTTTTTATCTGGATTATACTGAAAGAACTAACTCTCATCGCCATTAATTACACAATCCAAAATGGTTGGATCATTTTCAACTTGTTGAAGATAATCCTGTGCGATGGACATTCGCATGTGAGTTTGTTCCTCTGAGATGTTTTTTTGCACAAAGTCTTTTCATAGATAAGTTTTCCACCAAAATCTTTCTAACTGTTTTGCGGTTAATAATCAGTTCATCTGACAACATTCGAATGGTTAACCGTCGATCTTGCTGCACACACTGAGCGTTGGTCTCAGTTTGTACTTCAGCTACCCTTTCACTTCGCGGCTTATCTGCAACGCTTTGCTGATCGTTTTTAAAGTCTTTGTGCCACCAGAATAACTGTGCATGACTCGCGGTTTCATTACCGAACACTTTAACTACTTTATCTAACGTGTCCGCCGCAGATTATTCGAGTTTCACAGAAAACTTGATCTCGTTCCATTGCTCGATATTTTGTCGCTCTATTCTCGTAACACGTACCACATACACGACACAATGAGAGAACTAACGATCGTACAGAAGTTGCAAATACATCTATTAATAGGTTAAGGCTAGAAAATTAGTGACCCGAACTGTCAGATCCGCAGTGCTATCACATACGCGCAAGAAAATTAGTCTCATTATATAGTTGTCGAACCTCGTATCTACAACTGCTACTGGCGAACAATACCTGCAAAAGTTAAGAGATTGTGTAATTCCACTGTATCCCTACGAACGAAAGAAATGAAAAGTATATTTTGATCTGGATGGAGTGTCTTCATACATTTTTCACCAGTCAAACAATAATTGGGTTTTCAAGATCATGTTATAAGCGCACATTTATTCATAGCCACCAGCATTTCTGTTATATAACAAAATGGGGATCATATTGAACAATTGTAATAACTTTGAACATAAAAGACTTCACCATTTAAGCAATTAAATTTTCTTTGCTTTTTGTTTTTATCTTATTTTGTTAAATATACAGAATAGATTGAAACTATTCCTCACTTTGTTATATAATAGTATTTTAACTACAGTTGGAGGAGAAAAGGGCCTGGCACTGTGGGAAAAGATAGTTAAGAAGTTTATTTCTCCTCCGCGAGTTAAGGTTCGGGCCTTTGGAGCGGTGTTTTTAAAAACAATTCCGAAGACTTAACAAATTTATTTTAACTTAAAACAGAAATTACAATGAAATTTTGAATAACTTGTAAAATAACTTTAATTCAAAAACATTTAATTATTGTACTAAGGTGAGTAGCTTGAACAACGAAGTATGGAGTTCGAAGACTGACTGCCGGGCCTTGAGCTCCCGGGCTTTTTATAATAACCTGCCCCTCACACAGCTGTGGGAACTTGCAGATCTCATGTCTGCGTTTCTCTTAATTGTACACTTTATTACAATGTAACAACTTAATTCTAAGTAATTGCGGTATGTTAACCGCCTGTGACCTGCCACCTGCAGTATCACTGCCCTCACGGATGCAAAGTTGCATGTCCGTTCTCATGAACTGTCGATAACCTCTCTGGGTTATCCTTGTATTACAATGTTGCAATGAACTTATACTTTATTTAACAATTTCTAATAATTCCTATTAGATTCAATATATTCAATACATATAGATAATTGGGGGATACATAACTCGCGGAGCGTAGCGAACTATATTTCGAAGGACCGTTGGATTTTAGCTTATAATGAAACTTCACAGATTGGGTGAATCACGCTTCAGTTTTAACCGAAAACTGTTAACAACGCAACGGCGTGCTTGTGCATGTAATTTTGTGTAAAACGCACTTTTAATAGAAAAGAAATGTGTAGGTTCAATATTTAATTGTACCTACTAGATAAAAGAAACTCGAGTCTGGAGAGAATATCTAAAATCGTTGTATTATAAACATAGATGTAGCAGCTTACATCTTAAAAGAAGAAACCGACCTGCCAAACTGAATGAATTTGTTTTTGTTTTAAAATTTATTTCTATTCATGCGAAACGAAAAGGTCATGAAAGCTCTAAAAACACGTGCAAGTTAGTTTAAGGGTGGCAGGCATATGGACAAAGAAGATGTGAGAATTTGTTTCTCGTGTTATATAAACCAATGAGAACTACAACTCCGGTTTTACTACCAATAAATGAATATCGACTCGCTGTCGCTTAAGATGGACAAACTGTAAATTATTTTCTGAAATGAAGGAATATGTGAGAAACCCCGACATACCCTCGCATTGAAGTAACTGCTTCAAAAAAAGTAAGAACGCATACAACAAAAAAAGAGAGAAACACGAGAGGGATAAAAAAATGATATATTTAGTTTAATGAAGAGTCATCTTGATTTGGCACAATTTAGTTATCGACCTAATAAGTACGCCTTGTGCAGTTAAAATTTTGACCACACAAACTTTTCCGGTTTTGCGTGGAGAATGAGCTCTAAAAGTCTGGCATTAGGCCATTGAAGAGGACGAGCATTGCTTTCTCTAAGACTAAATTAATTTTTAAATTGTCTTTTGATTAAAGCCATTTTGGAAATGATTCAGATATTCTATAGACCAGCATTTCCAAAAGGATTGACGAATCTTAGATATCCGTTGATAGACAGAGAGTCTTATTCTCTGACAGATGAGAGACATCCCTTTTAGGGTAAGTGGTCAGTGAAGAACGAACAGGGAAATTGCCTGGAGTTAGGCAACCTGAATCTGAAGCATCACTGGACATAGGACTTAATGGTCTTGAATTCATTATAGCCTCAGTTTGACATAACATTTTGCGGACTTCGTCGTTAGAAAATTTATAATTACCAATTATTCTTTTCATGTGAAATTTTGCACTTTTTATTGTGGATTCTCAAATCCCACTCAAATGGAGAGATCTTGGAGGAATAAACATCCCTGAGGTCTTGTTTTAAGATAAAAGTTCGGTAAGACAGTTGTAGTTCTTTTTATTTGAAGAAATCGTAAATGTCTATAAGTTGGTTTGTTGCGCCAGAAAAATTTGTAGCGTGACTACCGAAAATTACTGATGGATTACCACGTCGAGAAATAAATCGTTTTATTGTTAAAATAAAGGCTTCTGTAGAGAGACTTATCGTTGTACGACTTGCGTAATCATACAAACGAAAGCTGCTATATATGCCTTCATTTCAGATGATTTATGTAGCTTGAACAATTTTATTAGTAAAGAAAACAACCGTCAGAGTCGAACCCCACTTTTTGAAAGCGTTTGGTAACCACGACTCTGTCTTCTGGAATATTAGCCATGATTTATAAATATTTATGGTTCCGGATTGGGACCGTATCATTTTATAAATTATGGTCGACGTTTCGCCCACTTTTCATCAGGACAAGAAAAGAAAATAAATAATAAAAATAATAATAATAAATGATATAATTAAGTAGACAAGTCAAAGTGTAAAGAGTATGTAAATTTACTTCTGAACTATCAGACTCACCAGCCCATTTAAGCCAAAAGGTGTCTTGTGGCAAACTAACTGGTGAAAGTAGCAAAAGTGGTAGTTTATATAGGGCGAGAACTTCATGCACGAGTGATCATAAATAGAGAGGAGTGTCGTAGCGGATCAGTGAACGTCACGGTTCTGCTTTTGTGAACATTTGCTTGTTTTCCAAATGGGGGAAAGGTAATTGCCATCGTCTTTGTTTAGATTGTTCGAATTTTTAGTGGTTTTTACGGGATTCTCTTAGTTTTCTATTGTAGAAGAATGGAATTCTGGCAATTAGTTTCGTTTTGTCAAAGTTAATGGTGTCGCCTGTTTCATGTTGGTGTTCGGCCACCAATTCGACCACCAATTGTACTCGCTTGGCCTTAAACACCGCTTATGCTCGTTTAGTCTAGTCTGTACTGATCGTCCTGTTTCTCCTATATATACTAAACCGCAGCTGCAAGGTATACTGTATACGCCTGGGACTTTAAGACTGTTTTCAGAATCTTTTGGGGTTGGTAATTGAAATTTTGTTAATGAGCTTGTAGATTGTTTTGATGTTGTGTTTACGTAGAATTTTGCCAATTCGGTCTGTTACTCTGTGTATATATGGAAGGATTGCTAAAGATCAAGTGTCGGGATTACAGCGTGGTTTTGGGGTTCGTGTTGGATGCAGATGCCGGTTTATTAGTCTGAGTTGCGATAGCGGTTTTTTATAAGACTAGTTTTTAGATGGGTCAGTTCATTAGATAAATGTTCTGGTTGTGAAATCTTAATTGCACGGTGGACTAGAGAGTTGATTACTCATAATTTTTGTGACGGATGATGATGTGATGACACATGTAGATATCTGTCTGTGTGTGTGTGATTTTTCGATATACGGAATGACGTAGTCGTCAGTTGGGTTGGCGCTCCACCAGAACATCAAGGAATGGCAGAGTTACGTTCTTTTCAATTTCCATTGTGATTGATTGTTTATGTGATCTAGAAAATTATTGAGCGTTTGTTGTCCATGGGGTCAGATTACAAAAGTATAATCTACATAACGGAGCCAAGTTTTTGGTTTGTCTGTGGATTCTAGAGCCATGGATTCCAAAGACTCCATGAATATATTGGCCACAATAAGGGATAGAGGTGAGCCCATGGGTGTGCCAGGAGTTTGTTTGTAAAATTGTCCGTCGAAAACAAAATAGGTAGAAATTAAGCATTTTTCAATGAGAGTAGCCATGTACTTAAAATCGTTTTCTTGACGCAGTTGTTTAATAATGGAGACAGTGTCTATGACAGGTACGTTTGTAAATAGGGATGTTACGTCAAAACTGACTAGTGTATCATTAGGGCCTAACTCAATATATGCAATTAGTTCTATAAAATGAGTGGAGTTTAAAACATTAGTAGGTGTGTTACCGCAATAGGGTTTTAAGAAATTTATTAGGTATTTTGCCAGATGGTAGGTTGGTGCGAGTTAATTACGCTCACTATCGGACGGAGGGACATACAGTTTATGGGCTATAGGAAGGGCGTACAAGCGAGGTGGTTTAGATTTGCGTTTAGATATGCGTTTTTGGATAGTTTTGGGAATATGAGGATTTGATAAGTACTAAAATATCCCGTTCAAGCTTTGAAGTGAAGTCTTTGGTTATAGGAGTGTAGGAACCGTCTTGTAATAATTGGTTAATCTTTTCTTTGTATTCTGTACGGTTTAGAATTACAGTCGCATTACCTTTGTCTGCGGGAAGTATAACAATTTGCTTGTTCGTTCGTAGGTGTTTTAAGGCCATCATTTCTTGCTTTGTCAGGTTTTTGTTGGGAGTTTTGGCATGTCGGAGACATTTAGTAGTTTCAAAGCGAATTAGGTTGGCATCGTCTTTGGGTAGTGATCGGATCGCTGATTCTACAGAGCTAATGATTTCCTCTGCGGGAATTTTTCAGGGTGCAATTGAGAAGCTTAGTCCTTTGGAAATGATATGTAGTTCGTTTTCGGATAGGATATGTTCTGATCGGTTTATGACGGTGTTTGAGGGCAGAGTTTTCTTTCGGGCAAGAAGTTTTTCAGGTTGTGAAAGGTTCTTGGAAAGTTGCAAGGATTTGCGTAAGTAGGTGTTTATGGTAAGTTCGGTGGTCTTTTGGGCTTGCAAGTATGAAATTCGGTCAAACAGAGTCCAGTCATTGTAGATAAGCGTAGCAGATAATGTTAGATGCAGCTGTAGGAGCTGTTTAGAAATATTGTCTATTTTTTTTTGAGTGTTGGAAATTCGTTCGCGAAGTAGTGAGAGTTCTGCTCTGTGAAGAATTTTTCGGCTGGAATGTGTTAACTCAATAAAGGCTACTGTATGATATATCATACATAAAGCGTTCATTTCAAGATTATGCCAGCCTAATCATAAAGGTTTGAATAAGCTTATTCATGAATCAGCTTGTCTACAGAGGGCTAATACTTTATAGTACAGGCATTTAATGTTTAGTTTCTATCAGTATCAGACGTGGTCAGCAATTCTTGCTAGTGCATCGCGTTGTTGACCCCTGAAATGCCACTACAGTAAGTAGTACTATTCTTTATGTCTTTGCTATTGTTGGAAATACTGTTATTTATTACTGTTATTTATAATGTATAATGATTATATGGAAGACTTTGAAATGAAATAGATTTTAATTAGTCTTAAATGTTGGGTATGAAATAGTATACGATGTCTTGTAATTTTAGCAAAAACTTCTACACACGATGCAGAGTAGCTTCTGAACTATCTTGAGGAAATAAATTCAGATGATGAAGGATATGATCAAATGCCTAATTGTACTGAGATTCAGCTTGTGCTTTTTCCTCCAAATAATGGTGCAGGCGGCAATAAAAATGATATACCAAGTGAAGGTGATGAAATTGGCACAGTTAAGACTATAGGCAAAGGTGTTTTGAGACAAAAAATGGAGGTATTATGTGTTACTAACAATAATGAGAAAATTGAAATATCACTGGATCCTAAGGAAGTCGAAAAAGATGGAAATAAATTTAGCAGTGATGATGACATTCTTCTTGCCAGGTTATTTCGAGAAGAACTCATAGAAAAAATCAAGATCGCTATGCAAAACACAAAACGGGAAACCCAAGAATTGAAAGGAATTGATAAGATAACCCTTCCATTAAATCCAGAGCCAGAGTATATACAAACTATTTGTGAAAAGTGCCTTCAACCAGTAGATATCTTCAAATTCTTTTTTGATAATAACTTTATTGAATTCGTTTGCAATGAATCGAAAAAATATGTCATTATGAAAAGGAAGCACGACTTCAGCGTGTCATGCAAAGAAATGTATAGATACTTTGCTATACTTCTTTTGTCTGGTTATTGCAAAGTTCCCTATCGACGGCTTTTTTGGGAGACAAAAGCAGATACGTTCAATCCATTAGTGAGTGTCAGTTTATCTCGAAATAGATTCTAACTCATTCATAGATATTTGCACCTTAATGATAATAATAAAATAGATCCAAATAATAAGGTCTACAAGGTTCAACCAATAATATTTCGTGTAAATAGTATGTCCCAGATATTGTTTCAACCAATCGGATCATCATTTTCTTTGGATGAAGCTATGGAACCCTATTATGGTCACCACAGTATGAAGCAATTGATCAAAGGTAAACCCATTAGATATGGATTTAAATTCTGGTGTTTAACAACCCATAATGGATATTTGTTAATATTTAGTCCTTATTGTGGTGCAGGAAATAAAACAGAAGGTAAAAAAACTTTAGGGACAGTGTTACTCTAAAGTTGTGTCTAAACTACTTACCTACTGGTAGCACAGTATTTTTAGATAATTATCTCAATTCTTTGCTGCTACTCCATACTCTAAAGACCCATGATATAAACTGTATAAGCACTCTTAGGCCTGATAGAAAAGGAAAAGCTCTTTTCAATATTTTGAAAAAACTGATCGTGGATCTTCACATGTACTTAAAGATGTGAGTAATGATATGTTTGGTCTGCTGAAATGACAATAAGTACTAGTGATGTAGATTCTAATATCACTTTGTCGAAAGGTACATGTAAGCGTTGGTCAAAAATGGAAAAATCTACCATTCAAGTTGATCAACCAACCTTGGTAAATTTATATAACCAAGGAATGGGTGGAGTAGATATTTTCGATAAACTGAGGGGGGTTATCGTACAAGGATCCGATCAAAAAAGTGATCCCAAAATGGCTTTGCTAGAGTTTATCAGGAGAATAACACTCGCAATTCTTACTGCTCCTCAATCACTAGCTGGGTCCAAACCGAAAATTCCACGAAATGTATTAGTAGAGGTAAGATTTGATCGTATTGATCATTTTGTTGGTGAAATTGAGACCCAACGTCGCCGTGGACACTGCGGTAAATGTACAAAATTTACGTGTACAAAATGTAATGTTGGATTGCATCCAGATCGATGTTTCAGAATGAACCATACCTAGAATACTCTATAAAATATTATTATTATTATGTCACTATATTTTTTATAGATATTTGTGGCATAGTGAATTTTTTATCTTTCATAATAAGCATTTTATGGGTTATTAATTTACTTGCTTTCTATGTAAAAATTTATTTTTAACATTTGACCAGCGTGTGATATTTCATACATTAAAAAAAGATACTTATGCGCTGTATATTTTTCTAGTTTTCACTATTCTTAACTATTTATGCACAAATGAGTGTTTTCCAAATGGAAGATTAAAATTTTTGCACAACAAATTACTCGGGCTTTATTGGGTTAATGTGATATTTTATTTTAAGGAAATTTGGAACTATGACAGAATTACGGCATCGTAACAAAAAGGTGAGTGTACAAAGTAATTTTGCTATTGAGTGTCTAAGGTTACTGAAAGTTTTTGTTTTGTTTACAATATTCTCCCCGTAAAGGCCATAAAAGTCTCTGACAACAGCCATGATTTGTTGTGAAGTTTGATTATCGAATGCGAAACACGTTACACAATTTCGAATAATCTTTTTAGTTGCTCTTAATCCATTATTGGCCGTTTGCACCGAAATACACCTTACATGTGATTTTCCAATGCTCCATCCGAAGGTACTACATTGGCCAGGAAGCGAGTTTTTTTTACCTGGAAAATTAGGAATTTTGCCGAACCCTTGCTGTTCCAAGCAACGTAGGGATCTTTAACGTGCGTGACCACACTCACACACGGGACCTCCATTTTACCTCTCATCCGAAGGATGTATTTTTGTGAAAAATGCTCGCCTAACATTTTTCAAGCGGACCGTGTCGGGATACGAACTCGGGACCTTGGACGTAGTAGTCACACACATACCACTACGCCACGGATCCGCCACCGAAATATACCAAAGAATATCTTTAGTAAGTAATATAATTTTTACTTATTTGTTTCATAATTTAGTACTTATTTATCACTGTATTGAAAAATTGTTGTCGTCGATATAGTCGCTTCTTATATTGTAACTTTGTATAGTCCATCAAATTAACTTTAGGATGACGTCAAATGCAGTAATTAAGTGGGGCAACCGTATGCAAATAAATACCTAGATTTGCACTTGAAGAATACTGTCATTTAATAAAATAAAGATTGGCAGTTCTGCACGGTGTTGCCTCCAACTTTTGTTGCCAATAGGAATATTTCTATATGTTTCATTAAATATATTAAAATTTAAACTAACATTGGCAATGTAGCATTTTATTCAGTTGTGAAGTCATCCTAAAGTTAAAGCGAATGGACTATATGCATATTATATGCGCTTGCTAAATTTTTCGGTTAGTCGTTATTTATCATATATTGCGGCTAAAGATTCTAATCTATTAATACTACAATGATTTGGCGACCTCAAAGCCATTTGATTCCTGGTGTTAGAACGGTATAAATTAAAGTTATACAACTCATGAAAACAAACTTTGCCGGGTAGAAACTTTTGTATCTCCATTGTAAATAAGGAATTAGGAAAGCAAAAAATTCTATTAAATATTTCAGAGCATTCACATTACGTTACTATGGTTGATCCACTTATTGTCGGGTAAATGAATCTTTAGATCATTTTTAACCTCGATTTACTATTTCCATAGTGGTAATTTCAAACTCAAAGATGTAATCCACATAATTAATAATATTAATCAATGCTCTGTCGTTAAGACTAACGCATTTCTACTATAAGCATTCGTGTTTTCTAAGCGCTAAATTTCTAACCAACACTTCATTAGCAGTAATTGAAAGCAATTACATTACTGTAATACATTTACATGATCACGCATATGGTTTACACATTTATGAAGATCTAGGCCATTAAAGGTGAAGTGCTTCTGCACGCCGTCATACATTGCTAAGAAAAATAGTTTAACTCTGAAATCGCTTCGCCGTACTTGTCAAAACATTATACCAGACATATTATAGCAAATGTAATGTAACGAATTCTTTAATATTCCTTTGCCCTTTATTTCTAATAAATATAAGTCTAATAATTATTCTTCACAATTACAAGTATTTAGAGTCTTGTTTAAATGAACAGTAGCTTAATCACTATTTGTAGGCACTAATTTTTGTACCTCAGAACCAGATGAACATAAGTCACATCTGACTAACTTTTTAGGAGAGCACAAAAATGGAAAATGGAGCATGTTGCTTGGAAACAACGCTTGAATTTTGAATTAGGGCGTAAAAGTTGATTGTTAACATTGAAAAGTTGAGGATATGGTGGTTCTGGCGCAAATCCACCTTATGGAATCCACCTATGGAATCCACCGAATCCACCTGCTTATGGGAATTTACATGTTAATTCTTTGGAAGTGAACCTGCTTTGAACATTTACTAGGGATTTCATCCTTGCGCCCTCCTTGTGGACTTCCTTGTGGGATTTTTACCCTCATTTTAAGAATTTTTACCGGTAACATTCTGAACTAAATAGTTTTTTATTCGACTAACCATTTCATCTTTCGCGATAAATGGACCTTGTTTGGTGTCAATTAAAATTAGATTTTTCTTAGCTACCTGAATTTCTAGGAGTTTTTTAGATAGCATTATCCCTCATGAAGCTACCCTCATTTTAAGAATTTTTACCGGTAACGGTTTTTGACCGTCCTTATAAATTTTTTAGCCATGCGATACATCAAATTAGTCTTGAATTTTACGCAAAATTCGATTCTGTGAAGAAATTTAGAATCTGGTCACCCCTTACCGTTTTACACACATATCATCTAGCGAACGTACCGCCACCGCACCACTACTTGCTTTTAATGTCATATCATACTTTCTATCTTGTTTAGCTCATCTTTCGAGATAAATCTATCTTGTTTGGTATCAATTAATATTAGATTTTTCTTAGCTACCAGAATTTCTAGGAATTTTTCAGATAGCATCATGTCCCAGGGAACTACCCTCATTTTAAATTTTTTTATCAGCAGCGATTCTGACCGTCTCTATAAATTTTTTAGCCATGCGATACATCAAATTAGTCTAGAATTTTACGCAGAATTCGATTCTGTGAAGAAATTTAGAATCTGGCCACCCTTTACCGTGTTACACACATATCGGCTAGCGAACGTACCGCCACCGCACCACTGCTTGCTTTTAATGTCATATCATACTTTCTATCTTGTTTAGCTCATCTTTCGAGATAAATCTATCTTGTTTGGTATCAATTAATATTAGATTTTTCTTAGCTACCTGAATTTCTAGGAATTTTTCAGATAGCATCATGTCCCAAGGAACTACCTTCATTTTAAGATTTTTTATCAGCAGCGATTCTGACCGTCTTTATAAATTTTTTAGTCATGCGACACATCAAATTAGTCTAGAATTTCACGCAGAATCCGAATCTGTTAATAGATTTGAAATCCGACCACCCTTTGCCGTTTTACAGACAATCCCTCTAAATTACAACTTTCCTGCAGCTCATACCTAAAAGAAAATTTAAAAACCATTCTTAAAACTTTTTATTACAGACAATTTTTACTAGTACAGTTTAAATTTTGTAAACCACATTTCTACCTCGTGTACACCCAGACACATCCCTGCCCATGCGCGTCTCTGCTCATGCGCACTGCCAATGCGCACCCCTGCCCGTGCGTACTGCCCATGCGCACCCCTCTCTGTGCGACTGCTATTTCGGGGTGATGTCATAGCCTTTTATAAATAAGAGCAATGTAATACTATTCTAAAATTTTTATACTGACATTATACTTAACAAAATTTAAAAATATTTAATGCCAAGCTTGGAGCCATTCAAACTTAATTTTAATACAAAGTTATACACAGAAGACAGTCCTTTCTTCTGTGTATAACTTTGTATTAAGATTAAGTTTAAATGGCTGCATGTTTGGCATTAATTATTTTTAAATTTTGTTATGCATAATGTCAGAATAAAAATTTTAAAATAGTATTACATTGCTTTTTATTTATAAAAGGCTATGACATCATCACGAAATAGCAGTTGCACAGAGAGGAGTGCGCATGGGCAGTGCGCATGGGCAGTGCACATGGGCAGGGGTGCACATGGGTAGGGATGCAGGCAGGGATGCAAAAATGTGCTATACAAAATTTAAACTGTATTAGTAAAAATTGTCTGTAATAAAAAGTTTTAAGAATGGTTTTTAGATTTTCTTTTAGGTATGAGCTACAGGAAAGTTATAATGTAGAGGGAATGTGTGTAAAACAGTAAGGGGTGGTCGAATCTTTAATCTATTTACAGATTCGGATTCCGCGTGAAATTCTAGACTAATTTGATGGGTCGCATTACTAAAAAATTGATAAGGACGGTCAGAATCGCTGCTGGTAGAAAATCTTAAAATGAGAGTAGCTTTTTGGAGGATTATGCTATCTGAAAAATTCCTAGAAATTCAGGTAGCTGAGAAAAAGCTAATATTATTTGATACCAAACAAGATAGATTTATCTTGAAAGATGAGCTAAACAAGATAGAAAGTATGATATGACATT
Source organism: Platerodrilus igneus (assembly GCA_036346225.1). Taxonomy (NCBI): domain Eukaryota; kingdom Metazoa; phylum Arthropoda; class Insecta; order Coleoptera; family Lycidae; genus Platerodrilus; species Platerodrilus igneus. The sequence continues at coordinate 12,044,399 of JARFIW010001599.1, forward strand.
AAAAGCGAGTAGTGGTGCGGTGGCGGTATGTTCGCTAGAGGGTATATGTGTAAAACGGTAAAGGGTGGTCAGATTTCAAATTTCTTTACAGATTCGGATTCTGCGTAAAATTCTAGACTAATTTGATGTATCGCATGACTAAAAAATTTATAAGGACAGCTAGAAATCGCTATCAGCAAAAAATCTTAAAATGAGGGTAGCTCCCTGGGCCATGGTACTATCTAAAAAATTCCTAGAAATTCGGGTAGCTGAGAAAAATCTAATATTAATCGATACCAAATAAGATAGGTTTATCTCGAAAGATGCAATGGTTAGTCGAAGAAAACTATTTGGATCAGAATGTTAGCGGTAAAAAAAATATCTTAAAATTGAGGTAGCTCTCTGGGGGGTGATGCTATCTAAAAAATTCCTAGAAATTCGGGTAGCTGAGATCCGAGCAAAGCGGAGCAAGGAGCGAGTAGTGGTACGGTCGCGGTATGCTCGCTATGTATGTGTATGTAATGTGTATGTATAATGTATGTGTGTAATTTTGTAAGGCGTGGTCCTATTTTAAATCTGTTTAGAGATTCGAATTCTGCGTAAAATTCTAGACTAATTTGATGTGCCGCATGTATAAAAAAATTTATGCGGACGGTCAAAAATCGCTGCTGGTAAAAATTCTTAAAATTGGGGTAACTCTCTGGGGGATGGTGCTATCTAAAAAATTCCTAAAGATTCGGGTAGCTGAGAAAATTCTAATATTAATTGATACCAAACAATATAGGTTTATCTCGAAAGATGCAATGGCTAGTCGAAGAAAACTATTTGGTTCAGAATGTTAGCGGTAAAAAAATCTTAAAATGAGGGTAGCTCCTGGGGGGGGGGATGCTATCTAAAAAAATTCCTAGAAATTCGGGTAGCTGAGATCCGAGTAAGGCGGAGAGCAAGGCGGAGCAAGGCGGAGAGTCCCTTAAAATAAGACTATAGTGCGAATTTACATGTAAATTTGGTCCAGAATGTGTGAGGAAATGTGGATGCTGGGATTTTTAATAATGCTCCACTAACATTCTAATACGATTGGGTTTTGCCGAAAGTATAACGACTCGCATTCTACATTTCTCTGTATTTTTCTTGAACATAGGATTATTGTATATTAGGACGAACCTCGTTGCGATATATCAGTATTAGTTTGAACTCAGTCCTGATAAATTAATGTAAATATAAATTTGTTTACGTGATATAAATCTTGAAAAACCAAAGTCCATTGTAAGATTTACGCTACTCTGGCTTTAGTATTCATAAAAAGTTTTCAGTCTCAAGTCCACTTATTAATTTAAACCTGGACAATGTAATCCGATTACAATGTTTTTATTAAATTGTATTTTTACTGCTGATAACAATCTATTATTATCTTATTTTTTATTAATTTTCCCGTACGTAATCGTTGGCACGTTCACGATAGGATGTTAATTCTCGGGATACAAGTATTACAAGTCTACAAGAGCAAGGGCGAAACTTGTGTGACATGCGTAACACCTCAGATATTATTTCATAATTTTTTTTTTTATAATAATAATAATTCCACTATTTACTATAATACGAATTAAAAGATGAGTTTAAGCAGGGGCAGACGAATATTGTCTATGCTGTAAAGCAACAACAGTAGTTACAAATATTATTACAAGAAGATGAATTACTTTCATCTGTAGATTCGAGTCCAGCCCCATCACTAACAGAACTAAGGGTAAGGACACATTCAATAGATCCATTGCATTGTGTTAACAGATTGATCTGTACTTTTGACCAGAGGCAACTACGTGCAGATTTTTGTGTACAAATATTTTCTCACTATCTGTTGTGTTAAATATTATTGTACATGCTTTATTTTAAGGTATTTTAAAAGATACTGGATTAAAAAAATTAAATTTGTTTATTTTTACATGTAAAACAGTAAGGGGTGGTCGGATCTTTAATCTATTTACAGATTCGGATTCTGCGTGAAATTCTAGACTAATTTGATGGGTCGTATTACTAAAAAATTTATAAGGACGGTCAGAATCGCTGCTGGTAGAAAATCTTAAAATGAGAGTAGCTCCCTGGAGGATTATGATATCTGAAAAATTCCTAGAAATTCAGGTAGCTGAGAAAAAGCTAATATTATTTGATACCAAACAAGATAGATTTATCTCAAAAGATGAGCTAAACAAGATAGAAAGTATGATATGACATTAAAAGCGAGTAGTGGTGCGGTGGCGGTATGTTCGCTACAGGGTATATGTGTAAAACGATAAAGAGTGGTCAGATTTCAAATTTCTTTACAGATTCGGATTCTGTGTAAAATTCTAGACTAATTTGATGTATCGCATGTCTAAAAAATGTATAAGGACGGTCAAAAATTGTTACCGGTAAAAATTCTTAAAATGACTGTAGCTCTCTGGGGGATGATGCTATCTAAAAAAACTCCTAGAAATTCAGGTAGCTGAGAAAAATCTAATATTAATTGACACCAAACAAGGTGCATTTATCGCGAAAGATGAAATGGTTAGTCAAAGAAAACTATTTGGTACTGAATGTTACCGTTAAAAATTCTTAAAATGAGGGTAAAAATCCCACAAGGAGGTTCACAAGGAGGGAGCAAGGAGGAAGTCCCCAGTAAATGTCCGAAGCAGGTTCACTTCCAAAGAATTTACATGTAAATTCTCATAAGTAGGTGGATTCGGTGGATTCTATAGGTGGATTCCACAAGGTTGATTTGCGCCAAAACCATCCATATCCTCTACTTTAGAATTATACATGTTTTATCCATTGTTGGTTAATTTGATTGTAATTTTTTATAGCTAATGGTTTTTTTATAATTTATTAAGTCCCAGTGTACTTACGTTATTGTGGCTCTTCATTAAATACCTGTTTTAAGATTTAACAGTCCTTTAAAAATGTGTTTTAAGTCAACCACACGAGCAATCATACTAACATGTATTTTTTGATACTACCAAGACACAGAAAAAAATACAAATATATTATACATATTGAGTATTGCTATGTTATAAATGACTTAAAAGCTTCAGATTAAGCAAAAACATTACTCTCGAGCGATTGAATCATCTTCAGGATAGTCTCCTTCATTACTTGCTCCATGAAGAAGATTTTCAAAGTAAGGTATATACTCATCAGCGACCGACTCCATTAAGTTCATGAGGTCTCTATACTTCTCATTACTTCTTTTCTTTGGTTATTCTCAAGTTTGGTATCGCCGCTGACATAACAACATTTTGTTCTCTCTTATTTCTTTTAAACTCAACAGTTTTAAAAGTATAATCTGCAAAACTGGTCTTATAACACAACGTGCTGTCTCCTTTGCGAAACTGTAACCAAACTGCATTGGAAATCAAAAATTGCTCTTTATTACAGTTTTTCTTTCTTGAAACAAATGGACCTTCCTTGCCCTTAAGTAAAGAAAATCAAGAAAATCTTCCAGGTACATCCTACTCACAACAAATGGATTCTTTTTTGAGCATGTTGTAATAAAATTTACCCAATCATTTGTGGTAAAAAGAGTATGTAGTTTTTAGTAGCGTAGTAGATACTTTCTCCAACAGCCATAGGTACATGAATATCATGTTAATATTTCGGTTTTTGCCACTGCAATTATCTGTCCACACAGTTAAGTTTCCAATAGGTTTATCAGGATCTCTCACCTCTTCAATTGCCCATGTGAATAACTTTGTTACCTCCTCGGCCAGCTGTAACTTCATCACAGATCATACACCAAGATTTGTCAACGGTTGAGCCATAAATTGTACTGTGTCCAGAGTTTTCTTGAATAAAAACTTTGAGCGTAGTTCAAATCGTGCGTTGGAAGACATTTTTGAAGATAAGACATAATGACTTTCAAACCCTGATTAGCATGGCCTTTCAGTTTATCTGCTCTTTTTAATTCATATCTGCATCATGCTTCTTTCAGGTAGTCCTCCTTTTGTAATTTAAGTTTATTGAGTATTTTATCATTTTTTTCATTTTTAATATTACAGTCCAGTTTGTTGCAAACATCACAAGTGTCGTTGTCTGGTACGTAGAAAGATAAGTTATAATCTTCATTGAAAACTTTGGAATACACCCACTTTTTTTCTGGTTAAATTTTTTCTTTTCTACACTCATCTACATACAGTGAGTACATCGTGGAAATGTTCAGGTGATTGGCCAAATATTTACGTTTCGGAAACTTTGAACTATGGTTTCCGATCCGTTCTAAGGTATCGTTCAGTAATTTATTTGCTAGAATTTCCCTAATGTGGGGCGTCATTAAACCGGCTTTGCTGGCTTTTTTTAAAGCAACTCTCATGAAAGTTTCAGAAATAGCAAGCGTAGTCAGGAAAAAAGTTTTGCAAATGAATTCTTCATTGTAATTGAAGTTAAGAATAAATGTATGCTTTTCGGATTTCTTTCCTCGTGTACCGTCTCTTTTTCATTATCTAACGACAGGCGTAGTTTTTATGCATGAAAGTACAAACTAAAGCCAGAGTAGCGTAAATCCTACAATGGACTTTGGTTTTTCAAGAATCAGATACTGCTTCCGATCCATTACGTATAAAGTGATTTACGTTTTTCTGGCTCAAACAGAAGTCAGGACTTAAGTTCTTATAACCCTAGTAAAAATATAAAAGGAGAATTTTATGGACTTCTGTTATTACGGCTCGATGCAAAATTAGATTTTACATGTGAAATAGTAATAACGTGAAAATCACTATTTCTGGACTTACGTTCGTCTGATTCTGAGGTGCAGATTTAGTCTTCTACGTAGGATGAATTAAACACTATATAGCAGTAATCTTACTTGTAGTTTGTTTATCTAACACATTTATATCACGTAAACAAATTTATATTTACATTAATTTATCAGGACCGAGTTCAAACTAATACTGATATATCGCAACGAGGTTCGTCCTTATATACAATAATCCTTTGTTCAAGAAAAATACAGAGAAATGTAAAATGCGAGTCGTTATACTTTCGACATAACCCAATAGTATTAGAATATTATTCACAATTCTTATCGCCAGACAAATTTATTATCGCTAGACAGATACGAGGCTGCTTTAATAAAAAAACCATATAAACGTAATTTCCAGAGTGTTCTATGTATTTCTTAATTATTGTTATAATACAATTCGCGTAAAAAACTGTTTTGATATATGAAATAAAGGATTGTGTAACCCCTGGCTAGCTTGGGTTTTTATGGGATCACCGCTTTTAGCTCTGCGAATAATTAATGTTACTTGAAATGAAAACGATTTTATTTCTTTAATGTATAAATAAATCCGAACTACTAAAAATGTAAATTTGACCATTGTTACAACACATAAACTAAATGAAAGTCATAAAAATCGCTAATAAAGATTCTCGACCCGTTAGCACGTCTTACTCTCACGACAGCCTGCACTATACTACTTTAATCCGCCTGAACCTGTCTTTGAAACTAACGTGATATTTTCCAATCGATTTCGTCGGCTCATCCGGCGATGATAAAAGGTATGTAGTAGGAGTTACAATTTCCTAAATGATATAAGGACCATCCCTTTTTCAAATTACTTAGGACATGGGTCTTCAGTAAGACTTTATCGCCTAGAGAAAAGTTTTCAGACCTTCGATGTTGATCACTGAGTTTTTTCCTACGATCTTGCTGTCGCATGAGATGTTGTTTAGCATCCATGAGAGCACAGCTTAATTTCTTAAGATATGGCGTTATGTGTGGCACAAAATTTTCAACTTGAACTACCTTCCTAAAATCATGGGTTACGTCCACAGGTGCACGTAATTCTCTTGCAAACGTGAGATAAGCAGGACTGTAGCCAGTAGCTTCTGTGTACGTTGAATTTAACGCAAAACGTATACTTGGAATATGTTCGTCCCATCTAGTATGTTCATGTTGTACAAGTATGGATAACTGGGTTTTCAAATCGCGATTTTTTCGGTCGATGGGGTTACTTTTTGCATGATACATAGGTATAAATGGAGTCTGTATACCAAAGCAATAAGTGACCTTTTGAAACACTTCACTGATGAACTGTACCTTGTTGTCGCTAATTAATTTCCGAGCAGTTCCATAACGTAAGAATATTTCTTCTATCAAAATTTTTGCACAAGCGTCTGCAGATGCAATTTTTAATGTAAACATTTCTACCCATTTCTTCACAAATTAAAATCCACCTGTTTCCACTTTTTGTTTCCGGCAATAGTCCGAACGAATCTACTGACAATGTTTCAAAACATTGAGTTGGGGCAAGAGTTTGTAACAATCAAGCTGGTTTAAGGTTTGACACTTTGTATCTCTGGAAATGTATACAAGTGCTCAACATAGTTTTCAATAAATCTGCGCATTCCAGAAAACTAAAATTTTGTAGCAATCTTTTGGTAAGTACGGTCAACTCGGTAATGTCCAGCAGTAGCAGCATCGTGATGCTGTTTTAATATTTCTGTACGGTAATTGAAAGGTATGACCAATTGTGGTTCTTCTGAATTTGAATCCGGTTCAAAATGGTATAAAATTCTATTGTATAGGATAAAACTTCGTTCGTCCATCTAATAAGTTCCAATGAATTTTCATCTTTAAGAGCACCCGATAATTCTTTTAATTTCGGAATCCTCTAATTGTTTATTACCGAAATTTCCGGCATCAAGGTTCGGTAATTCAACAGTCACGGAACAAATAGAGCAATTCGTAGAATCGTCGTGCATACAGGATGGCCTAGATAATCCATCAGCAATTACATTCAATTTTCCAGGAGTATAAACTATTTGCATGTTCAAGCCCTGAATTCGAAGAGCCCGTCTAGCAAGTCTACCAGACGGCGTTTTCAGAGTCAACAGCCACTGAAGAGATTGACAGTCGGAAGCAATAATAACTTCTGCACCTTCCACGTAAGTTCTGAATTTTTCAACACTCCAAACGACGGCTAGTGCTTCTCGCTCTACCGTAGAATAATTGTTTTCAGCACTCGTTAACAACCTACTAGCATATTCGATCGGACGTTCATCTTTATTCTCCCCCTGAGGTAAACATGCTCCTAATGCGTAATCACTGGCATCAGTACGTAAAATATAAGGTTTTGAGGGATTTGCTTGTATTAAAATAGGACTAGTAGTAAGTTTTGTTTTTAATGTATAGAAAGCATCGCGCTCACTTGATTCAAAATCAAATTTGGCGTTCTTATTTAAAAGATTAGTTAGAGGACGAGCAATATCGGAAAAGTTTGGAATAAACATCCGGTACCAAGAACACGTTCGTACAAACGACTTGACTTGTTTTATACTGGAAGGCGGTTTCATATTTTTAATCGTAGAGATTTTGTTATCGTCCGCTTTAATACCATCCGCGGTAATAAAGTGTCCAAGATATTTTACTGACTTTCTCATGAAAAAGCAGTTATCCCGCCGGGCACGTAATTTAAATGTTTTCAGTCTTTCGAACACTGCAGAAATGTTTTCCATGTGTTGTTCAAAGGTTTCGGAAAAAATTAATATATCGTCCAAAAATATATAAATTAGTCTGTCACGAAGACCGGAACGAAATCTGTTCATTAACCGCACAAAAGTCGCAGGCGAATTTTTTAATCCGAAGGGCATTCGGTTCCAGCGATACGTTCCAAAGGGCGTAATAAAGCACGTTTTGTCCTTATCTTCGGGTGCCATGGGAACTTGAAAATAACCCGATTGCAAATCAATTGTCGACATGAATGGAGTTCTTTTCGTCGAATGTAACAGATCGTCAATTTTTGGTATTGGATATATACCAGCAACGGTAATTTTGTTCAAGGGTCGGTAATCAACACATAAATGGTAGTTTCCATCAGGTTTCGCGACTAACATCACAGGACTAGACCACGGGGAATCGCATTTTTCTATAATTCCCGCTGACAGCAATCTATCGAGTTCATTTTTAGGAATTCCTTTTTGGGACCAGAAATATGGTATGGAGGCGTCGAAATTGGTACATCATCTGTAGTTTTGATGCGGTGTACAGGAAATTCCGTAGGTGCTCCCCCTTTCTTGAATATTTCGGCATTATCCAAAAGATGTTTTGTAAATTCGTTTTTTTATCCGTTGTTAGCGTATCACCTTCGTCGGTACGTAACCCATATTTCGTTATTTTACCAATTGGCAATTTATACACGTTTTTCCAGCAAACTTAAATTGTTTCGTACGATTTTCGGCAAATTTCCAACACTTGTTGGGAATGTTTAGTACAATACCAGCTTTTTCTAGAACATCTACACCCAAAAGAGTGTAGTTATTTCTTTCTTCTGGCAAAATAATAAATTCGGTCCGAATTATTTTTCCTTGAATTTCTACATTAGTTTCAGTTTTTAAAACTTTTTCAACAAAACACCTTCCATCGGCGAATGAAAGTTTTGCAGAACCTTCAGAAAATTTGTGACCTTTTTCTTTAAGCAATCGTATTGTATCCTGCAATTGAAATTTGAGCTCCTAAATCAGCAATTCCAGTTCCGTTTACACCAGCAATTCAAATATTTAACAAAGGTCGAAAGTTTTCGTTTTTTTCAAGAAGAGGTATAAAAACTTGATAAAATATATTGGAACGCATATTCACATTTGAAGAATTGTTACTTTGACACTTAGGACATTTTGACCTAATAACTCCAGGCGTACCACAGCCATAGCAAGAAATTTTCTTGTCGGTCAGATGACTTTGCGTCGGCAAAGATTTGTCTTCCGTGCTAGAAATAGAAGATTCTTTCTTTATTAGTTTCTTACAATTTTCGCGTGAGTGACCAAAATTTTTGCAATACACGCATTTTATTATAACCTTTTTCGTTTCAAGAATCATAGATACGTTTTCGGGGAAAGTATTTCACATAAAGATCGTTCGATATCACGAGTACGTTCGAGAAAATCATCAAATCCTTTGATATCTTGACGTACGAGTTGTTTCCTAACTCCACGGTTCAGAAGTCCATAAATTATATCTAATTGAGCTTCTGTTGGTAAAATATATAGTAATTGAGAAATTAGCGCTCGAATGCGACAAATGAACAATTCACATGATTCATCAATACTTTGCTCTTTTGAGAATATTTCTCTGAAAATTAACGGTGGTGGAAGTTTCTTTGAATAGGCACCTTTCAATGCTTTGACCGCTTCTTCCCAAGTATTTGTGAAGCGTTTTACGCCTTGCCATCAAGTCGCCGTTACACCTAATAAAATAAACAATCCACTTAAAGCGTTAGCGTCTGATACTTGTAAACAATCTTTGAACGTTCGAACATTATCTAAAAATGCGTCTACGTCAGCATCCGATTTTCCATTAAAACGAGCCGTGCATATTGTAAAGTTACCGTGTGTTATCGTTTGAGAATAACTGACCCCGTCGGACGGTGTTTGTTCTCTATTAACACGCAGCAAATTTAATGTTTCTGCGTTCATTATTTTATTTGATTTACACATTTCTTTGATTAAGTCTAAAAATTGCGCTTGCGTCATTGTAATGTTTGAATTTGAAGTGCTTCCTTTATTGCATTTTCCGTATTGACATCAAGAGCTGTTTGTTTTTTCGGTGACATAATTATAACGATTGGAACCGAAAAAATTAATTAGAACACTGTCGATAGTACGTATACGCAGAAACTTTGCTTTTCAAAACAACGTACTTTTGTTTACGATAAATTACGGCAGTTACAAACATATACAATTTCAAATGATTCAATTTCGCATGCAATAAACGAGTAAATCTGTTATTCCTGCTGTGACGGATGGATCCCTTGTCTCCAGATTGCAACTCTGCGATCAAACTTGTATATCCACTTTAAGATTAACCACAACTATGCACTTTTTGAACGTTAAACTCACACGTGCAACGAACAGTTTCACTTTTATCGACATTGTTTGTTACTTAGATGTGCGTTTTATTTGAATTTCGTACGTAAACATTATTAATTCAGGCCCCACGTTGGGAAAGCCACTTGTGTAACCCCCGCCTAGCTTGGGTTTTTATGGGATCACCGCTTTTAGCTCTGCGAATAATTAATGTTTTTTGAAATGAAAACGATTTTATTTCTTTAAGGTATAAATAAATCCGAACTACTAAAAATGTAAATTTGTTTATTGTTACAACACATAAACTAAATGAAAGTCATCAAAATCGGTAATAAAGATTCTCGACGCGTTAGCACGTCTTACTCTCACGACAGCCTGCATTGTACTACTTTAACCCGCCTGGACCTGTCTTGACTTGTATGTGAGCGAAACGTCTGACGGAGCCAGGGTTGCCACTTGCAGTATTTTGGGCGTGGCGCTACAATTGGTATTATTTAGTTGTAAATTTGTGTAGGTTTCATGCATGTTCCACTCGTACAAACTAAAAAACTTGTGAATAATGCAAATCTGAGACAATTAGAATTCATTAATGGTGCTTGTCAACTATGAATTGAATTATTGCAAAATGTTTATTTTGCAGCTGTATCTAACAAGAAAGAACAGCGGATAAGTTCGAAGACAACAAACATAAAAACAAGGAAAAAATTGCTAAAAGCATAGATGTGGAGCAGGGAACTGTATGGCTATGAAATAGGAACAGTGAGAGAAAGACAGGTAAAAGATAAAAAGAAGCCTTTTGGAATGTGGTGCTTCAGATGTATGGTGATAATAGCATGGACAGACAAAGTTAATGACAAAGAGGTTTTAAAAATAGTAGGGCAAGAAAGATACCTGTGCAAAAAAATAGGGGAAATAGAAGGACAGGACACATTCTAAGGCATTTGGGGAATAGTGCAAGATATATTACAAGCAAGGATAGGAAAAGAGAGAACTAAAGGTAGACCTAGATGAGACTATTGCATGAAGATAATGAAATGTAGGCTGTGAGAATTTCAGGAAAACGTGTAAGTTAGCTAACTAGTTTCAGGATTTATGATGATCTTTTATATTACGTAAAAGGTTATTGTTGTTGTTCTTGGTGAAAAAGGGAATAAAGATTTTGTGTTGATCAAAAATGTTTTTTATACTAAATGAGATGCTGTTATAAAACGAAAGACTACTGTAAGCTTTGGTTTAAGGGGTGGGATTTTACGTATTAAGTGAATTAACCCGTAACACGTCTTTTTAATTATTGGATAGCCAGCTTCCATTTCCTATATTCATCAAATTTAGACTACTAACACCAAAGAATGAGATTACATACAATTTAAACTAATATAGTAGTGCACGATGCAATCGGTAAAATTTTTTAATTGATACAGAGAAAGAAAGAGCCAACTTTTGACATTTTTAATTAATAAACCATATTATATCATAGAGAAACCTGTCCATGAGTTAAAGCGCCAATTATTGCAAATAATTCCTAATTACCCCTTCGATCTTACTTCATTAATTTTTAAAGTTTATTTATACAAAGTTATAACTACGAATATTATAAGGTAAATATACGTACATTAGTCTATTTTCACCGGCTTCTGGCGACGAGTTCATTCTGAGGGAATCGTGGGTTTCATTTTCCAAATTCGGATGGTTTGGCGTCAGCCTCATATACTACCCTAAGCAAGAAAGGCATAACATAAGAAACGAAATACTCAAACACTAATTCGACGCCCCGGTAGAAGCCGTTACTTCTCCTAGCTCCGGTACTAAAGTGTTCATGTAATTTCTGTCAGCATTAGTTCGAGATCTACGAAACGTTTCATATCATTTCCTCGATAACGATAAAAATCCCCAATAACGCTATCTTATACATCGTAAATGATTCTAAACCTATAATGTAACTATTAATTTATAACCTACTAAAGGTCAGATCCAAGAAGCATGAGGAATTACTTTTACTTTTAAACAAATATTCGAGTTACTATCTAAATTAAAAATATCATCTTTACTATTGGACCGTAAAATATTGTTTTATTTCATAATGATTCCGTTTCTTATTATAAATAATGCAGAAAACACAATTTTCTCGTATCTAGACAGGCTATTTTGGGGTAACAATTAGTATTTGGGTTTTAATAAAATTAATTACGGGGTAATATAGGTTTGTGCAAACAATTTAACATAATTTACTATGTTTGAATGTAAACATTTTAAATTCTCTACTTAATAACGCGCTTAGATCTTATATTTTACGTGTAACCTAGAAATATTTTATTTTAATGATTACTCGCGTATTAAGTGATTTATTTTGAACTACCACGAAGTTATTTTAACATGTTTTATAAATACTTTGGACTTATCTCTATTTAGCTTCGCCGAATAAAATTTTTTTATATTAAGGTATACCTGTCGTTTATATAAATTTTCAATGCATAAATACTTGTAATTTTTGACGGGTATTTGAAATATTCATCTTAAATTGACTTTTGTTTACACATTTAAGATTTTTGACCTTTAAAAATCGTTATTTTCTCCTTTTGAATGGTAAATTTTTTGTTTTTTTATAGGCGTTTGTAAAAATTTTCACTAGGATACTTTGTTTACCTATTTATTGAAGTAACCCAACTCTTAATAACTTTTATTTGCCAAGTTTTTAATAACAAACTTGTAAATTAACTTGTTAGTTGTTTTTTCGTAAATTTTAATTTAATCCTTTAAAATGATTTGTTTACACTTAAAAGCCAAACGTGTTTCTTTTGAGCTTATTTCACGCCGTATTCAACCTGCAAAAACACAAAATGAGTGTAGATTGGAACTTAAAGCGATTCTCACTGAAGAAAATTTAGGCACAGTTATTCTTCGTACCATAAATTTAGATTTTCACAAAAACGTTGAAGAACTTTCGGATTCTTTTGACGACATTAGGGCTATTGTATAGTGTACTTGATTCTTCTGTAAATTCTCTCTCGTTTAACTCACTTAAAACAACCACTCGATTTATTCTATCTTTTGAACGCTGACGAAACTGAAAAAACAAAAATTAGTTTATGTCTAATTACTGATTATCGAAGGATTTGTACTTGAAAAATTAGATCTCGTTTTCGATACCGCTGTAACTGCTTTAAATCAAAATAACTTATCATTATCTACAGATAATGAAGATGTTTGTTAACCCGAACCTGTATATAAATGGAATTTAGACTCTACTTGTCATCTTAAGAACCTTCATCGTTCTTTACTGGAAGTAAAATTCTTATTGGAAAAATACCATCCTTCAGTAAAACCAAACGTATCTTACCGGAGTGCGTTTCCTCGTAACTCTAATAATTCTTCTTCTCCAGTTTCGAATATCGAGGATACTAGTCCCACTGTTTGTTGGAATTCCAAAAAGGTAATCATACGTATACCAATTGTATCGAAATCCGAAATATTTTTTTTATGTTCGTGGAACACCAAATGTGTATAAAAATAAAAGTCCACGTAATGTTTCGGAAAACTATCGAAAAACTCTTTTACAGTATCGCCCACTAGAAACAAGACAAAACCGCTATCGGCGCGCAGACTAAATTTAAATTGTACTTTTCTTTTACTTTCGTTACTAAAAAATGTTTACGCTGTTCCTTCTAATCTACTTTACCGAGATTTTCTTTTCCTTCGATTCAAGTGTGTCGTACAACTCCACTTGAATGGACAAATTGGTTAAAAACCGTATTTGCTTTTCATCATCCTAATTCTGCATCTGCAAAGTTTAAAACTAAACCTTTTGATAGTCATCCACATTTATATCCATCTCTATTGCCTCTCTTACCGTTAATGCTCTACTAGACACAGGATCTAATTCCTCTTTGATTAATTCAACAGGATTACGCTAATTAACCAAACAAAAACTTGACTTTAAAATAATACCTCAAAACACCACTATGATTGTCGCTGATTCAGGTAAGGTTAACGTAACCGGATATATTAAATTAAAAATTCATATAGAAACTCTTGAATTTGAAGTCACATTTTTAGTTGACCTACCTTAGTCTACTTTTTCTTTTGGGAATAAACGTTTGCCACGTTTTAAACTTATCATTAAACTTTTGGATTTTACCTGGCAAGCTAGCCTCAAGCAAAACGATTGTACTTCTTTGAAGATTGCTAATAAAATTTCTCTTACTGAATAACAAATTATTTCTTTAGAAAAAAGATGGATAAATTTCGTGAACTATCTACTTCTGATTGAGGGTGTGTTAACTAACTATCCCATGAAATTTTTAGTGCTGATGCATTACCATTTAAACGTCAATATCCTTTATCGTCTGCTTTGCAAAAGCATTTATATGTTGAAATTGATAAAATGATTAAGCCTGGTGTTATCCCCCAAGCTTTTAAAAAATGGAGAATATCATGTTTGTTTTGGCAGTCGTAAATTAAATTCCCTCACAATTCCTGATAGCTATTCTTCACCACATACCGACTCTATCTTAAACCGCTTACGTAACACTAAATACATATCTTTAACAGATCTTAAACAAGCTTTTTATCAAATACCTTTGAAACAATCTTCTCGTCGAAAAACTGTCTTTTGCGTACCTGGAAAAGGTTTGTATGAATTTAACTTTTTACCGTTTAGTTTATCTGATGCCCCTCAAACACTTTATCGTACGATGGACAAAACACCAGGTCAGATTTTTCACCAAGAACGTGCTTTCGTTTATCTGGATGATGTTCTAATGACCTCTAATACCTTGAAGACCATATTTTAACTTTAAATTTCGATGAAACCTGTAACGTTTCTATTTTCCATACGCATAAAAGTTTGCAAATAGATTTAGTTCCAAGTCGTTTTATATGCGACATGTCCTGTAATGTATTTTGTTGTTCCCTATTTAGTCGAATTTATAAAATAATGCTCATTGCAAAATGTATATTGTTATACATCTATAAGTTTAGGTTTAGATAGTACTGTTAAAATTTACCAAAAAATCGAAATAAGTAATAATATACATGATGTTCCATTGATAGAATTGAGTTTCCGCACTTTCTATTAGCGCTAAATGAATTCAATGTTGGAGTCATCTTGCTCAATGTTACGAATAAAACATTTAAAAATGTTGGGTAGACTTATTCCGAACAATAATACGTTAAAACAATGTTTCGTTTTTCAAGAGAATTCGTATTCACTTGAACCAAGTGTGATTTGCAAAAGTCAAAATTTTTGAAAAATTAACGATATCTTTTATATTTTTTATAACTAGAACTGTCCTAATAATCCAAAAATTTGTTAATAATATACAGGGTATTACGTTTGAAATAACAAAGTTGATAACTGTTTTTGGCAGAACCGGAAGTAGTAGAAGATTACCACTATTTTCAATAGATTGTGCACGTTAAAGACCAATTTCGTATTTGACTTTGCTTACTTTTTCATATTCAACTAACGACCAATAGCCGTAACACAAGCTCTGTGTGTGTATGTGTGTGCGTGTGTGTGCGCGCGCACGTGTGTGCGTGTATGTGTCTGTGTGCGCGTGTGTGTTATGTGTGTGTATTGATATGATAACGGTCGCACGTTGAAGCACCGTTAAAAGAGTGCTACGATAACGCCTCGCGTTGGGCGTCACTAAAGAGTGCTATGATAGAGGTACAGGAAATTGTAAAATTTGAAATTACTGACTTACCTTCCTTGTAACTTCTCTTTGCCTGGCTATCTCAACAGAAGTAATAGAATATACAAAATGGAATCAAACACAGCACAATATCATAAAGCATCCATACATTCAAACATATTTTTGCTCATACAAAAGAATATAGAACATTTACAGCATAGTTTCTTTCAAACATAAAATTATTCGTAGCAAGTACGTATTTTCTTAATTATCAAAATGTTCCTCACCTTATCTAGGTTAAAATTTACAGAACTCAAATCTCTTCTCTTGTGGATAGTTTACCTGGCTTTTATTGTCACGCTTGTAAGGTTTGTTTGGCCAAAAAGTCCTTGACAGATAGTCTATTTAAAAAGTCAGAGTGTTTCGAACCCTGGCCACAAACTTTCCTGGTAAAGATACATACAAAAATAAAATTATTATACATTTCAGACATATCATACTTTAGACTTAAATCAAATGACAAAATTCAAGTATCAGTTACAAACAATGTTAAAAAAGTTATATTTTCAAAAATCCACGAAGGGCTTTTCCAATTAAATATCTTCGGCTTCTTGACTTTATTTTAAATTGACGTTCAAATCCCAGTTTACAGAAACTTACATATTATTTAAATCTTTATTTAGAAACCAGTGTGCATCCTCGGAATTATTCAATAAAATTCTTAATAGCTTTCTATATGGAAGCATTTCCTATATTCATTGTTTATAATTACGTTTAGTAATTTTCATATTTATGTGCAGATAACGTTAAAAACGTACTTCTTTATTCACTGTTACATTTTAAATATTAAATTACAGTATGCGTATTGCATACTTCAAATAACGTCTTTGCGACTTAAATGAACATTTCGCGTTCGAATTCATGAATGACTGAATGATCTTTGTAATAAATGCTTCTATTTATATACCAAATTCTTTATTTCTAGAATGTAGTAGTATTTTGGTAATTCAAATTTCAATAATATACGCCTATCTGACGTAATATCTGGGAAATTCTCATTAGCGTTCAAAATTGCCTTGTTTTATTATCTCGTTAGTATTGATTTATATGCGCCTTCCGTCTTTGTTTAATACCTAAAGTTATTGTGGCGTCGCCTCCTATCCTACAGTGATTGTGAAAGGTAATAAATTATTCTTATCTATTTTACAGGTTTGTTTTACTGTTTGGACCGCTTCTTGGAATAAATGTTTATTTATTAATGCATACGAATTGACGTATTTTTCTCAATTTCTCTCGAAAGTACGAGAACATGTTTATATTTACAATGTTTTTATGCTATACAAAGGTTAATTAATAAGTGAAAATAAATGGCTTTGTATTTATCTTAAAATGATAGATTTGCGTTCGCATTGAATGCATTTTTAAGGTATCTTAAAATTAATTATTTTTACATATACAATGTACGTTATTTGCTATTTATTTACAATACACTTATAACATACAGGGTGATTATTTATACACACGCAACTGCATTTTTCGCTTGTACATCAATGAATAAAAGTACGCTTGTGTTATTCAGGGCGTAATCACGAATTTAGGGAAATTTATATTTTTTCCGGATTCTTTTATATCTTGGTGGAATTTATTTGCAGAATTTGGGTTTCAATGACCTCTAATTAATTAATTAATTAACTAACTAATTTAAAATGATCATTTGGGCTTTGCATAAAAGTCTAAGTTGTTATGGTGATGTAAGACTACAATATGGATTTATTTTTGATTAATAACAGAGTTAACACAACATACTGTAGCTGTTTCCTAAAATTAATACAGTTTTAAAATTGTTAATCGCTTAATAAAGCAATTGTAATTAGGATAAGTTTTGTGAACCAATGATCCAAAATGAATTATGTTAAGGAACTAAGAGTAATTGTGATAAAAGAGTCTATGAGTGTAAAATGTATACAATTGGTAAAGTTTTTGTAAGATCACCAAGGTGATTGTTGTTTATTAATTAATTGGAATTGAAAAATATAGATATACATGTTTCTAATTTGGCTCCTGTTTTATTAAAATTTAATAGTATTGAATCTGTAAAAAGTATTTATCAAGTAAAAAAGTAAATGGTGTAATAAGAAACAGTAAATATTAAATAGAGATACAACCGTATCATCGGCAGTCCCATAGTTGAGGCAGGATCTCAAAGTTGTCCAGCGAGTAGCATCAAATACGAGCAGGTGAAAACGTCGTAGGAGGTCGAAAAGGCATTTTTAAGGCAGAGGAATTGAAGATAGCGGCCACTTAAGGCAGGAAAAAAAGTATTGCGTATCCATGTTTTTATAGTTTTTGTTATATCTATTTGTATACTTAATTTTAAGCTAAAACATAAATGAGTAAGAAACTTTTGTAGACAGGTTCTACCTGAATTTGTATATGAAATCCGGAATCCACAGTATAAAGACGAATACGTCTGCCGCAGGAATTATATGTATTTATTTTATATTCCATTTTATACTGTAGAAATTAAATAGAGTTCAACCATCTGATTTTAAAAAGGTTTGTACTGAAAATAACATTAACGTAGGGCTAAACGTCAAGCACGCTTGAGATATTATTAATCCAAATACTTATTTGTCATTATTTGTGGAGTATCCAGCATTTAGGAGGGCACGATTAAATTCACAATTGAGAAGGCACTTGTTGGTTACGGAACCATCAACCAATAAGATAGCGCTTTTTACAATATTAGTAAAACCCTGAGATTTCATTTGGTAAAAGTCGTCGTTTATAATAAAAATTTTTATATGAATATATGAATTTAGCTTTCATGATTTTTCCGATCATTGTTACCAAACCAAACACATGCTTTTATAAAATTACATCCGCGACTTTATGCAAGGTCAAGAGATATTTTAATCTAATTTGTATCATAATGTTTCATAACAACTCTAAAAATAAAAATAATTTATATCTAGTTACATAACTCAATCAAATATTTAGTTCGTGCAATACGCGTTCCTCTTTCAATTTAGAATATCCAATGGAATATGTGGGGTAACTAGTCTAAAGATTTTTTGATTTTCGTACGTTCAATAAATTTACGTGGTGTTGAAGCTATAGAAGCATGTGTCCAAAGAATTTTTCTTTAGTGATTTAAAAGAACGTCAGGTGTTCAAACACGCAGATTGAGAAAAGTTTATTTGATTATTTTAATTTTAGTTTTATTAAACTACTCTTATTTACTAACCTTTGGGTTGAGAAGATCAAAACTAGCTCTAAGGTTTATAAACATTTTATTGTTTATATTAAAAATAGAAAGTTGCAAAAATAAGTTCAAGGCTGAATCCTGATTGATGATCCGGATCTGATACATTCCTTATTAGAAATACCAGCTATCATACAGCACTATTTGGAGTCGCCGTAATAGTTTTAGTTAAAGTAAAATCGACTTATAAAGTTTAAAGCTAACAGTGCGCTTTTTAGGCTACACAATAGAGGTTGCTGGGACGAGCCAAGCGTATCTGCCGCGCGAGTGCAAGATATAATTTGCTACCCCGATAGACTATAAAAACAAATAGTGTTAAGGATGAAGTTTTATTACAAAACTTTGATACATTTTAGGCAGTTTTTTGTGACATCCCCCTGAAATAAAAACACCTACTAAAAATAGTCTGATTAGAAAAAATTGAAAAGGTTTAAAAAATATCGTGAAGAATTTTCACCACAATTCATGCAACATAATTATTTAAAACTGCTTTCTAGGTTGGGTAAAAAATGATTGCATAATCTTGCACTTTGGAATTGTACAAAAGAATAGGAATACTGTATCCACTGAACCCAGAGTGTTATTACCTTCTTAATACTATATGTCTATTTGTGGAGATATAATTAGAAATTTATAAACGAAAATAACACCCTTTGAACATTCAATGTGAATTGTGGTGAGAATTGTTCATCGTTTTTAGGCTTCCGTTCCTTATAAGGTAAACGGAACCTTTATAAGATCACTCTCGTGTCCGTCCGTCTGTCTGTCTGTCACAGAGGTTTTTTTCGAAAACTATGTAACCTAGGAATTTGAAATTTGGCACAATGCTAGGTCTTTATGGCGCGCACATATATCGACAGTCAGAAAATAGAAAAAATATTTTTAGATTAAAATGGCGGGGATTAATTCGGTCAAAAGAAAAGTTTTAATAAATATAACGTGTGAGGTATCATTTGAAAGAAGGATTCTAAAAGGTTTCTAAAAATTTTTTTTTTATAATTTTCGGTCCAGTAATCTTCATGATATAGCTCAAAATGTGCCAAAAATGACAGCTCCCTCCTTGTTCTCCTACATTTCCAAAGCTAAAATTTTTATTTAAATAGGGATAGTAGCTATTGAATCATAGATTATCGGAAAACTGCAGGTTTTTTTGACAGTGTAATAGTTGCTGGGAAAAAATTTTTAAACACAGTAATAGACAACGTATTTACTAATGTACCAGTACAATGTGGGACAATGTATTCATTTTTCAGTTATCACAATCAAAATTGGATAAGATTTAAATATACATAAGAAATAAAAACAGCTTAATTTGGTTTATTGACTGCTCACTGTAGTATTGGTACGGAACCCTAATAGTGTGAGCTCGACTCGCTCTTGGCTAACTTTTTTTAAACCTTTTCCATTGGTTCCATTCAAACTATCTTTAGCAAGTATTTGCATATTTTCAATGGAATGTTACAGAAAACTACCTAAAATGTATAGTCAAAATCAGTTAAGCTGAACGATGACGCATCTTGTTAAAGCAAATGCATCAATGCAATCAGAACGTATTTCTAGCATTCTGGATTAGTTCAGTTGTTTATACAAAATGGTGCATGAAGTTTATATTGTGACAAATGACAAATACTAGCTGAGAATGTATGTTTCAGGGCTTTTATAAATGATCTTTTAATTTCTACGAATTATAAGAAATGTTTGTAAGATATGCAGTTGACAATGGCGTTAACATAAGTATAAAATACATTTTTCTTTTATAAAAATTAAACCAAAAAAGTTTAAGGTAAATTGGAAGTTTGGAACGTAAATAGACGAATATTTTTTTAGATGAATTGTGTTTAAATTAAGGTATTAATAATATATAATATGGAAATGGACAAGTTATTTTCAGGAATGTATATAAAATTTTGGTATAGAAATGTACAACAGATACTGGATCTTTAGGTTTGGAGCATGGTGTCGCAGATATAGTTGGTTTTTGAAAACATAAAGTGAATTTTCAAGATATTATATTATTATTAAGTATAAAGACGCGTGGGTTCTAATTGATTCGATAATATCTGAAGACTAATGATTATTGTTGGAATTAAGATTATTCACACGGTTATCAAGGAAATTGTAGTTTCGGGTTTTATATTATTCCCGTTTTAAATGGCTAGCAAGCATGGTTGTACATATAGAAGTGTATTTGTACATATTTAATTTTTATTTAATCAAATTTAGTATTAAACAAACAAAACGGTATTGTATTATTTTATTGTACTATTGCTCTACTACATTAAGAAAGTATAAATCTTCATTTTAAATTAATCAATTGTTCTGAAATTGACTCATCTTCATAAGAGTCATTGCTGCTTTAATCATCTAAGTTGTTAATAAGGGGCGGTACCACATCAAAGTTTTTTTCAATTTGCCACCATTCCATCATACATTTTTCTGAATGGTAAATGCATTTTTGCCAATATTTGCCAATATTTGCCATCTATTCTTCCAAGTGCTTCACGCCATATTACTTGTACATGTTCGTCATTGAATTGTTCATTAAATCTTCCAATATTTTTGTCGTAATAGCCTTTGCAATTACCCCAAATTAATTCTATTGGATTAAATTGGTAATGGCATGGATGGAGCCTTAATACTTCATGACCACTTTGTGCTGCAAGTTCAACAAGTATGTATATTTTTGGTTGAACATTTTCCTTTACTAATGCAAGTCATTCTCTTTTTAACATTGAAGTGTTGGCAAAAATGTTATGTGGAAGCAAATAATTACGTAATTCCTCTTTATTTGAAGAAGTGTTAGGAACCTTTTCGACTAATTGTATCCCTGAACATGATTGCCCAGACATTTGAAACAGAGGGCTAGTTTCTTTATAGACGCAAATCGACCCGAAATATCCAGTGCTTGAAAATTGGCACATCCGTATATATTGTGATTATTTCCGCAATACGGACAACCTTTCAAGCCTCGCTTATTCTTAGAAGCAACAGGGGAATTTTTACAATAAGTGATTGATGAGAATCAAATTTCAAACGAGATTGCGAAATAGGTTTAACCACTCGCTCACTTTTAATATCATCGTGAAGTTCCGAAGTTTTATTCTGCAACGTAAAAAAGTCAAACAATTCCTTACACGTCGGAATAGCAGAACCTACGCGCAAATCAACTGCATTTTGCAATTTAAAATCTAAATTACGGTAACATAGGGCGAATAACAAAAAATCCGCTAAGTCTCCGTCTTTAATAGAGATTTTGAGGTATTAACGGCGTTAAAATGAACATTTATAAAATTTGAAATTGTTCCAGAACCTATAAATTGCAAAATTTTATTTAAATAATAATTCGTAATTCGTCTGGGAGAGTTATAACGAGATTCTAGCTTATTAAATGCCTCAAGGTATAACTCTGAGTCGAGAGCTAAGTCCGAAGTAAGCGCTAACGCAAACCCCTCAAAACGTTGCGCAAGTAGTGATATTTCTGCATGACCAGCATCTGGTCATTTTCATGTACAAGACTCCGATAGAGGGTAATGAAATTTGTTCATTGTTCAATTGTACCATCGAAACATGGAATTTGAAGAGGTTTCAAGTAGCTACACGATGTAGAGCTCGCAGGGCTGACTTGAACTGGTTCAGAGGATTTACTTTTTATTTCGAAATATTTAGTGCGTATAACGTCGAAAACATCGTTAACCGAGGTAACATTGGAGTTTATTTCATCCTTTTCATCGACCGTAGAATTGTAATTAACAATGTCGTTATAAAGTTGATCATATTTATTCACCATAGATTGCATGCGGGAATATTTTGCTTCTAGTGCTGGTAATCTAGCCACCGTAACAGTTTTGATTTAGTCTGCTATTTCTGTTAACCCGGAATACAAATCTTCCAGCTTATTTTGCAACGCAATCTTTCTTGCCATTTCCGCGAATAAGTGAAATCGAACAAAATGTAACTATTAACAATAATAAAGAAGCATGCGCGATTCCATTGATTAGAATGTATACAAACAGTATCGCTTGAAATGAAATGTGACCAAATGGCATATGTGCGATAACGAGAATGTTGAACTTGAATTATGACCTTATCAACTCAACACTTTTACCTTCGTGATAAGCGCTTAATTTACTTCGAAAGTAATCACTTCAAATTTATTTGAATTAAACTATAAATTTGGATATCCGGATCGTTTGGACTATTTCTATGTTAACGCCTATATGAAATTATAGGGTTAATCCGAGAGAGGGTGAATGGGTAGTAGGGACAGTTTTGAATGGAAAGGTAGGAAGACCTATAGGGTTTAGTCGAAGTAGTAGCCAACGTAGTATCAGAGCGAGGTTTTCTGCGAACCCGAGACCGAACTCTCTCGCTCTAGCGAGGCCGGTACGGCATAATGGGGAGAGGATTCGGTAGGCGCGTACATAACCGCCCATCTTAAAATAACATGATTTTAAAGAAACAGAAACTATTCGATGAAAATAACAAAACTAAAGAATAATTTGGCAGCTAGGCATTTCCTCCTAGTTGTGGAATACGGTTTACCCGCCGATACTCGGGAATAAACAGAATTTAATGGGACCACTAATTACCAAGAAAAACTCGAAAACAAAAACATAAAGAGAAAAAAGAAACGCAATATAATATTTATTCTTTAGGGAGAAGCACTAATTGGTTGACAGACCGAATTAACTGACCGTTTCGAGTTTTCACAGCAGCCATGCGAACCACTCCATTGTTACCTGGAAAAAGGCTTTCTATACGACCAATTGGCTAGGACAGCGGCGAAGTGTTCGTACCAGAAATAAATACCACATCTCCCACAGAGAGGGGAGCGACCTCACGGTTCCACTTTGTTGTTTGGTTGAGAGTGTTCAAATAGTCACGAGACCAACGACGCCAAAATTGCTGAGTACGCTGACATAAGCGCTGCCAGCGGGAACGCAAATTGACATTTTCTGAAAACTGTACCTCAGGTAAGCTCAAAATAGGTCCTCCGATCAGAAAATGAACCGGTGAAAGATAATCAGAGCAGTTCACAGTATCAGTAGGATAAAAACATAAAGGACGACTACTTATAACCGCTTCTATACGCGTAAACATAGTGGTCAACTCTTCAAAGGATTGAGGTTGATTACCCAAAGTGCGAATCAAGAGAGACTTTGCCGATTTTACACATGATTCCCATAGACCGCCGAGATTGGGGTCATATGGTGGATTAAATCTCCATTCTATTTGTCGTGATGCTAGAATAGAAAAAATTTCCTTTTGATTTTTTCTGAGAAAAGAGTATGCCTCCTTCAAGGCACGAGCGGCACCAATAAAGTTCCTGCCGCAATCCAAATACACCGTTGCAGGAGCGCCTCGTCTTGATGTAAAGCGAGTGAAAGAAGCCAGAAACGTCTCTGTACTTAATTCTGAAACCAGCTCCAAATGCAATGCTTTTGTGCACATACAGACAAAAACACACAAATACGCTTTAGTGGACGGTGCATTTCGACGAAGGGATGTTTTCACCAAAAAGGGTTCCGCAAAATCCTTCCCGGAATGAGTAAAAGCTCGAGTTATTTGTACCCGAGGTGAGAGTAAATTTGCCATGATTGGCTGAGAGGGTTTAGCCGTCAAACGAAAGCACGTCAAACATTTATGAATGCGCTGACGAACTAAGGATCGAAGACCCAATATTTAAAACTTGCGTTGGATAAGAGATTGAGTCATCGAGGGACCAGAATGTAGAGATAGAAGATGATAATGATTACACAAAAGGGTAGCTGATATGGACCTTTTATGTAGTAATAAGGGATGTTTTTGTTCATAGGTTAACTGAGAATGTTGCGGGCGTCCGCCCACTCTCAGCAAACCACGTGAGTCAAGAAATGGAGTCAACTTACGAAAGATTGGGGAAAGAGGTTTTCCTGTTTTAATTTGAGAAATTTCCTCAGAAAAAGCTGAGTTTGAGTCAGTTTTACACCCATTAGCAAAGCGTCCAGAAGTTCGTTTGAAGAAAGTGAACCCATTAACTTATTAGTTGGCTTACGACAATTATGCATAAACCGTTTAACATAAGCAAGAGCATATTGTAGACGGATTAAAGAAGAAAATCTACTCATAAAATCACAAAAATCTGGGTTTAAAGTAGCTACTGCTAGAGTAGGTATAGCCTTTAGCTCAGGCACTTCTAGTACCGAAATGGAGGTATCATACGCTTGTTCCAGAAAAGGCAACTTATTGTAGTTGGGAGGACCATGCCACCATAAATTATTGTCTAGTAATTGGGCCGTGTTCAAACTCCTAGATGCGACGTCCGCAGGATTGAGTTCACCAGGAATATAATTCCACTGTGAAATATCTGTATTCTCACTAATTTGATTAATTCGATTTGCCACAAACGTTTTTAGTAAGTAAGAGGGGGTCTTTAGCCAAGTTAATACAATTTGAGAGTCGCAAAATAGCACAATTTCCCGTAGATTATAAGGAAATTGACCGGAAGTAAGAGAATGAGTTAACTGGGCTAGTAACAAAGCACCGCAAAGTTCCAACCGTGGAATAGTGAGTGTTTTCAACGGAGCAATCTTGGATTTAGCTTGCAAAAGTTTGCAAGATTCAAATTCGTCTGAAGAAGCGTGCAAATAGATACATGCACCATAACCTTTTTCGCTAGCGTCGCAAAATCCGAGTAAACGATAACTAACCCCACTTTGGGATAATCTACGAGGTATTTTTAATTGAGATAAACTGCTAAATTGATTACAATTTGCACATCACAAAGAATCTGGCACATCATCCCAACTCAGACGTTGAAGCCAAGGTTGTTGCAAAAACTGTTTAATTAGAAAAACTACCGGGGTCAACCAACCAATTGGATCAAAAATCCTTGCCATATAAGAAAGCACCGTACGTTTAGTTCACGCGCCTTCAAACGGAATTACGTTGTAAGTAAAATTATCCAAAGAGGGGTTCCAAACCAAACCTAAAATTTTGATGCCACTAACCTCATCAGGAAATGTTAAACTGAATTCTAGTTCAGTTTCTGGAAAATCTTGTAATAATTCTAATTTATTACTGGACCATTTACGCAACGAAAATTGTCCTAAAACCAGAATATTTATAAGTTCCTTTTGAAGTTGCTCGACGGATTTCAACGAATCTCCGCCTGAAATCACATCATCCATATAGGTGTGATGCGTGATAGCCTTTGCTGCCAGCGGGTATATACTTCCCTCGTCAGAGACTAATTGTCGAAGTACACGCTGAGCAAGAAATGCAGAGGGGGTGAGATCGTACGTCAGAGTTTTAAGTTCATTTTCTTGAACATGGTCGTGAATAGATGGCCGCCAGAATATGTTTTGATATTTACAATCAGAGGGTTGAAGTAGGATTTGACGGTACATCATGCGAATGTCCGCACAAACCGCTACTGCATGAGATCGAAAAGAACAAATTATTTCCGGAGGACTCCTTTGTAATTTGGGACCTGTACATAATCTTTCGTTGAAAGAAGTTCCTGTAGAATCTGGAGCGGAGCCGTTGAATACCACACACAATTTTGTAGTACTGCTTGTGAGTTTATGCACGGCATGATGGGGTAACATATAATCAGAAGGATTTTCCAAAATAATCATATGTCCTAGGCTAAGATATTCTTGCAAAAAGTTATTATAACTTTGCTTATTGGTAGGTAACCGCAATAGACGATGTTCTAACTTGACGTAGCTTTTATAAGCGACAGAACGATTTGTCCCTATAGGATCACATTCGGCCTTAAATGGGAGAGATACTGAATAACGACCCGTTTCGTCACGGCGATGTGTTTAGTGAAAATATGTTTCACAATAAAGATCCTCAGTATTGATTTTAGAAGAGGTACTTACTTCTTCCAGTTCCCAAAATTTTTTAATTTCACGATCGACAGAAGCAGAGGTTACAAAAAGTGAAGTCACGTTTACTGAATTGTTCAGTGTAGGAACTTAGCAGCTGGCCACCTTTTGGCTTTGAATGGGCTGGTGAGTCTGCTAGTTCAGGAGTAACTCTTCTCTTTACACTTTAACTTGTCTACTTAATATTATCTTTTTTATATTTTCATTATTTTTTATTTTATTACTTATTTCTTTTCTTGTCCTGATGAAGCCCCTTAGAAAAGTGGGCGAAACGTCGACCTTAATTTATAAAATGACACGGTCCCAACCCGGAACCATAAATATTTATAATTACAGTACAGGTGTTGTAATCAATCCAGTAATTTAGCCCACTGTTTCTTTTAGGGTTCTAGAAGTATGTAGAAACTAGGACGGCGACATAAGTAAATGAAATGTAACGAACTGTACCTCCACGTCAATGATTTTGGTACATACTTGCAGATCCTTTTTGACACGGTACCGCGACGATGATACAAAACGGCCCAAATAAATTGAATTAAATTAATACGCGACTAAACCTGTATTGAATAAAGTCACCCTCGGAAATAATATGTTTATCTTCTTAATAATTACGAACTTATTAATAACTAAACCTTATTTTAATACCGTAAAAAAACCAATAATTTGTCTGTTGGGTTAGGGTTACACTGTAGTAATTCGGAGTCTCTTCAATACACATACACACTCCAACGTAAAACGTTTCTATTAAGAAAAATATAATTGTGTAGGTTACAAAAGCTAATTTTTGTCAACGCGAGTTACATATCCTTCAAATCAATATATATATATATATATATATATATATATATATATACAGGGTGCCCACAATCTATCTCCGTATATGGGTAACTTTTTTATTATAGAAGATACAATGTTGGTTAAATTAGCAAAGTTGAAGAGAAATTTACGAGCAGTATGATGCTTTTTGAAAACTCACCTAGATGCTCAACTTTTTTAGATATTTGAAAAAACTGAAATTTGCCATTTTCTTCAAACGCTAATAACTTTTAACGGTTTAACCTATAGAGAAAATAAAAACTGCTTGTAAGGTAACTTTTACGTAGAATTCAATAGCGTATATGACAATTTTAATTGGAAATGGGTTTTAAGCTACAAACATAACCTCACTTTTTAAATGGAAACCATAGTTCAATATAACCCAAATGGAAAGGTTTTCTTTTCTGATTACCCTGATGTAAGGGTTGATGTACTTATTTTTAGTAGTTTCTTCATAATAAAGAAAAAACGATTTATTTATTTGCGGACATCAAGGAGTCCATGGATACATATTACAAACAAACCAAATGTGTAAAAATCAATAATGGAAACACAAGTTTATTGTAACTAAATTTATTATAAACTAAGAAAAATAAAATACTTAAAAAATAAACTATCCATACAATACAAATAACTTAATCAAAGGAAACAAAAATTAATTAATGCGAATATGCCCACTCCTACATTAACATATGCTTAAAATGACCTCCATTAGCTTGCAAACACATTTCGCACCTTTTAATTAGGTTTTGGTGCACCTTATTTAACGTTTGTGGTTTTATACTTGTAATAGCTGCTGTAATACTATCTTTGAGTTGCTCAATGTTATTGGATTTTTAGCATACACTACATCCTTTACAGTACTCCAAAGAAAAAATCCAGTGGCGATAGTTCTGGTGACCTTGCCGGCCATGGAACAGGACCTGCATTGCCAATCCAATTTGGAAAACTATTATCAAGATATTCAGAAACGGCTTGAGCATTGTGAGCAGGTGCACCGTCATGCTGAAAATATTTTAAGTTTTGCAGTAAATGAAGTGGCAAATTATCAAGTATTTCTTGCAATTCGTTTTGTAGAAAATTCAAATAGTGTACACCATTTAAATTATAATTATAGAAGAAAGGCCCAAGTATTTTATTACCAAAATGGCACACCACACATTTATCGAAAATTGATGTTGATCCCGCCTTTCTTCTGTTAAATGGGGATTTTCCTGACTCCAGTAGACTGTATTTTTTCTGTTAAACATGCCTTTGTTAGTAAATTTTGCTTCGTCGGTAAATATAATAGTGTGACTAAAACCAGGATTATTATTTGTTTCATTAAGAAACCACCTACAAAACTGTTGTCTTCTCTCACAATCCCCATGATACAGTGTATTGCTAACATGGGTTTTGTATGGTTTGTAGCGGTTTTGTTTTAAAATTAGGCGATCTTTTTCTGTAGAAGTAGCGCACTCAATTGCAGTTTCTCGGGTGGACGCTGTTGGCTTAAAATTTATGTAGGCTAACACACGTTCTTCATCATCAGTTTTGAATTTTCTTTTATCAGTACTGGGTTTTATAAAAGCACCAAACCTTTTTAAATTGTTTTCTAATTTATAAAACAATCGTTTATCTGGCTGCCTTCTTTCCAAATATCTTTCATAATACATATCACCAGCAGCATCACAATTTCTGTTACAGGCATAGTAACAAAAGAGCATGTCATTTTTTTCGTCGTTTGTATACATTCTCTATTATAATCAAATAAATTTAAAAGTCTTCTACACAAAATTTGCAACCCAAAGCAAATAAACACTTTAACTAATAATATCTGACAAATGCCAGTTGTTTTTTGTTTATTTAAAATATGTATCCATGGACTCCTTGATGCCCGCAAATAAATAAATCGTTTTTTCTTTATTATGAAGAAACTACTGAAAATAAGTACATCAACCCTTACATCAGGGTAATCAGAAAAGAAAAACCTTTCCATTTGGGTTATATTGAACTATGGTTTCCATTTTAAAAAAGTGAGGTTATGTTTGTAGCTTGAGAACCCATTTCCAATTAAAATTGTCATATACGCTATTGAATTCTACGTAAAAAGTTACCTTACAAGCAGTTTTTATTTTCTCTATAGGTTAAACCGTTAAAAAGTTATTAGCGTTTGAATAAAATGGCAAATTTCAGTTTTTTTCAAATATCTAAAAAAGTTGAGCATCTAGGTGAGTTTTCAAAAAAGCATCATACTACTCGTAAATTTTTCTTCAACTTTGCTAATTTAACCAACATTGTATCTTCTATAATAAAAAAGTTACCCATATATGGAGATAGATTGTGGGCACCCTGTATATATATATAATATATATATATATATATATATATATATATGTATAATTAAATAGAATTATTAAAACTTAAGTTAGATGCAACAATGAATAATTGAAGGACATATTACAAAAGGTTAATGGACGTTTATAAACCAGACATGAGAACGGATGTGAATACTTTGTATTCCAGACGTAACATGACACTGCAGGTGCAGGTCACAATAGATTGTAAGAACAACTTATTGTTAGAATTAGGATTACATAAACACCCTCGAGAGCCCAAGATGGCCAGTCAGTCTAGAGCTTCACAACTTTAACATTGTTGGTTGTTCAAGCCACTCAATTTAGTTTAATTAATTTAATTAGTGAAAAGTAACTTTGATTGTTAAACGTTAATTAATATAACGCAACCACTTGTTAATTTCCATTGTAATTTCTTTTTTAATAAAATTGTTAGAAGAGTTTTTGGGAGAAGCCTTTTTAAAAAGCCGCTCCAAGAAGCTTGAAATCTAACTCGTGCCCAAATCTTTTAATATAGTTGTAACCGGAAATTTAAAATTTTGCCAAACCCTTATACCAAGGGAGGACGCTGTCTTTAATCTGTGTGACTGCACCCCGCACAGGACCTATATTTAACCTCTAATCCGAACGGGAGCGTATTTTTGTGAAAAGCGCAATAGCTTTCAAGTGATCCGTGTTAGAAACTGAATACACAGCTTGGGATTAATAGCTACACGCGAACCAGATTCATCCAAGAAGCCACTATTTTTCTATTACTATAGCTAATCATGGACGCCAAGGGAGTAGAGTGACCACACCAGCAAATTTAGAATTTTGCCAAACTCTTACTTTTCGAAGTAAATAAGGCCTCTTGAGCGTGTATTATAACATTCTTCGACAAGGTCTCTAGCTTCGACTCTATTGTCATCCAATAAAAGTATATTATTTGAAAAATGTTTGTTATACAGTCACAGGAGAATCACGTCTGCGAATCAATTCAGTTTTTGGGTCAACACTTATTTGCATACTCCATTGGGTCATTGTAGCCTTCAAATAATTAAAATTAATCGGTTTTAGCTAAACGCAAGATACCAAATGAGTGAAATATTGAAATACTTTTGTAATTTTCCTTTAGAAACTTTACTCTGATACATTATAGAATTCAAATATTTAGCATGAAAAATATAATATATATACAGTTTTAGTTTGTTGATGCCAACTTGGCCATTAGCCAGTATCAAGCTAAATTTGAAAAGTTTCTTATACTATTTTGTGCATCCCAATATGCGTCGTGAAATTCAAATTTTTAGCATTACAAATAAAAAAGTTACAAACAAACCAAAATTTCACATGCAACACTATGCGTTTATAATAAGTATCAAGTTCTTTCTAAATTTCTTTTTACCGTCATTTTGCACCTTAAAAAACCCGCCTAAAATGCGTCCTGAAATTTCTATCTATAGTATTAAAAACAAAAATGTCGTAAATGAAGCACAACAATTTATGTAATTGGAATTTAAAATATGCCACACGCCCAAATGTACAAATATCTCGGGCGACTCTATTCTGGTTGAATAAAATTAGGAAATTCAACTTATCGTGATACTTTTATTTTTCGATCCAGGAGGATTTACAAGTAGGTGTCAAAAAGTATTTGAATTCGCCATATACCGGGTGTAACAAAATAAGTGTAAAACATTTCAGGGGATGATTCCTCATCGTAAAAGAGATAGGGTCTCTCATATAAAGAATCTTCATTGGAGCATCCCTTGTCAATATACAGCCCTTTAAAGGGGGTACATAAAATTTGTTTTTCATTTTTTTACAAATACTAAAAAAGTTACAAAATTGAACAATAAATTAGTTTTGTTTATTCATCTTTAATGATACTTTGATGCAGGTAGTAACTATAAAATAACAATAATAATCCAGTTCGCATTTATGACGACGATGTATCTCTGTAGTTGTTTGTAAAATAATTTTTTTCTGCGAACTGGTTAATTTTGGGCAAAAATTCAAGAGACATTTTTTGTTTAGAATGAAATAAGCTATTGGAAATAAATTTTTAAATGGCAAACAAATAATAAGACAAAAAGTTACATTGGAAATAAATTTTAGGGGTTGCGTTTTCCACCCCTTAGAACCATGGGATAAACCAAATAAATTACTGAGTAAGTGTATTTTTGATAGTAAAAATGTCACCTTAATTTCAATTTTGTAACTTTTTTAGAGTTTGTAAAAAAAATGAAAAACAAATGTTATGCACCCCCTTTTAGGGGTTGTATCTTAACAAGGGATGCTCCAATGAAGTTTCTTTATATGAAAGATTCTATCTCTTTTACGATGAGGAATCACCCACTGAAATGTTTTACACTTATTTTGTTACACCCGGTATATTACGCGTACGAGGACCAGAATGCATAAAACCTGTGAATTTCCTTAGACGGCAATTTAATCTTCGAATTCGACTTTAAGGAGTATTCATTTTGAGGCCTTATCGAATTATCAACTAAACCTATAAAGTAATCTCGGCAACCACAAGGAATAGGCAGATGTAGACCCTGTGACGATTTCAACTAGAAATTCTGGGTAAAATCCACAATCACATGGAGTAGGCAGACTGAGATCTTAATTTCTAGGATGTCTGGGGTAATTTTGGTACCATCAGCTGGCCGGTCGTACTGACCAGCACACCGTCAATACAACGGCATTGCCTATGTTGGCAAGCAGCTCCTGCGAAACTGTCTATGTTCATCAACAATTCTGCGACGTGTAATGCCTTGGCGTTACGAGGAAAACACATCAAATGCAAAAGGAGAAAAATTAATTTCGAATGCATTGATTAATATTGAAGCACTGTATCATTTTGATTTTATGTATAATAGTAGTCAGTAAGCGCTAGTGTGTTTCGTGACTTAGTTGATTCACGTGTTACTACTAAGCCCAAGGTCCTGGGTTCGATTCCGGACACGGACCACGTGAAAAATGTTAGGCGAACATTTTTCTTAAAAATATGCCCTCGTTCGGATGAGAGGTAAAGTGTGGGTCCCATGTGTGAGCATTATCACACATGTTAAAGATACCTACCTTGCCTGAAATAGCTCGGATAGCCAAAATTCAAAATTCCCAAGTTAGGAAAAACTCGCTTTCTAATCAATTTTAGGTGCAGAGTTAGAAAATCAAATGTAGGGTCAGTAGGCGCGGTATTGCTGTAAAATTGGTAGTTCTATTAACCTAAACTTAGAAACCATAAAACAATGGTTTTGTCAATGTGAAATACATATTCGGATCAAACTTAGGTTCATTAATTATTTTAAAACCACAAAAGTGTAAACAAATTATTTATAACTGTAAACATTTAGAGTGGAATCATGTCAATT
The DNA here is from genome assembly GCA_036346225.1 of Platerodrilus igneus. Classification (NCBI taxonomy): domain Eukaryota; kingdom Metazoa; phylum Arthropoda; class Insecta; order Coleoptera; family Lycidae; genus Platerodrilus; species Platerodrilus igneus. Next base: position 12,077,489 of record JARFIW010001599.1, read on the forward strand.
TTTTAAGACAGCTTAGAATTATGAAGAAATAGTGTATTTATTAATATACATCCCAAATATAAGAGCTTTTTTAAATTTTAGTTAAATGAGTTAGAATCAATGTTATGTTTAAAGAAAACCTCAGACACACTTTAACACAATGTAATAGAAAATTATAGACGTTTTGTGGGTTATATTCGGGAGTATTAAATTACAAATAGTTATATTTTCCCTACGATGTAACAAATGTTACATTGTATTTACTCAGATTGATTTAAAAAATGCAAGTCATGGATTCGCGGTTCTTGCGTGCTGGGACACTATAGAATCACGCTGGATCACGTTTTTCATGCCATACATACATAACAACTAATAACATAATCTCCTCCCTCTGAACACAAGCAGGAGATGAAGTGATTGACAGAAGATCCGTCCGACGGGAAGGAACCACAAATCAATTACTTACAAACCATAAACACCGACAAATATGCGGGTAATCAGTAAAAATTTGGTTTATCGTCAAATACCCCTTTAATTATGGAATAATAAATGGGAGTCCACGTACCGACCACAGACTTTCGACATAACCTAAAACGTTAACATATGGACCGATTGGTTCTTAGCAAAGTCAGTTTAGAATTAAATGCTCCATGATTAGGTAAATTACTCTTGGTTCCAATGGACTTGTAGTCACTTGAAGACATAACTGTAAGTCATACTTTCTTAAAAATTAGAAGTTGTTATTGGTGGCGTTGATAGATGATGATCGTGTTATAAATTGTTGAAATACTGCATAGTGTTTTAGAATCTGGGGATTTCAAGTTTGATTGCAACTGATTGTGATAGGTAACGATAAAGGCTTTGATGTATTAAGAATGAACTAAAAACGAAATTTTACCATCTTTTTTGTATATATTTTGTAAGTGAATAAATTTAAAATTGTGGTACCCATACTTGTTTCAGGAATGCTGAAATAATGTTACTATAAAAATGGACTTAGGTAAGGCGAGTTAAGATTGTTGTTGTTTTATATTTTCAAACACACAGGTGACATTTTGTAAGATAAAGTCTATTTTACAAGAGAGTACAGTAATTAACTTCCAAACCCTCCTCTTTTTTCTCGATTGCTCATTGTCTAAAGGGATTCTTACTAGATTAAATTATATAAGCTGTCATGCATAACCTATACAGTGATTAAAGGCTGTTCAAGGTAAATGTATTCATGAAGTAGCTTGACTTTGCAGCTAGGTAATTTTTTTTATTGCCCAATTTTGTTCTATTTTCTTCCATTTATTTGTATAGTGACTCACTCTCGCACCACTGTAGTTAGTTTGCATCCTTATTTTTTACAGAATTCCCGCCCATTCTGGGCAATTCAAAATTTAATAATTTATCGATTTATTCACACGTAACAGACACCTTCTGTGTATGCCAGTAGCTTTTGCACCAACCATCAATTCAACCAACGGTTTCAGTTCAAGCCTTCACGACAACCGGCAGGTTCCACGCTGTCCTCTACGTTACCCAGTAGTTCCTGCGGCATCCTCCACAATGCGCCTCCTTGGATTAGATAGCTTCCCGTAATACTAATCCCAAGGTCTTAAATTCGATTTTCAGAAAAATGCACCTTTTTAGAATAAAAGGCTACATGTAGATTCCCTGCGTATTGTCACACACATCAAACATCCTACCCTGCTTGGTGTGACAAAAGTGCAGTTAAATTTTAAATTTGTAAGTAAAGGAAAACTTGCCTCTTGGCAAATCTTGTACCTTCGGGTGGAACATTGAAGAATTTAAATATATGACATCCTCCGCGCCAGTTCTTGAGTCACCTACAGTGTGCGGGAAATTAGTTTCAGGTGCCGGAGGCTCAAATCTCTTCTCGAACACCAACGATTCTTTTAGTAACTTATTATTAATAATAAGCTTATTATTGTAAGTATTGTTATTGACTTATTTGTGACCTTGAATAAATTTTACATACATGCATAACATTCACTCAACCTCGATATAAGAAGTAAATCTGTTGTCCGTTCAAAACTTCTTGCAGCCAAAACATTCGATTAGTTTTAACTATGGTCAAGTTTCTGCTAGATTTGTACGCCCATTTGAATAACATGAATTGTGTACATTATTATTATGTAAATTGTGTTTGGACGTCGAAAGCATAGAAAAACGAAAAAATGTAATTTATTCAAAGAATTTATGGCTACATTAATTTTTCACAATTAATTATTTTGACAAATTATCATCTTTTATAAAAAGTTCTAAAAAGATTAAAAATAACTGGATTTTATTTTTGGCTTTACTTGAAAGAAAAGATACTGAATTCTAAGCGCCACGTGCATAATATATGTAACCTATTTGACGTTTCAGTGAAGCGTTCGGTGGCTTTGTAAAATACACGTACCCTTAATAAAAATATAACTTAAGTGTCTACTACATTCCAAGTCAATGTTGTAGTTTAGACATCTATTGCATATTAGGAGATGCTTTAACACAAGATCTGCTTACACAACTCAACAGCGTGATGTAATACTTTCAGTATTTTTAGATAAGCATTTACACATAACCATGTAATTTATTCATTACCTACCGCTTTGCGCTACTTTACTAGTAATGCATTACACCATAAATCAACTCCGCACGTGCATTTGGCTCGTACACTAATTTCTTTACTGCAATGGAGTATTTTCTAATAACCCTAATTATGACCAATTCTGCTTAACGTACTGCTAAGTGTTACAGTTACTTTAAATGCCACCTGTCAAATAATTTCCTGTATTATTAAATTTTGTATAAACTGACATTGCGGTTATAAATAAGAGAGATGTGTTTATCACTGACTTCATTATGAAAAACATCATAATCTTTTAAAAACTTTTATGAAACTTCAAACCTAATTTGTTGTAAACACAACAGTTTCTAAAATATCGATAGTGTGCTTGATTGTTATTTTGTTGTTTTAAGAAATGTCAATGTTATAGCTCAATTTCTACAATCGAAATTTGAACTTTTTCTACGTCATTCGTTTGTGCATCGTAGGTGCACAAATGTGTTCAGTGAACGATTGTTTGTGCACCTCTCTATACTAAGATACGAAGAAAACGAAAATGGGGGGTTTTGAAACGGCAGCCCTCCCCACCGAAGAAATTTCGGATTTTTTTATAGCCGATCGTTTGTGCATTGTAGGTGCACAAATGTGCACGGTATACGAACGTTTAAAATAATTCGAAATTTCTTTGGTGAGGGGGCTGCCGTTTCTACAGCCCCTTCACTTTATTTTCTTTGTATCTCCGTATAGAGATGTGCACAAACGTTCGTATACTGTGCACATTTGTGCACCTACGATGCACAAACGATTGGCTATAAATAATCAGAATTTTTTTTGGTGGGAGGGGGGTTGCCGTTTCTACAGCCCCTCTTTATTTTCTTCGTATCTCCGTATAGAGATGTGCACAAACATTCGCATACTGTGCACATTTGTGCACCTACGATGCACAAACGATTGGCTATAAAAAAACAGGAATTTCTTTGGTGGGGGCTGCCGTTTCTACAGCTCCTCCACTATATTTTCTTCGTATCTCTATATAGAGATGTGCACAAACGTTTTTATACCGTACACATTTGTGCACTTACGATGCACAAACGATTGGCTATAAAAAATCTGATATTTCTTCGGTGGGGGGCTACCGTTTCCACAGCCCACTATTTTTATTTTCTTCGTATCTTTGTATAGAGAGGTGCACAAACGTTCGTTCACTGTGCAGATTTGTGCACCTACGATGCACAAACGAAAGGCGTAGAAAAAAGTTCAAATTTTGATTGTGGGGGAGGGGGGGCTGTGGAAATTTAGCCCACAATGTTATGCTTTTATGAACCCGTGCTTTTGGAAATAAAAATCTTGCTTCTCAAGGAAGGTAGTTAAAAAATGTGTAGTTTAACGTGTCCCAGTGGGACAGCGACATGTTAAACCATTGTTACCGCAAAAGGTGATTCTAAAATGAGCCAGAAATTATAAAAGCTAATAATATTATTCTCGTGAGTGTTAGTAGTTTTGTGTGGTTTCTAGGCGTTTTCGCCCGCGATAGTTTTCGCCCCATTGTCCATTTTCTCCCAGTATAATTATCGCCCAATGCTTTTTTCCCCCAGACTGTTTGCTCCCAAATCAGTTATCGTCTCTCTGTGTAATTTTTATCCCAAATTATTTCCTCCCAACGCAATGTACGTCCTAGACTGTTTGGTCCCAAGGACCTTTATTCGTGGTAAATATACACTCAAACAAATGTATTTAAAATAAAAAAGCGAAATTTTAACAAATTTAATATGTGTAATATAGTTCGGTGAATATTTCAACAAAATATAAAGGCTTGGTAATGGTATCCTTGAGTGTGTCATATAGGGTCTATAGAATTATGCTTAACACTACAAAGACAATATTAGTCAATATTTCTGTTGTTTAAATACAGGAATGTGACTAAAATTTAAGGTAAATTCCCAAATTTTACTTCATTTAATTTTAATTCCCGGTCTAAAAAATTTACTTAAACCCCAATGTATAACTTGTCTCAACTATGTCAACGACAACTCCAAGTGGTTAATAATATTTTATCAAGATAAGATTTTATTTAAGTATTTTTAAGTTGTCAGTTGGCACATCATAATATTTTTTGACTGTTATTTTGATTATTGTTTATTTTTTAAAAATTTTTATATAATATCTCTAATAAATTATCAAAATATAAACTAATTAAAAAATATTTTGTAACATCTGTGGAGTTTCCATTCTGAACGGACCTGCACCTTGACGAAGTTCTAAAATACTAGAACGGGTAGAATAGCTTGCGTGAGCTAAAGAGCCAACTTATATGTCTAACTAAATTAGTAGGGTCTTTAGCGAGGAACCAAACTAGACAGGTCCCCGAAAGAGGGCATCAGCTTTTTCGGCACTTGGAGTGGCAGAGACCATAGGGGGTCGGTATGACATTCTAAGACACACTACTGCGATGTGGTAGGCAACGAGAAACCACCACATTACCTCCCAAGTACACTTCGTACAGAAATTGTTAGTAAAGATGATGGAATCCTCTGGGGTAAAAAATACCGGAGGTAAAATAGTCCCCTATTCGGAACTCCGGGAGGGGACTACTTCGGGGGAAGTGATCCGAAAGTATAAAAAAAGATCCGTGAACATTCTGCGAGTCGGAGCGTGAAATGTTGGAAGTATGAAGCAAGTAAGTAAGCTAGAGAACCTGAAAATCGAATTGGATAGGTTAGCACTAGCGAAGTCCGCTGGCTAGAGGCGGGGGAATTTTGGAGTGTAGACTTCAGGGTAATTCATACAAGATCAGAGGAAGGAAATTTGGGCGTGAGGATAGTTATGCGAACAAGATGGGGCGACGTGTAGAAAACTTACAAAAGAACGAAAGAGTACTCATGGTTAGATTAGAATCTGAACCGGTAAAAACAGTAATAATACAAGTATACATACCTACCCCTTGCTACAGTGAGGAAGAGGTGGAGGCGATACACAAAGATATCGAAGACTAATATACGTAAAAGAACATGAAAATTTTATAATTATAAAGGATTTTAATGCTGTGGTAGGTGAGGGTAGGGAAGGAGCAGTAGTAGGTTTATTTGGTTTGGGGCACGAGAAATGACAGGGGAAATATGCTGATAGAATTTTGCGACAAGAACAATTTAACCATTACAAATACATTGTTTCAACATCATGCTGGAACGTGGAAGATGTCATGAGATATAGGAAGATATCAAATAGATTACATTATTGTTAGACAATAGTTTAGGAAACAAGTCATAGACTGCAGAAGCTATTCAAAAGTAGACACTGACCGTCATCGTAATTATGAAGACAGCACTTAAATTTAAAAATTTGAAAAAGAAACGGAAAAAGGCACTTTGACTTTGAGAAGCTAAAAGATAAAGATATTCACGAAAGATTTGAAAAAAGTCAAATGAATTGCTGAAAGATATTGGGAAAATTTCTGATACTAAGAAAGTAGAAACAGAATTCAATAACATTAAATCGAGTTAGACATGGCGGCCAAAGATATTCTGCGGTATACACAAATAGAAAATAAAAAACCATAGATAACAAAGGATATCCTGAATTTAATATAAGAAAGGCGAAAATACAAAAATAGATCAGCCTAAACAGGAAAACAGAGATAGAAAGCCATCAAATGGGAAATTATTCGCAAAAGCAGGAAAGCTAAAGAACAATGGATTGATGAAAAGTGCAAAGAGGTACCTACAAACTAAGATGGAAATAGGAAATACAGACGAAGCATACAAATTTATTAGAAACCATATAGCTAAAATATAAGGAACGCGGGAGGAAACGTCATTGTAGAAAATGCAGAGAAAATGATTAGATGGCAAGAATGTATAGGTAAATTATATGTAGGAGAGGAAGTAACAGCATTAGAACAGGGATGTCGTATACTTAAAGACGAGTTTGAATTAGCATTAAAGCTATATGTATGAGACGGCGAGATACTCAAATATTTCAAACGTAGCATCATAGTAACTATACCAAAAAAAGAGGCACGGATAGATGTGAAAATAAGTTTGACAGCACAAGTTTCAAAAATATTAACTAGAATTGTACAAAGACGAATGGAAAAATGGGCTGAAGAAATACTAGGAAAAGATCAATTCGGGTTTAGGCGAAACAGTCAAACACGGGAGGCTCTTTTAGTTATGAGGCTGATAATGGAGAAAACAATAGAAAAAGGGGGAAACGTGTAAATAGGATTTCTAGATCTGGAAACAGCAATCGACAATGTAAAATGAAAAAAAAATGTTCAAAATACTCAAAAAGATTGGAATGAGTACATTGCTTATACAAAGAGCAAACAGCGGTAATAGAATTAGAGCAGGAAAGTAGGGAAGTAAATATTAGGAAAGGGGTGAGACAGGGATGTGCCTTATCCCCATTAATTTTTAATTTGTACATTGAAGAGGCAATGAGTACTGTCGAATGCAGGAAGACATTTGGAATTACTATGCAGGGAGAAAATATTGATATGCTTAGATTTGCAGATGATATAGGGGTATTAGCATCTAGCTAAGAGGAGTTGGAAGCTGCTCTTAATGAAATGGAAACACTTCTAATAGAGAGATACGGTATGAAAATTAACAAAAATAAAACTAAAGTTTTAGTATGCAAAGGAGGGGAAAATAAATCAAAAACAAGAATACAAATAGGTAACGAAAACTTACAAGAGATTAAGGATTTCTACTACCTAGGAAGTCAAATAACGCTAGATCGGAAAAGCACAAAAGATATAAAACAAAGATTAGCACAAGGTCGTGCTACATTTAACAAGAAAAAGCAACTACTGTGTTCCAAGACAACAAACATAGAAACAAGGAAAAGATTGCTTAAAACATATGTGAGGAGCACAGCACTGTACGGCTATGAAGCCTGGACAGTAGGAGAAGCAGACGGGAAAAAGGTAGAAGCCTTTGAAATGTGGTGCTACAGACATCTGATGAAGATATCATGGACAGACAAAGTTAAGAATAAAGAGGTACTAGAAGTGGTAGGGGAGGAAAGAAATATGTGGAAAACAGTAAAAAATAGGAGCGATATAACTACGCAAACGTAACCAATATAAATCATTATGGTGCTTGTGAAAATAATAAAATGGCAGACATAGATTGGCTAAAATACTTTTTAAATCGAATCGACTATATTAGTTTACGAAAACAACAGGCTACAGGCATCGTAAGATCCACAGCATTTAATAAATATAATGTGATTCTCTTTTTTGATGTAATGCGAAGATTTAAATTTGCGTCGCCGTGCAGCTAGCATAAGCTAGCACCCTAGTCCTATAGCTAACACCATTCAATTACCGCCGATATAACTATTAATTACCGGGAGGTGCTGGTGTAACGCTAGCTCTGCCGCCTATCCCAATAATTCAAAATCTTTAACACTAAATAGCCTATACCTAGCACTAGCTAGCACCGAAATCCTGAAGCTAGCACCACTCACATATCGATGATACAGCTATTGATTAGGGGGAGGCAGGGAAGTGTAGCACCACTCCATAACCTTAGTAGTAGAGAGCGTACACATAGCAATAGCTAGCACCAAATCCGAAAGCTAGTACCACTCAAACAACCTAGATAGCACCATTGATTAAACGGGGGATTATAGTGTGACGCTAGCACCTGTTCGTGTTCCAAATATAGTCATGCTTTTAGTTTTAGGTAGCCTACAGTTAGGACAAGCTGGCACCAAATAAATACCAATAAAATGTACAAATAAAGACAAAAGAGAATTATTATAGAAGGAAACCAAAAATCTTCGTTTAAAAAACTTCGCAGTTTGAACAATATTGTTATTGTTAGGATTTACTATAATTACATTAATTAATTTCACGTGATATTATTATAGAAATAGCTTCAATGGGATCCGTCAATCCCCCCTCTCTCACCGTTAAGGAATTTTTACTCGACACCTAGGGTCTCATTGCTTATAGCTACACCAGTTAGCACTAATTTTGGAAAGCCGGCACTAACGCCGTTTTTGATATGTGATGCTCTGGTTTGCTTCGAAACTTAGCACTAGCTAGTTCACATCTAGCGCTAGCTAGCACTCAACTATCAAATATAGCACCTCAAACACAAGAAGGCGGCGATTTTCCAAATATTTGCGTCAGACTCTCTCAGTTGTTCAAAAAATTTAAACTCCAGTGTCTCCTTGCTTATAACTAGCTCCGAGGTGGAAAGCTAGCTCCAAAGCTGATTCGGAAATATGGCCTATTTTATTCAGAGCGCGCAACTGTTCGTTAGATACCCGTCGTTGCTCTGATTTGTTCCAAAACCTAGCACTAGGTAGCTGGGAAGCAGCATCAACTAACACCCAACTCAAAAAGCTAGCAAGAAGATGGCAGCGAGTTTTTAAAAATGTGGCAAAAACCTGTTTCATTAGTTGATTCCCCAATCTGTCATAAAATTAAAACATCCTAACAATTTTTATTATTAAGTTTAAGCGTACGTAAAAACATATCGTTAATAATCAATAACATCTATAAATTTATAATTAATAATAAATTTCAAAATCAAATCTAATTTAACATTTAATATAAGTTACTCTTTCGCAGCAAGCAGCGGCGGAGCTTTCACCTTGGTCCCGCCATCTATAATACCCCTTTTCCCAGAAATAAAACGTAGATTCGTTTTACGATGATGACATAAATTAGCAAAGGAAAACAAGATTTATTGTCTAATAACAATATCAAACAAGTTTAACACAAGACCGACGAATGCTGCCTCGACTGGAATCCAAATAAAAACTAAGAAGACGCTTAATATTTCCGAATTGGTTTTGATGCTAGCTTTCCCATTTCGGTGCTAGCCTATAAGCAATGATGCGTCTGAGTTTTAATTTTTGAACAACTGAGGGGGACTGATGCAAATATTTGAAAAATCACCGCCGTCTTGTGTTTGAGGTGCTACCGTTTATAGTTGGGTATTAGCTGGTGTCAGATGTAAATTGCCCTCTCCCCGGATAAATAGACCGTATCTCCAAAACGGCGTTAGTACTAGCTTTCCAAATTTAGTGCCAACTGATGCAGCTTTAAAGGCATAGATTTTGGGTAAAAATTTGTTGGGGGGGGATTGAAACTATTATAATATCATGTGAAATTAATTAATGTAATTATAGTAAATCCTAACAATAACAACACTGTTTAAACTGTGAAGTTTTTTGATATTTTGTATAATAGTTCTTTTGTCTTTATTTACAGATTTTGTTGGATGCCAACTGGTGCTAACTGTACGCCATCTAGAACTAAATTTATAATTATATTTGGGATACCAATAGGGGCCAGAGTCAGAACCCCCCGTAATAAGTGGTGCTATCAAGATTGTTTGCGTGATGCTAGCTTTAAGATTTAGGTGACAGTTAGTAGTAGGTGTAGGCTATCTAGTGCTAAAGTTGGAGTTATTGGAATGCGAGGCGGCTACGTTTCGCTATCCCCAGTGAACAATATTTATATTGACAGTATTTGAGTGGTGCTAGCTTCAGGATTTGAGTGATAGTTAGTGCTAGATGTAGGCTATCTACTGCTAAAGGTTTGTAGTTATTAGGACACATCACACTAGCTTCTTCAGGTAATTAATAGTTATATCGCCGGTAATTAAATGGTGCTAGCTTTAGGACTAGTAAGTGCTAGGTATAAGGATCTAGCGCTAAAATATCTATATAAATGGTGTAACGTAAGGGGGGGGGGGGGGTGACGAAGCCCACCTGCCATATGACTCGTGATACTCAATATCATATCACATCTGCCGGTACGCACATTTAAACAATATATCTTCTGACCTTGTAGATACGAAGTACAAGGTTGTTTCGATCTACCGCATTCATGTAGTGGGAATATACTATTGGATATATCCATCGTTACTACACACGCTAAAATTTAGAGGTTACTGAGCAGCGATACTTCCGTACTCATACTATAACGACAAACATGGCTTATCTCTCAGGCGATAAGATTATTTTACATTAATAAATTATGACTGCATAAATATATATTCAGTGGTGATAGATAGTAAATAAGTTAATAAAAACAACCGGTGGAATTCCTTTGATCGTTTAAGTAATATTTTCATGAAATTGTCCCTTTAAATTGGTGAGTAGCGGTGTTGTTATGTATAATCTTTTTTTGTACAGAACTTTCTGAAGTTTAATTAAGATTACATAAGATACAATTACGCAAATATTTACGACTTAATACCGTTATTAAAATTAAACGCACATCTATATATTCCAACTAATATAATTATAAAAGTCTATTAACTTTGAATATGGATGGCGCAAGAACGAACAACTGCTCAGCAAATATACGGACCTTTAAATTAAAACTTTTACCTCTCTTATTTTTTCTACTCCTTCTTGCTGTCGCTTATGCATTTACTCTGTGGAGTAGGTATGAATGGGCCAGAGGTCGGACACTTTTGTGAAAAATAGCCGTTACTTTCCTGCTTAAACTTAATAAGAAAGATATCTTTTTTACCATAGAAAAAAAGGTGGCTCGGAATTGCTATTTTCAATCATAATTAAAAATTTTCATACACAAATATATCAATAGTTTACATAATTATTTTATCTAAAATGAACTCATTTGCCATTTCGAATGGACCTGCACCTTGCCGAAGTTCTAGATTACTAGAACAGGTGAAATGGCTTGCATGTTCTAATGAGCTAAAGAGCCAAACTACAGGTCTAACCAAAGTAGTGGGGTCGCTAGTGAGGAACCAGACTAAGACAGGTCCCCGAAAGAGGGCAGCGGCTCTTTCGGTACTTAGATTGGCAGAGACTAAAGGAGTCGCTATAACAGTCTAAGACATGCTACCGCGATGTGGAAGGCAACGGGAAACCACCACATTACCTCCCAAGTACACAGTGTACCTAAAATATAATTAAATGATGGCATTCTCTGGGGTAAAAGATTCCGGAGTTAAAATTGAAGAAATTATAGATTACTGGAACGGGTGGAATTGCTTCCGCGTTCCACTGATTTAAAGAGCCAAACTACAGCTTCAACCAAAGTAGGAGAGTCTTTAGGGAGGAACCAGACTGACAGGTCCCCGAGAGAGGACAGCAGCTTTTTCGGTACTTAGAGTGGCAGAGACCATAGGGATCGATATGGCATTCTAAGACACACTACTGCGATGTGGCAGGCAACGGGAAACCACCACATTACCTCCCAAATGCACAGCGTACTTAAATTGTTATTAAAGATGATGGCATCCTCTGGAGTAAAAAATTTCTGAGTTAAAATAGTCCGCTATTCGGATCTCCAGGAGGGACTACTTCGGAGGATGCGATCGGAAAGTCAAGAATAAGAGTCGGGAACATTTTGCGAGTCGGAACGTGGAATGTTAGAAGTATGAAGCAAGTTGGTATGCTAGAGAACCCAAAAATCGAAATGAATAGGTTGTCACTAGACATAGTAGGGATCAGCGAAGTTGGGATGGCCAGAGGGGGGTTTGGAGTAGAGACTTCAGGGTAATTCATACAGGAGCAGAGAAAGGGAACTTGGGTGTGGGGATAGTTATGCGGAAAAAGATAGGATACTGTGTAGAAAATTACTTACAAAGAACAAAAGAGTACTCATGGTTAGATCGGTAAACACAGTAATAATACAAGTATACATGCCCATCTCTAGCTACAGTGACGAAGGGGTAGAAGCGATCTACAAAGATATAGAAGACATATTAAGATACGTAAAAGGACATGAAAATTTAATAATTACGGGGGATTTTAATGCAGGGGTAGGTGAGGGTAAGAGAGGAGCGGTAGTAGGTTTATTTGGGTTAGGCACGAGAAACGACAGGAGAAATAGGCTGGTAGAATTTTACGACAAGAACAATTTAATCACAAACACTATTTCAACATCACGCTAGAAGACGATATAGGTGGAAGATGCAAGGAGATATAGGAAGATATCAAATAGATTACATTCTTGTTAGACAACGGTTTAGGAATCAAGTAAAAGACTGTAGAAGCTACCCAGAAGCAGATACAAACACTGACCACAACATCGTAATTATGAAGGCCGCACTCAAATTTAAAAATTTGAAAAAAAGAAACGGAGAAAGGCACTTGGACTTGGAGAAACTAAAAGATAAAGATATTCAAGAAAAATTCGAAAAGTCAAATAATTGCTCAAAGATATCGGGAAAATATCTTATACTAAGGAAGTAGAAACAGAATGAAATAACGTTAAATCCAGCCTAGACATGGCGGCCAGATATATTCTCGGGTATAAACAAAAAGAAAATAATTAACCATGGATAACAAAGGATATCCTGAATTTAATAGACGAAAGATTTCAAACGTAACATCATAGTAACTATACCAAAAAAAGAGGCACAGATAGATGTGAGAATTTTTGGAACAATAAGTTTGACAGCACACGTGTCAAAAATATTAACTAGAATTGTACAAAGGCGAACGGAAAAACGAGCTGAAGGAATACTAGGAGAAGATCAATTTGGGTTTAGGCAAAACAGGGGAACACGGGAGGCTATTTTAGCTCTGAGATTGATAATGGAGAAATAGAAAAAGGGGAAAGCGTGTATATAGGGTTTGTAGATCTGGAAAAAGCATTCGGCAACGTAAAATGGAGACAAATGTTCGAAATACTCAAAAAAATTGGAATAAGTTATAGGGATAGACGAATAGTACCTAGCTTATATAAAAAGCAAACAGCAGTAATAGAATTAGAGCTGGAACGTAGAGAAGTAAACATTAGGAAAGGGGTGAGACATTGATGTGCCCTATCCCCATTAATTTTTAACTTGTACATGGAAGGGGCAATGAATACTGTCAAATGCAGGAAGGCATTTGGAATTACTATGCAGGGACAAAAAATTGATATGCTTAGATGTGCAGATGATATAGCGGTATTAGCATCTAGCAAGGAAGAGTTAGAAGCTGCTCTAAATGAAATGGAAATGGTTCTAACAGAGAGATACGGTAATGATAATTAACAAAACTAAAACTAAAGTACTAGTATGCAAAGGAGGGGAAATCAAAAACAAGAATACAAATAGGTAATACGAACTTACAGGAGATTAAGGATTTCTGCTACCTAGAAAGCCAAGTAACGCCAGATGGGAAAAGCCAAAAGATATAAAACAAAGATTAGCACAAGGTCGTGTTACATTTAACAAGAAAAAGCAACTACTGTGTTCAAAGACAACAAACATAGAAACAAGGAATTGATTACTTAAAACATATGTGTGGAGCACAGCACTGCACGGCTGTGAAACCTGGACAGTAGGAGAAGCGGACAAGAAACAGGTAGAAGCTTTTGAAATGAGGTGCTACAGACGTATGACGAAGATATCATGAACGGACAAAGTTACGAACGAAGAGGTACTAAAAATGCTAGGGGAAGAAAGAAATGTGTGGAAAACGGTAAAAAATAGGGGAGATAGGATGCATGAGGGAATAGTGCGGAATATATTAGAATCAGATATAGGAAAAAAGAGAAGAAAAGGTAGACCTAGGTTAGACTACTGCACACAGATAGTGAAAGCTGTAGGCTGTAGGAGTTTCAGGGAAATGTGTAGGCTAGCTCAGAATAGAAATCAATGGAGGTACGCATCCAACCAGTCCCAAGATTAATAAATTAATGACGAAGAAAGTAACTGTACTTAAACATGATGATTATTATAAGTAACTACAAGTATTGGTTGGGCAATATTCTCGAATAATGTTAATTGTGTGTAAGGATTCACTGGAAAACTACTGTCTTAAGTGTTGGGGGATCTTGGAAGCCACAGGCTGCTTAACCCCCTTCACTGAATCTCGGTGAAATAGGGCATAAAATTAGAAAACAATATAAGGGGAATCGAGCTGTATACATGCTGTGTGAGAATTTCAGGGAACTGTGTAGGCTAGCTCAGAATATGAATAAGTGCAAGTACGTGTCCAACCATTTTTAGACGAAAAACCTAATGACGAAAAAATAAGCGCAGATAAATCTGATGATTATTATAAACAACTACAGGTGTTGGCTGTGAAATATCTGCATCTAATGTTGACTGTGCGAACAGATATATTGGAAAAAATATTAAATCGGTAAATGTTTAAGTGCTGGGGTAACTTGGCAGCCACAGGCTGCTTACCCTCCTTCACAACCACTGAATGTCGGAGTATATAATTGTTAAATAATAGAAGGGGACCGAACTGCATCTAACAAGAAAGAACAGCGCCTATGATGAAAGACAACAAACATAGAACAAGAAAAAAATTGTTGAAAGCATTTGTGTGGATCGCAGCACAGTATGCCTATGAAATTGGGACTCTATGAAAAGCAGACAGCTTTAGATGTATGGGGATGGACAGACAAAGTTAATAACAAATAGTTTATACAAATAGTAGGGGGAACAAGGATATCTGTGAAAAAAAATAGGAGAAATAGAAGGGCAGAATACGTTCTAAGGCATTTTTGGGGAATAGTATAGGATATATTACAAGCAGAGATAGGAAAAAGGAGGTAAATGTAGACCTAGATCAAATAGTGTTAGATGCAGACTGTGCAAATTTCAGGGAAATCTGTAGGTTAGTTCAGAATAGGAAACAAGGATGGTACGCGTCTAAATAGTTTCAGGACGGAAGACCTAATGATGATGATGTACTCATTTGATCATTACTCTGGTAGGACAAGCCAATACTCGCCCAATTATTTGCTAAAGTCGAACACTGGGCTAAGGGATGGATTCGGGCCGAGCCGGGCCGGGCTTTTAGATGCGGCACGGCCCGGCCGAAATAATTTGCTCCGGCCCGGCCCGACGGCCCGGCCCGAACCAAAACGCATCGGCCCGGCTTGAGGCCCGGCTTGAATTTCGGGCCGGGCTTCGGGCCGGGCCGGGCCGATTCGGGCCGGAATGTATCTAAAACCTTAAGTGATGTATAGATTTTTCAACATCCAAATGGAACGTATCGTTTGTTAATATATGTATTTTCAGTTGTATAAAAATATTTCTTTACTATTATTATGTTTTTCTACAAAAGTTGAATATATCAACCTTAATAAATTATAGTTTATAGTATCATTTTAACCTCGAAGAATCTCAAAGGTATTTGGAGATGATGCACACTTGCACAGGCAATCCAAAATAGAAGGTGGTTTGCGTCAAACTTCAACCTTAAGTAACAAAATGCATTTTAGAATTCATGTACTACTACTAGTATATAGTAAAATATTTCAAGGAAGGTATTCAAAATTTGATTGAATATTGTTTCCTCATATTCTAAACAAAGAACGTTGCCAATTTCCATTTTACAAATTGCTGGTGTATAGGTCTACATTTCGAGAATGTGCTAGCATCCGTTCAGAGAACTGATTATTCAAGTCTCTCGTATCAGGTAGACATTACTTTGTTGTCTATGAATATTTTTTTGTCGCATGCTTTACTGGAAATTTTAATTGTTATGAAAAGAAAAATGCCGCAACATAGAATATTATTTAGTATTTACATTTTAATTTTCTGTATCCATTTGTTATTTAAAGCTATAAAAAGCTAATCGCATTGTATTCGGTATGGTTTTCAACAAAAGATACATTCAAATAATTAAATTTAATTAAGCTGGTTTTTTGTAATCGGTCAGTTTTAAATATTTTTACATATACAGAGTGGTTTCGATTTATTCATAAATAATCTTTAGTGCGAGGCCACAATAATAAGTTAATTAATAAGTATAATACAATAAACCAGCTCAATTAACATACGTTGCAATACTTCTTCAGATTAATTAAATATAACACAAACAATTTCTATTTCAAAGTTCTTGAAAAGTGGAAAGAAGTGAATATTACTTATCGAAAAAAAAATTGAAATTCACAGATCGGTTTAAATCAAATCATTTTCGTTTTCGATTTATTTCCATTATGACACACTTACCAATATGTGTGTAACTGTACCTGGGTGATATTTTAAGAAGAGCGTTAATTATAATTTTGTTTAAGAGGCACCTAAAGAAATCATTAACTAAAATTTTTTACTAAATCAATAAATTGTATATTTTGTTATATAAACTTCGGGCCGGCCCGAATAGCCCGAAAAGCCCGAAAAGCTTGAGCAGTCTGGCCCGGCCCGGCCCGGGCCCGACACGTGCTTGGCCCGGCTTGGGCCCGAAAAAAATTTGACCGGCCCGGCCCGAAGCCCGGCTTGATATTCGGGCCGGGCTTCGGGCCGGGCCGGGCCAAAGCCCGGGCCCGTGGCCATCCCTATTTACAACAGATTCATACTGGTTACTGTTTAACCTTTCCTGTAGCTTAATATAACTAATTTCTAGTTAATTAGATTAAATAATTTTACACCAAACTTATCAGTATAATAATTAAAAAATTTAGTAGCTTAAACGGAGAAGTTGACCGAAGTAATATAAGTAAATGTATTAACATTATGAACTAGCAGTAGCAGTTAAACTACATTGCATATATGCATAGCTTAAAGTTCACTTTCGCTAACTTCACCAACATAATTGTCAGTAGCGGCATTATCGTAGGTTAATGCAGAAAATTTAGTATTACCTAGATGGAACCATCTAAGGCACTGATCGCACCCAACATTCTGTTCGGTTTCAATTTCGGCGTCGCTATCAAAGCTTTCCTCACATACCGAAGATCTTCGAATTATTTTTTATCGGCTTTGATAGGATTTTTATCATTAATAGCGGTTAGTAAACTATTTCTTTTCTTTAACCTTAGTTTTTGCGTTTTCTACCTTTTTCTTTTTTTAACGTTTTCTTTGTCTTCTTTCTCTTTTGTTTTTGTAGATAGTATTCTTTACAAGCTTCCGATGAAATCGCATTTGGCATCTTTTCTTGTCTACGCTTCGTTAAAAGTTTACTTATAGGTTTTGGAAGAACTAAATGCTTTTGAAAGAGATCTTGTTGATTACTATTTATATTAGTGCTTTATGCTGTACTTCAATGAACTTCTGCGTTTGCGATCTTTTCATTTTCAGTGTTTTGCTCACTTTGTGTTAGTATCTTTTCAGTCTCACGTTGTTTTCCTAGTTTTCAATTTTGTGTAAAGTTCCGGTTACACCGTCAGTTTTTTCAGGTTTTTTTTCCATAAAGTTGCCGTAGTCAGTATTTGCAGTTATACTGTTTCTTCGGTTCCATTTATATTCCCGTTAGTTTGTTCAAGCTGAGGAATATCTTAATTAGTTTTGAAGAGACGTTGTCGGGTTCAATATCAGTTGCAGTCTTATTGTGTGACAGATAATCAATAAAAATAACTTCTATAGCATTAAAATCGGCATCAGTAAGAAAATTATTTCATTCTCTTTTGGAATCAACGGTTGTACTAGGATTAATATTATATCTGCATTAATTCCTTTCTCTAATAGTTTCGGTTAGAGTTTTGTAATTACTGTGTCCTTACTTTTGATACCTTTTTCAGTTATAATGTCTCGGTCTTTTGTCAGTTCTGTACGTCTAGTATTTAAGTTTTCTAATCGATTTTGTATACATTTGGAATAAGTTCAAAAAGATCTAATCTGGTAGCTTTAAATCCGTTGATAAGATTCTGTTTCATATATGAATGTTTAAGGACTTCCTGAAAAAATAAACAATAATCGAATTTTACAACTACTTGATCGATATGCTTTGCCTGTCAATTTCTTACTCTCTGTGCTTTAAAAACTGCCATATCTGCTGGCTGCAAAATATTATTAGCGTTTGGAAGTAAAGCACACAATATAATATCACTACAGTAAGAAAATTTGCTTAGCTCTAGCGACTAATATGATCAATGCACGTCTACCAAGAACAATACCTGTTTTTGAACATTTTCTGTTTTTAGCCAATCATTCAGGCTATTGGCAACGTATTCAAAAAATATGTTACTGCTATCCTGCCCGTTTTATATTTATCAAGAACCCAATCCGATGACATGCTCTAACAGTGGCACTAAAAGCGGAGGAACAAGTCTTCCACCTGTTGTAAACGTAATTAAAACGGTACGATTTTCTTTTTCTTTACCATGTTTAACAGCATATAAATTTTGTCTCTTTAAAGCCATCTCCTTTCCGAGTTTTAGAGAGAGAGGAAAACCCGTTTCGTCCGCACTTAAAATCCGACTGGGATTTTTTAATACGTATAGAGAGTCAAGTTTCTTTTAAAACGATGTCTATGCGTTTAAAACCTTACACATAAATATTTCACAGTTAAATACTCTCTACTTTTCAAAAGATTCGGAATGTTTTAAGGTTGATTAGGGATGCATTTTCAAAAAGGTATCGTACCACTTTGGTCTAGTTGGGCATTTTTAAACGGAGTCTTTATATGCTCTTCCTGTAATTTTCTGAGCAGAAGCTACCAACACTTGCTTTTTTAGTGGAAAGCCACAATTTGCCAATTTTCGAATCCAATTGATTAATGTATCATATTTTCGTGATCATTACTTAAAATTGGTTTACGACCCAATCTTTTTACATTTTCAGGAATTTATTCCTTGATGGGGTCCACCACGGTTGACTTCGGCACACAGTATTACCGACATATTTCTGTTAATTTTCCCTCTTTTTGACTTCTTCCACTGATATTTTTAGATTATCTTTACTATATTGGTGGAATTTTCCTTTTCCAGAATTTATTCACATTTCAAAAATTTAAAAACCAATGGCGAAGCAACTCGTAAAAGTAAAATTACGATGTTCGATACAGTTCAAAAGTTGTCAGACACAAAACCTTTCCTTTTATATTATGGCCATAAGTATAGCACAATTTATCCGTCTACTGGTCGCGTATAAAAATATATGTAACAAATAGATGACCAGCGAAACGATGCTAGTTTGTCTTTATTAAACGAGGAGCGAATTACATTAATGGTTACAGTTTGTAGTAGTCAAACGTCTGTCTGACTAGTCGTATGTTACTTGCAGACTTTGTTATTGTGTATGACCAACTATTTTGTTTTATACAAAATGTAACAAAAGGCACTAATAATTAGTTTTTTGAGTAATTTACAATAACCACATGCTAAACAAAGTATACCTTACATGTGATTTACAATGCTCCACCCGAAGGTACTACATTGGCCAGGAAGCGAGTTTTTTTACCTGGAAAATTTGGAATTTTGCCAAACCCTTGCTGTTCCAAGCAAGGTAGGGATCTTTAACGTGCGTGACAACACTCACGAGACCTCCATTTTACCTCTCATCCGAACGAAGGTGTACTTTAGTGAAAAATGCTCGCCTAACATTTTTCAAGCGGACCGTGTCGGGATTCGAACCCGGGACCTTGGGCGTAGTAGTCACACACATACCAACTACGTCACGGAGCCGCCTAAACAAAGTATACCACAACGCCACTGCGTTTGGTACGTATTCATAAATGTAATACAAGCAAATTGCACCGGTTGAAGAATGTACAACCACCATGGACGGACGATATCTAAGACTGTACTACAAGTACAGAGTGATTATAAAATTACTAAACATTTTTGTGCTACGTTGTACTGAATCAGTTACATTATGCACAGAACATATATCAAAATAGGTCACGCTTTTACTACATTTCAATGTATCCTCCTTGCGCATCGCGCACAGTCCCCAGCGTTAAACTATGACCCGGATAACATAGCCGATGTAATGTTTTCTATTGCGGCTGTAATCCCTTGTTTCACCTATTCGATGTTGTGTATCTTGACCTGGTGTACTCTGGACTTGATAAACCTTCACGTAAAGAATTAAGAGATGGGACTGGTGACTGTTGAACCCACTATCTTGGCGAGCCCCGCCCATTCCATCTGCCTCTGAAAGTGTGAATAAGGTAGATTCGAACAATGTTGGCGATATCGGGTGGTGCCCCATCCTGTTGGAAAACGATGATATCCATAATTCTTTCGCTTCGCAGCTATGGTTCCAGGAATTGCTCCAACATGTCGAGGTACGCATTAAAATTAATAGTTCCCTCGGCTAACATGAAGGACCTATAGACCTTTGGCCTAGTTAACCCCATCCACACATTCACCTATAGTGTGTCGGGTTGCTACTCCTGCATCACATTCGGCTGCTTGTTAGTCCATACTCAACAATTGTTGTTCACATGTCCACACGTGTGAAATGTCACTTTATTACTAAAGTGGAAATGCTGCATCAAATTACCATGTTCGACAGCCTCCAAGAGCTCATGACACATAGCTTGCCTGACTGTATTGTCCTTCGTCTCAAGCTTTTGCACTACCTGGATGTGATATGCACGTTTCTGCAATGTATAATGTAGTACTTTACATACACTGCGTTGTAGAATACCGAGTTCCCCACTTTTTCACAAAAATACGCTCTCGTTTGGATGAGAGGTAAAATGGATGTCCCGTGTGTGAGTGTTGTCACGCAGGTTAAAGATCACTAATCCCGGCAAAATTAAAAATTTTCCAGTTAAAAAAAACTGGCTTCCCGGCCAATGTAGTACCTTCGGGTGGAGCATTGGAAAATCAAATGTAGTGGTATCCACTTCACAGGTATAATAACCACTAGTATGCTTGTATTCACAATTATACTAGCAATGAGCACATTATTAACCTATGCAAGGTTGACTAATTAACAATGCCCTTGTCTTATGACGCAAATCGAGTCGGTTTTCAATGTCAAACTAACTATTCCGTGTTCAAGCGGTTAAGTTAGATTTAATACCTAGTATATTCAATAGCGAGTTTGAGTTTGTGCTCTTTTGCCGCGAAAATTGTTCCACTAGTGAATTCGTCTAAGTTAAAGATGTGACAAAATTATGTTTTCTTTTACTTTCGTTACAACTTATGTATTGCAATGTATGCAGGTGTTATTTATATGCTGATAATAGGCCGTAGGTTCTTTCTTTCCACGTTGGTCCAACATGTTTGCGCGCTTACGTCATGCAGGGATTTGCTCACCTACCGAGCAAGGAATTAGTCATAGCTCAGTAGCGGAGTGACACAAACGTGTGATTGTTGTACATACGTATAGGACTTGCCAGTTTGTGAATCAAAAGTTTTAAGTTTCTACATATATTGACACATTTTTAGGCCAAAAGGGTTTGGTGGTATGTCTATTACTATCCACTTAAATTTTCCACTGTAATATTGTCTGGAAATTGGGAAAAGTTATACCATTTTTAAAATTATCAACGAATACGGAATTTAATTTTACGAAATTGTTATTGGAGTCATTTCTTTATTATAACTTGCGTTACCATCTCGTATAACTTAATTGCATCACCCACTGCAGATATTTATACTGTGCTGACTTGTTAAATACCTATAAAAATGTATGTTTGCTTAACAGCAACAGCACACTTTTTCAAAAATTGTACTTTTAGCGTTGATATAATTTTTAACTCGTTATTTATGAAGGATGCTCTATTGCGAGATACATTAAGTTAACTCTTTACGTCAACACAGTGGAGTTAATTATGCAAAAACAAAACAAAAAATAATTCTTAACTTTAATTTTGTGCATAGGTCGATCAGCTAAACGTAATTTGCCTTATTTGTTAATAAAAAGTACGTGAATGTGCAAACAATGCCTGGGTTACTTTGTACAAATATTGCCTCATGCCACAGGATAGCGTATGACTGTGCTTTCCTTATTAAAACTGAAAGCAGTGCCATTCGTTAAAAATAATAATTCTAGATTATTATGTAAAAGTTACTGTTGTTAATTAATATGAGTTTTTTTTGCAGGCCAGCAGACACAATCTAATGAAGAGGATCACCGTCAAATTTGTGGACTTTCCGGTAGGTTTTTAAATTTTTTTTCTTTGTTTTATTATATTTATATTGCTATATTTGTTTTTTACGTAATTGCTGATACTTATACATATATATTGCCGTGAATTAAAGTGGCCCGACGTTGGGCGTCAATAAAAGTGCTGAGGATTGATGTGGCCTCTAGCTATTTCATCATTCATTTTGTTTTATGTTAGCAGTTAATTGTTCTAGAGTATAGGTCAATGAAACACGTTGCTAGTTACTTTTTAATTGAAATACGGCACTTCTTAGAATATACGACTGATACTAATTTAATAAGTTTTCATCGAAGCGCGAACGTATGTTCCTTATTAAAAGGAAAATTAAATTAAATTATTATACACGCAGCTTCCGGTAAAATGAAAATCCTCGATAACAAAATGTGGATGAAACTCTTTTGACTACTGAATTAAATCTCTTTTAGTGCACTTATTTATGCATAATGAATACCGTTGAACGTAAACACGTTATTAATTATCTAATTAAGGATGACAACTCTTTCAATCACGGTAGCTATCCATTTATACTCCATGTGCCAAACGTTTTCACAAATACGTTATTCTCCATAAAAATTAATATCTCCATAATTATATATATATATATATATACACACAATATATATATATATATATATATATAAATCAATATCTCCATAATTATATATATATATACACACATGCTGCCCAAATGTTGATATCCAATAAAAGGGTACTGTGAATTGTGTAGCTATGTCTCTTTGCTGGGCTTCAGTAAAAGATATTATGAAAACAAAATTGATCTGATATGATTTATTGCCTGAAGATGTCCGTACAATCTAGCTAGCTTGGATGCAATGAAACGATGAAACTTCAACATCACAATTTCAATGACAAAATATTTATAAACAGTTCTTCCAATTATAATACTCGCTACATTCACAAATATTTTTCTTCAACACACATTGTCCAAAATTATTACATACACACAAACATTAAGATTACAGATGAAGAGTACATTTTAGGACAAAAACAAACATTTCATAATTATTATAGATTAATATGGAGAGCTTAGAGACTCCCCCAGACATTTCTTATGTAAATCACATTATGTACAAATTATTAAAAATAGGATGGATAATTGAATAATCTCCCTTATTTCCGAAAAAGAAAAATTGTAGCTAATCAGATATCCCTTTATAATCTTTGATAATAGTCGAACTTATTGAATTCGACCTCAAAACAGGCTAACATTTACAGAATAACATCTATATGTCAAACCCTTATGTAATTTAACCTATTTAATTAGTTACCGTACACAAAAGATTTAAACAAAGATATACTTGCGTTTTCAAAATAAATTCTTTATGCCAAGTCATTGATCAAATTTCTATCTTAATTTCTACCATATTAACTGCATCGGAAAATCAAATCAATTCCTCCGTTTGTTTCTATTAACTCTATAATTCCATTTAGATTTTCTTTATTTCAATAAGATTTTATTCTTACACGTTACAATTCACTTCATAAGTTAAAAAAACTATTGGTTTATCAAATACTTTAAAATAAGAAAAGTGACCATGAATTTATTTCAATTCGTTACAATTCGTAGTGACTGTTGAACACATTATAGGTAAGTGCCTATATAGACGGACATTTTTAACTTTTCACCGACTATCAGTGAATGAATGACCCCGTTTGCATTCTTTCACGGCTTTATATAATTAAGTCCTCGATACGTCACAGGTTGTAGAAGGCTTCCACGCCTTTCCTAGGTGATATGACTCATAACTTGATGTAATAATTACCAGGAATTTCATTAGTTTTACGCACTGAAAGTAGCTGTTATATTAATTTATTAGGTTGTAAAATTTTTATTATCTACGTTAATTACCGCCCTTACCGCTCTCGATTACAATTTATAGGCTATTAAAAAGTCTTATCACGCTCTACTAATTGAGCCGTTGATTCATACTGCTTGTTATCGTACGAAATAATTACCTGTCATTTGTGATTTATGGTCCTAACATGTCATATCTGATTTAAATTATGGTCGTAAAAGCTTTCAATTTGCTAATTGGGCTGTTTTTATTGATGTTGCTTGTTATCGTACACAATAGTTACTTGTCATTTTTTTATTAAGTTATGGATAATCGTTACTGAGTGAATGTATCTTGAAAATTCTAGAACGATTGAGGTAGCTTCTTTCAAAGAACACAAGATTTCATGGTACGTATTAAAAATGTTTTTCTTATAATGAAATGAAATCATGTTTTCACTTTTGATACAGCGTTTTATTTAGTATTTTTAAAAGAACTATACAACGCGTTTTGCGTTGCATTCGAATTAACAGTTTTCAGCGGAGAATGAATATTTACTTTTTAGAACTAATTGAAAAATACGGGCTTTTCAACCTACATGTTATTTTATATCAAGAGATGATTTTGTGTTTTCAAGGGTTTTACAAAGTTTTACAAGGTTGTTACGTTCTGTGCCTGCAACTAAATAATTTGGCACAATTAATTTAAAATTGCATATCCAGTACTGTTTCCACGGTTATTTTGCATATTTATTAGCAAGTCAGACTTCTTTTCAGTTTGAACGATTATTTGTCTAACATCCTGTAGGTAAATATTTTCGTTTTATGTAATTAAATTTTATATTCCCTACTTTACCCAGGCTCATGTGCGAAATTGTTAAACGTTTCCGACTTCACACTAAATTCAAATAATTGCTCAGGTTTTATTAGTACACGCATTTATCATTTAAATATAGCAAAGTTACTTTTTAAATATAGTATTAAATCTGGTAATTGTTAAAACATTTGTCTTCAGAAATATTACAATCATTTAGCTACATGTTTTATCAAATTGGTTTTCCGTTACTTGTTGTTGTTGGTTTTGAGTTTCTCTTGCGGCATATTCAATTAATTCGTCCTTGAACTTTTACTTTAGAACCATCTGCTGACTTGCAATGACCCGAATTAAAAAATATGCCTATAGAAATTCACTGATAGATTTATAACATGGGATTTTGAGATTCGTATATACGAAGCAGTTACTTTGGGAGATGAAATTTTTCCAATAACGAAATTATTTACAGCAATTGGTGCTAAATTACATTCAAATAATTCAGCCCATCACTACATTACATGTATAGACATATATCCTAGGTCAGATAATGATTTGCTACTAGCTATTGGTTAAGGAATGTGAAGAGTGCATCGGTTCACCATTACTTCTTCTGAATTTGATACGCTGTAATCAGAGATATTTCATGTAGCTTACAAGAATAAAAGAAATTTAGTTTAGCTTAATTTTTAGTCTTTCTAAGGTTTTACTTTAATTTTGTGGATATCACGAATTTTCTTAATACAAGATTTACTCAACATCATAAGTGTTATCTGTTTTAATTAAATAGGAGAACTTGATTTTATTTCTACATATGTTGTTTTGAAGTGTTGAACCTAATGAATGTCTAATATAAGAATATGGCTACTTAAAAATACGCCAAATCATGCTAATTACACCAAATAAAAATGTCATTTGTTTCAATAAGATGATCTTCAATATTGATATGCAAAATGTTAAATTTCGTATTTACTAAATAAATACATTTTGGTTAACTAACTGAACTTTTCAAACAAAACTGTCAACACGTACGTGTTGATTCTTCTCGATCGTAAAATAAGGAATTGTACTCACCAAAGCTCGACGACAGAAATTATTTAAATAATAACGACAAAATTATAGAACACCTGTCTGACCAGAGCATTATGAGTCCGCCTTCTTCTTTACGATACACGAGAACTTCTTTCCAAAAGTTAATAATTACATCTTGAATTAACAATAGTTAGTACTGAAATCTGATTCTTCTTTTATACTTCTAGTCCATAAATTCAATCATTTAAGGTTGCTTGGGTTCTATAAATATCTTATTCTAATTCGAACCACGTTCTAATATAAACTCAATGCTAAGACCCCAATTCCAGGCTATGCGGAATTGTCATGAGTGGAGATTTCTTCTATCGATGTTGGCTCAAAACTCTCACACTTTTTTAAATAAACGTGTCTACCGATCACATTTTAACAAGAAGAATGATCTTTTGTACTTTTCATCATTGCATGCGACTATCCAAAACTACGGCTGCGGGAGATTTCAAATACGTTAGCAATGACTTACTCACCTAAATTCTAGCAACCTACGTAGCGTGAAGTGCAATATGTATTTGCCTAAAACTAAAGTGTTACAATGGAAACAGTTCTAACAGACAGATACGGTATGAAAATTAACAAAAATAAAACTACAGCACCAGTATGCAAAGGAAAGGAAAATAATTCAAAAACAAGAATACAAATAGGTAACGAGAACTTACAAGAGGTTAAAGATTTCTGCTATCTAGGAAGCAAAATAACGCGAGATGGAAAGAGCGCAAAAGATATAAAACAAAGATTAGCACAAGGTCATGCTACATTTAACAAGAGAAAGTAACTATTGTGTTCAAAGACAACAAACATAGAAACAAGGAAAAGATTACTTGAAACATATGTGTGGAACACAGCACTTGAACAGTAGGAGGAACGGACAGGAAAAAGATAGAAGCGTTTGAAATATGGTGCTACAGACATACGATGAAGATATCATGGACAGACAAAGTGATGAACAAAGAGGTATTGGAAATGGTAGGGGAAGAAAGAAGTATGTGGAAAACAGTAAAAATAGAAGAGATAGGATGATAGACCACATACTGAGGCATGAGGGAATACCGCGGATTGTAATAGAACCAGGGATAGGAAAAAAAAGAGGTTGAGGTAAACCTAGGTTAGACTATTGCACACAGACAGTGAAAGATGTAGGCTGTGGGAATGTCAGGAAATGTTAAGGCTAGTTCAGAATAGAAATCAATGGAGGTAGGCGTCTAACCAATTCGAAGATTGAAAACCTAATGACGAAATAAATAACTGTATTTAAACCTGATGATTATTATAAGCAACTACAGGTATTGGTTTTGCAATACTCTCAGCTAATGTTACTTGTACGAAAGAATTTACTGGAAAACTATTAATTCGGCAAATGTCTACGGGTTGGGGGATCCTTGGTAGTCACACGTTGCTTAATCCCCTTCATATACCCCTGAATCTTAGTGAACTAGGGCATATAATTCGGAACCAAGAGAAAGAGAACCGAGCTGTATCTAGGCTATGGGAATTTCAGGGAATGGTGTAGGTTAGCTTAGAATACAAATAAGTGAAAATACGTGTCCAACCAGTTTCAAGACGGAAATCCTAATGACGAAAAAATAATTGCACTTAAATCTGATGATTATCATTAACAACTGCAGGTGCTGGTTTTGAAATATTTACAACTAATGTTGATTGTGCGAAAGGATATATTGGAAAACCGTTAATTCGGCAAATGTTCAAGTGTTAGGGGGACCTTGGTAGCCGCAGGCTGCTAAACCCTCTTCACATACTCCTGAATATCAAGGAAATAGGATATATATTTATAAACAATAGAAGGGGAACCGAACTGCATCTAACAAGAAAGCGGCTATATTCGAAGACAACAAACATAGAAACAAGGAGAACATTTGAAAGCATATGTGTGGAACACAGCACAGTACGTCTATGAAATGGGGGCAGTAGGAGAAACAGACAGAAAAACCGTAGAAGCCTTTTGGAATGTTGTGTTTCAGATGTATGAGAATGATAGCATGGACAAAGAAGTTATAGAAATAGTAGGGGGATAAAGATATCTGTGGAAAACAAAAAAAAAATAGAAGAAATAGAAGGCCAGGATACGTTCTAAGGCATTTTTGGGGGATATTGCGGGATACATTACAAGCAAAGATAGGAAAAAAGAGGTAAAGGTAGACCTAGAACAAATTATTGCACACACATAATGGAAGACGCAGACTGTGCAAATTTCAGGAAAATGTGTAGGTTAGTTAAAAATAGGAAACAAGGAGGGTACGTGTCAAACCAGTTACAGAACTGAAGACCTAACCACGATGATGATATGTTAGTTTATAGAGATTATAATTTTTATAATATTTTTGTTATATATTTTTTTATAGTACTTCTATAATGAATATACTTGAAAAAAAGTTATACACAAAAATCTTGAATTCAAAATATATTTAATTTAAAGTTGTCCCTCGTTACTGTAAGGGTGGTTTTTTTTTTGACAAAATCTGATGACGCACTTATAATATTTTATTTGCTTTTTGTTAATTAAAATCAGTTTATAAATGATAGAATTATAACATTAACTGTTTTTTATATTCTACCCTGTATATAAGGTTATCGTTTTTTTTTAATTATACAAATTAAACTGGCAAAACAAGTGTGTCATAGTAATCCACATTGCAATAAAAAAATTTGATCTTAATCGGACACAAAAAATGACTGATAACTACTCCTAAATTATATACGAGTGCAAAGGGTTAAAAAGCTCTTAAAAAGAGAGCTATTAAGTAAAGCGGCAGTCAATTGCGGTTACCATTTAAATAAAAACAGGTTTATATTACAACCTCAAACGTTTAAGTACATCACTATAAGCTACTTATAAAAATTGTATAAAAATGTTAACACCATTTTGGATATATTTACAAACGAGTCATACGAATTAATAGAATTGTTACATTATCGATATTTTGCTTTAATTTGAAAACAGAAGAAGATCACTCATTTCTAAAATTGTCTTTGAACTCAAAAAAATGTCCCGAAAACGTGCAAACAGATTATTTTTTGTAT
The DNA here is from genome assembly GCA_036346225.1 of Platerodrilus igneus. NCBI lineage: Eukaryota > Metazoa > Arthropoda > Insecta > Coleoptera > Lycidae > Platerodrilus > Platerodrilus igneus. The sequence continues at coordinate 12,106,496 of JARFIW010001599.1, forward strand.
CTTTATTTTATAACTAAGTTACCCATTATCCGCATCCAATTTGGCACACGCTGTATGTATAAATGTATCCGTCCGTATCGTAATATGCATAACGTTCCTATATAATCTTCACTTTCATTAATTTTTGATATTTTACGAGCTGTCTTAACCCATAAACGCCCACTGATACCGTTTGGTATCAGCAAATCATCTGTTAGTATTGTAGATGTCATTTTTGTGAAAGTGTTAGGGGTGGGTTTTCAACTAGTGTTAACGATTTAGGGTGAACCACAGTGTCACTAGAAGTGTTGCAGCAGTAGGTCATTTGCTTGTAACGTGTGCAAATGCACGTTCAATCTTGTCGAAGTTTAGGTACTCGAAAATCATGAATATTCGTTCGAGTAAGTAAATTTTTGGAAATACACCAAATTATTTTTTTATTGTATGTATCAAAATATAACAAGTTTGAAGTATACTTTGTTTGTAATTTATTAAGTTTGCTTTAAAATTTCTAATTACTTCGGAAAGCATTAGCAAGAGTTGTTGATACCGTATGATATTACTGGGCATCTCCACTACTATATATATATATATATATATATATATATATATATATATATATATATATTGATATGATAACGCCGTACTCGGTGTTATGACGTTTTCTATAACTCCATCTCTCTGTGTTTTCTAATCAAATTTAAATCTCACTAATTTTATTATTATGCCACGACTAGCTTTTATTATTCTACACAGAGTGCACAAAGTAACGATGATCAATTTTTTCTTCTCCACCCCTTTATGATTACCTCTTTGTTTGAATTATAAAACGAAGTCAATTAATTTCATATAATGAAAAGAAATATTATTTACAAGTTTTAAAAAATATTAAAATATACCCTTCAATCAATCAATGTCATATGTATCATTTACCCCAAAATTTATATGCTTTGAAATCAATCTGAAGTCACCAAAAACTACCCTTTTTACCAAAGAAACCTAGAACGTTCTAAACCCCTTTATAATATTACGTACTTTTAACGTATGCTATGTTTGTTGCTGACTTCGTTACACTTTTTATATAAATTGAATAAATTCAGGATTGAAATTTAAATAGAAAAAATATCTTAAAACTAATTAGATATGACCTGTTACAGGTTGTTCATCGGATCGTGGATCAACAGCCCTTTGTTGTCCTCATTCATCTATCACTGCTCTGTTTAGTTGAACCCCTCGTTTTTCATAAATTACTTCGTGCTTCTTTATTGATTCTCGCAACTTAAAATTGTACCAGAATTGTACCAAAATAGTCGACGCTGATTTGAAATATTATATTAATCCATTTGAAATGTTCCCACATTCGAATTATTATATCTATCCACACATTTAAAGTATTATACCATCCATTCGAATTATAAAAAATGTACCATCCATTAGAATTATTATATTATCCACATTCGGAATTATTATCAACCAACTAGGATTAGGATTATTGTCATCACATTCGAAATATTCATGCATTTAAATTATTATACCATCCATGAGGATCATTATACCACATTCGGAATTATTATCAACCAACTAGGATTAGGATTATTAAAAATGTACCATACATTTGGAATTATTCTCCGCCAATTAGGAGCTCTATTATTATATTATTAGTTTAAATAAATTAACCCAAATTCTACTCACGTTAAACGGCAAAAGAAGTCTTCATATTTTTAGCACTTATTTGTCACTATAACTTCCACTATTATATTATTTAATATTTAAAATTACGCGTGACTTTTAATCCACAATGACACAGCTTGGCCCTGCTTGAGTTTAAAACTGAACTGTGTTATCATTACTCGCTGTTAAATATAGGCTCTTCCCCCTTGCATGTGGGCTGGGTTTTCAACAAGTCTCGTAGTTATCTTAACCAATAAGGTCTTTATATTACATGCATTTGAAGTGGTTTCTGATGTAATATATCGGTTTCCCATGTAATGGTTATTTGCTTATAGATACCTCGTTATCTTGCCCATACGTTTTTTTGTTTAGATATTGCCTTTTCTATAATTAAACACAATAAATGATGTAATTTCAATTTTACTTTCGTTTATTTTACGCGTGTTCAAGAATGTTTATTGTTTTCACGCACTTACATAAAGCTTTGTTAAGTTTTATCTCTTATCTTCGTATTTGTTTTATAACTGATTAGAACCCTTTTCTACGCGTGTTTAATTACATTTACTATCATTTTCTCCTGAATAAGCGTACTTTTACTGAAAGATATTCTTACTTTGCATTACTTAATATTAATAAAGATCTATATACCGAGTGTTGAATACTTGTTATTTACCTAATGTATGAATTACCTATTTTCCTGCTAAATACTAGTACTATTGTTGTAAGATATGCGTATTCGCATTGTTTAAAACTAATTATGGTCTATATACAGGGTGTTAAATGCTTACTATTTACATAATGTCCAAATTACCTATTTTTCTTCTAAATAAATGGAGTTTTCTGCTTCCTATCGCGATTTATGATTACTACACGACCCTTGCTATACAATACACCCCTAAACAACCCCTTATCACAGCAATATATATATATATATATATATATATATATATATATACCGGGTGTCCCAACGCATACGAAACGCTCGGTTACTGCTTAATGGTAAGGTTTAGCGAAAAAACTTTTCAAATAAATCTTATGTATACTCAAAATGGCTACAACGTAAAATTAATTAGTATTATACAGGGTGCTCAATATAAAAGTTATTTACCAAAGTTATGTTTTTTTAAATGGAACACCCAGTATTTTCTTACAAATTCTGATTGCTCATATGAAACTAGGGTAACTTTTATCGGTACTACCTATACCTAATTCTCATAGTTATTGAGATATTAATTGATATTGAGAAATTAATTAAAAATTTTTGTAACGCCATGATGTAGATGATGTTGAACATTTAACTTTTGTAGGGGAATAGTATAAACTTGTAGTTAATGGAAACATAACACTAGTTATCAAAATAATATACAGGGTGCCCATTGCATCATTTTCCGTTTAATGATCAATTAACGCAATTAAGTCGCTTATTTCAAATGGAACACCCGGTATATTTTCAAGTAGTAAAATGCAGAATTAAATTCTTCATTAAACAATATTATATTCATATTCAACCGTTTCCAAGTTATTAGCGAATGATTAAAAATGTTGATACATAATTCTAAAGTTGGGTAATTTATTTTGATCACAGACGGTGATACTGATAAAAGTTACCCTACTTTGATATGAGCAATTAGAATTTGTAAAAAAATACTGGGTGTTCCATTTAAGAAAACATAACTTTGGTAAATAACTTTTATATTGAGCACCCTGTATAATACTAATTAATTTTACGTTGTAGCCATTTTGAGTATACATAAGATTTATTTGAAAGTTTTTTCGCTAAATGTTACCATTGAGCAGTAATCGAGAGCTTCGTATGCGTTGGGGCATCCGGTATATATATATATATATATATATTAGGTAGTTAATTACACAAGGTAAGTTGATAAATACTATCGTCATCGGTCTCGGTGGCGTAATTGGTAAACGCATGGTTCCGGCAAAACCAGGATACAAGTTCAAGTCCTGTCCAAGACCTTATATTTTCCATCTTTCAATTACCTGCTCGATTTGAAATGATCATTTGGGCTTTGCTTAAAAGTCTAAGTTATTATTTCATCTTATTCACTATATATATATATATATATATATATATATATATATATATATATTACTCATATTTAGACCAGGGTAGAAAATTAAATAATCACATCAAATAATTTTAATCACCGTGTATAAGGAATATCATTAAATAATACGCTTTATTAAAACCTTGAAGCATAAATAAGTTCGGTCGTTTCAGTAAAAATAAGAAATTTAAATTATGTACAAAACGCTTTATATCAAAAGAAACAGTATTAAAAAGCTCTGCGGGTAATTTATTTATTCCTAATAAAGAAACAAAGGAAATTACGTGAAAATTTTATATGAATTAACTCTATTTCAAGTGACCGGTAGTAAACAAAGTGTACACATAATAATTAATATTTAAGTTGTATTCGCTAAAAATGAAAGGATAGAAATCAATTTTAATTGGAGTTAATTAAACCGTTAGTAACATATAATACCTATAAAAACTTGTGAAAATCCAAGATTAAAATACCACGGAATAAGGCTCTGAGAATTAATAGTATATTTGAACACCTGCGTAGTTTAAATGTCACATTCGGCGTAAAGTTTGCAGATAATTAATGTTTCAAAGAATCTTGGGAAAACGTCGCATAATAGTTACGAGAATTGCTAAAGCTGGGTTATTTCACACTCCATGTGGACTAAAATAATCGATAATAAAGAATATCAATTTGCACCAATACGAACAGGTTAGAGAAGGAAAGAGAAAATGCGTCAAGCAAAGACACATATTGTAAAAGGCGGGATTTAAGCAACGTCATGGGGTTGCGATTGGTTAAAAATAGGATGCATATATGAGAGGTAGAAACAACAATTTCTGTACAAAATCAATTAGTTTTTCTCGGACATGCTTGCGTGCCGTGTGGAAATTTTCTGAGATTTAAATGGGGCGAGTGAAAATTCGTAAAAATCGACACGCGAGCGACTGACTGGGAACGTAGAATGAGAAATTCTTTAGAATTACCCGTTTTGGGGAACAGAGCGACGTGCCGGCTATTCGCTATATATACAGGTGGTAATATGTGTTTCGTTCTCTTAGACTCTTAGACTTTTGACGATTCGATGCGTTAAAAGCTCGTACATACGCGACTTGATTGAAGATGTTAAACCGTGCATTTTAGTTTGATTAAATAATTTAAAGTTTGCTCGTATATTTTAGTGATTCAAAATAGTTTGTTATTTACGTGCTAACATGAATGTACTTCAGTGCACTTAGATACAAGGTAATAAAATTTAGTTTCACTGTACCAATTAGCAAAATTTACAACGACGAATGTATACACAAAAGTAGGCAGTTTTGGCGTATATTGGTGACAGACGCATGAATTTCTTTGCTATTTTTCGGGAGTGTTAATAATTAAATGGTTCAAATACGTGTCTGGATCCATGAAACAAGGGTCAGATAAACACAGATGAGTTCCGGAAAGGCCCAGAAACGACTTTGAATGGATGGTGATGGAGAAAATTTTAAAAGCGTAGAGAATCAGAAGCCGTAAATATAATCCTGTTGAATGGTGTGATTAACTAAAGAAACGATACTTTGAAGCTACGAGGACAGTAACCTTCAGGTAAATTATACTATTTTGTTTGACATTTTGTGTGTATTGAATGACTTTATAATTGATTTACTTTAAATGGACATTAGTGAAATTGTACTAACCATAAAAGTTTAATTTTAAGATGAAATTTGCTTGTTTAAGTAAAAGGGGTATTTTGTTTTGATGTTCGGGAATATGATGAAAATTTGGGTATGTCTTTGAGCTCAATTAGACGAACCTGGTTAATTAACGTAAAGGGGTGGTAGATGCTCCCTTTATACTCAGACTCCGGTCTGCTTATATTGTTATATTAATTAGTAGGCATCCAACAAGGACTTTAATTTTGGATGCACATTAAAAATGATAATAAAATTAATCTTGAAATTCTTTTTAAAACTGAAATTTATGCTGAGTTTAAATTTTGAAATTTTAATGTATTCTGAATATTGATGTAAATAGAGTTAACGTTGATGTTTTTGGTAGGAATGTGTTGTTTTTTTTATGAATGAGGAGGTTTATAACATTAGGTGAGCAGCCGAGGCGAAAAGAGGATCACAGCCGTTTATGACGCCCAATCTGTGGGACTAGAATTTTTTTGTTGAAAGGACCCAGTTCCCGCATTCAGAGGAGCATATCACAGCAATATATATATATATATATATATATATATATATATAAATATTATAAGTAGTTTTTTACACAAGGTAAGTTGATAATACTAACGTATTGAAATTAATAAGATGAAATAATAACTTAGACTTTTTAAGTAAAGCCCAAATGATCATTTCAAATCGAGCTAGTAATTGAAAGAAGGAAAATATAAGGCCTTGGACAGGATTTGAACCTGCATCTCAGTTTTGCCGGAACGGTGCGTTTACCAACTTACCTTGTGTAAAAAACTACTTATAATATTTATATATTAATACTTGGCTTATAGCCGTGATTTTGATCGTTGCTTCCTGTCTATATCTGACATAAGTCAAAAACTTGACAATTTCAGATATGATTGACAAAAATGCTAAACGTAATTGAAAGTTAGGTTTATATATGGTACTGTACACGATTTAGATTTGTAAATTTCCCAATTATAGCCATCGGCCTGGGTAGCGTAATTGGAAAACGCACAGTTCCGGCAAAACTGAGATGCAGGTTCAAATCCTGTCCAAGGCCTTATATTTATTTTCCTTCTTTCAATTACTAGCTCGATTTGAAATGATCATTTGGGCTTTACTTAAAAAGTCTAAGTTATTATTTCATCTTATTAATTTCAGTATATATATATATATATATATATATATATATATATATATATATATATATATTAGGCGAGGTTTTCACTGTCTGAAGCTCTGGATATAGCTTATGCGGATGATAATTTAGCAAATTAAGTGAATGAAATATTTATTGAGCCACCTGACGTCAATGTCGACACCGACGAGGACTCTGCTGATGAAGATAAGGGAGGTATGGTGCACAATCTGACAGGTCGACAATTGCGCGCTCCCGTAGAAACAAAACTTATATACAATACTCGAATTGGGAGCAATTATGATAAAGGTTCCGATAGAATCGCCTAATCAATTATATCCAGGTAGACAAGTTATAGATGAAAAGTCTTCTGTATCTTCAGCATTAGTAAATCAGACGCAACTACAAGGAAGAAGTAACTGGATCAACGATCACTTAACAAAAACATCGAATCACTTATGGATGGAAGGAGATTTAGAATCTGGACCCCATACTTTTCCAGCAGAAGATTACATGCGATTTAAAAGTGTGTCTTGTGTAGATATTTTCGAATTATTTTTTGATGAAGCGATCATTGAATATATGGTAACTGAAACTCAAAATTATTTTCAAAACCAACCGAATCCTAAAGTTACTGGGGCTAAATTAAAATGTTTTCTGAGTATCCTCATTTTGAACCGCTATAATTGCCTTCCCTCAAAAAGAATGTATTGGGACGTAAAGGATGACGCAAAAAATACTCTTGTCGGCAATTCCATGAGGCGAAATTGGTTTTTGCAAATACAAAGGTTTCTTCATTTTGCCGACAATACACAAATAAATGATTCTGACAAAGCATGTAAAATACGTCTGCTTATGGATAAAATAAAAAAACGATGTTTACAATATTTCGTTCCAGTTCAAAATCTTGACTTTGATGAGTCAATGATTAGATACTATGGCCGTCACGGATGCAAGCAATTCATCCGTGGGAAGACAATACGATTTGGATACAAGATGTGGTGTCTGAATTCAACCGACGGATATTTAATAAATTTTTATCTATTTCAAGGAAAAAATCCAAGTGGTAATGACAAGTACGATAAGTTATTTGGAAAAGCAGCATCGCCTCTAGTAGTAATGCTTGAAAAACTACAGAATCCAAAATTACCATATAATATACATGTTGATAATCTTTTTACAGGACTGAACTTATTATATGGGGCAGTAGGTACTATTAGGGATAATAGAATCCCCAAATCGTGCCCTTTAGTGAACAAGAAAATGTTTGCAAAACATAAACGAGGTGAGTCTCAACAAATAATTGAAAAAAACTCTGGAGTACTTCTTGTACGATGGCTAGATAATTCGGTGGTCACCATGGCTTCAACAAACACCGGAGTTTCGCCAACGGTGACCGTGAAAAGATACTCACAAACAGAAAAAAAAGATAATGGTAAATCGCCCGCACTGTATTGCCCAATATAATCGTAACATGGGTGGTACCGATCTCATGGACGAATGCATCGCAAATTATAGAGTGGGTATACGTAGCAAAGATGATATTGGAACATCTTTACATGGATTCTTGATGCAGCACTAAACAATGCTTGGCTATTATATAGAAACCATCACAGCAAAGCAACAAATTTGAAGTTTGAAGAGATTAGTGCATGTATACCTAGTACGTTACGGAATAACCCCAAAAATTCCAGGACCAGCAAAAACATCGGTTTCCCGTACTCTTTTGCCAGCTGTACACTATGACGGTATGCATCATTATGTTGCTCCATGTAATAGACGGCGTTGTGCTGGAACAGACTGCAAGTCTTTTGGCAGGACAATGTGTTTAAAATGTGATGGATTATGTGTGTCTTGTTTCGCAAGTTATCATAAAATGTAGTACCTAGTAGGTGTTTTTCTTACTTATTTGTATTTTTATTTTTTGCTGTTTTTATAGTTAGGACTTATAAGAAACGAACCATGATCTTTATTTTGTGTATGCATGATTTTGAAACAGTCTAGAATATTTGCAAAATTTTTATAATTAATAATCCTTTTTTTTAATGGAAGAATTATGAAGTACCTTAAGCGCCCAGTGTTACCATATGGCTTCACCCTGTATTTTTGTTTTTGACTAGCGGTTTTTTTTAAAAAGCGTTTTGTTAAACAACTAACTTAATATTAACTCAAAAATGTAAAAATTTACAAAATACAGTATTGCCCGAAATAAACAGTACTGAAATTGTAATTGTTTTGTATATTTAAAAAATACATCTTATTGACACTTTATTATATGTTCTAAATGTGCACCTCCTCGTTCGAGACAGACTTCATAACGATGTTCTAAGTTTCTGGTCATGTTATTGAATAAGGGTTGTCTCAGGGCTGCGAAGAAGACTCTAACGGCATCCTTTAATTCATCGATGGTTTGTGGTGCCCGTTTGAAAACGGCATTTTTAGCCATGCCCCAAATGTATGCGTCTGGAGAATGTGAAGGATAAGGGAAGTCAGTAAATCGTGATATGAATTTGCTTGGAAAATGTTCTTGAAGAAATTGACGAATTGCGGCAGCAGTATGGCAAGTTGCCCCGTCCTGCTGAAAAATTGGTTTCGAAATGCCAAGTTACGTGCACGACAGAATTGACGTAGATCAGGGATAAATCGTGTTAACATTTGTCTGTACCTCTGTTGATTAAGTGTGACTTGCCTACCATTCTCTTCGATAAAGTACGAACCAATGATTCCGTGTCCGGAAACAGCACACCAGACACTCACTTTTCACTATGTAAAGGAACCTCTTGAACCTCATCGGGTCTGGCAAAGCCCAGAAATCGATTTGTGCGACGATTCACATAGCCTGACAAGTGAAAATGTGCTTCGTCTGAAAACCAAACATTTTTCAAAAATTCAGGATTTTCATACTGTAACGCGAGAATTCTGGCGCAATATTCCACTCTACTGCGATAATCCCGAGGATGTAGTTGTTGATGTACCTGAATCACATACGAAAATGTACCCAGCTCCTTCAGGATTCTTTGAAAGGAAGTTCTTTTAAATCAAGTTGTAACGCTGTCCTTGCCTGGCTGACTTTCGGATTTTCTAAGATTTGCTCAAAACACGTTCATGGTTATTGTTGTTGTTAACTGTCCTGGGACGCCCCGAGTTTCCTTTTCGTTGGCACAATACACTACCTGTATTTCTAAACTTTTCAATAACCTTCAAAATTACAGCATTACTTGGAGAACGTTTATTAAACCTTTGTGTGAATTGATCAGACACGTATAGCAAACTTGCACCATTACGTCGGCCGATTCCGTATGAACGAAAATAATGCTCTACCAGAAACACTTTCTCCTCTGTACTTAACACCATTTTTAACAATTAGGCCCTACTAATTACTTGTTTGAGGTTTACTTGACAGGTCTATACTAGCTAACTTGAGTGTGACAGCGCACGCATAAAAACACCGCCAACTTAGTTTCAGTACTGTTTATTTCGGGCAATACTGTAATAAGACAAAAACAATTTTGGGTTTTAATGGGTTAAGACAGACTTAATAATAACACTTTTATTATTCTATTGCATGATGAACAAAGTTCCGAAGCATTATTAGCAGTTAAGATTATTAGGAATTATGCTCAGTACGTGTTTCATTTATAAATGCCATTGTGCATTTCATTACTTTTACGTGAATGCATTCTACTTATCGCATAGTAATTATGCATTTTTATAGCACACACATTCCGTATGACTTTCACATTAAAAACATTATCATTTCCACTTTATACATTGATGTATTGACATTCATCTAGGATTTTATAATTATGTAAAACTGTTTTGATCAGGATTTTGTGTGTAGACTTTCGAATTTTTTTACAATAGTAATACAAGTTTTCTCGTTTGTGTTCTATATTTCTCTGGTTATTAATGTCGTGTATTTATTAACAAGTAATAACAAATTTCGCCTTATAATTTATTTGACAGCTAAACTTGATGGATTTTGTACTTTTTTATATTGCATGTGCATTCATACGTCTTTCTTGTATGCATTAGAAACTATGAAAGTTTTGAGTGGCTCTGGTTCATATGGTAAGTCCACTTTCTTACAATCTATACGTTGGAGAAGGTTACAGGTTTTGTTTTTGCCTACGAACAACTTTTTTATTCAAAAGTTTTTGTTGTTGCTTTATTCACTTGTGGTGTGTTGCTTGTTTAATAGATAAGGACAATATGACCTTAGCAGCTGGTTGATGCCTAGTTGTTTGTCAATAAAAAAGGGAAAATGCTGAAGGTTTCTACAGAAAGTTGCATACGATACATGAGCCTCGTTTACTTGTGTTTTTAAATGAAAGGGCAACTTGTAAAATCCTGCCATACAAAAATTGTAGATGTTATATTACTCAGCATAAAGTATGTGCTTTTTTACTATGGGAACTCGTAAACATATTAATAAAATATTAATAATAAAATACACTTTAATTACTTTATATTAAATATAAAATTATGTAAGCGATTATTAACTTTTATCATCATTAGGTTTTCAGTACTGGAACTGGTTGAACGCGTACCTCCATTTTCTTTATCTAAGCTAACCTACACATTTCCCTGAAATTCCTAAAGCCTGCACATCTTTCACTAACTGTGTTCAATAGTCTAATATAGGCCTACTTCCTCATCTCTTTTTCGTTTCTCTGCTTCTAATATATCCCTATATCCCACACCGTTCCCTCATGCCATAGAACGTGTCCTATCATCCTATCTCCATTATTTTTTACCGTTTTCCATGTTTTTCTTCCACTACCATTTCTAGTATCTCTTTGTTCTTAACTTTGCCTATCCATAATATCTTCATCAAACGTCTGTAGAACCACATTTCAAAGCCTTATCTTCTTGTCTGCTTGTCATACCATCCACGTTTTACAGCAGTGTAGTGCTGTGCTCCACGCGTGCTTTCAGCAATGTTTTTCATGTTTCAATGTTTGTTGTCTTTAAACATAATAGTTACTTTTTCTTGTTAAATGTGGCACGGCCTTACGCTGATCTTTGTTTTATATCTTTTGCACTTTTTCTGTCTTGTGTTATTTGGCTTCTAGGTAACGGAAAACCTTAACCTTTTGTAAATTTTCGTTTCCTATTTGTATTCTGGTTTTTGTTTTATTCTCGGTCCTTTACATACTAGTACTTTTGTTTTATTTTTGTTGATTTTCATACTGTATGTTTCTATTAGTACTCTTTCCATGTCATTAAGAGCAACTCTAACTCTTCTTTGCTGGATGCTAATAACACTATCTCGTCTGCAAATCTGCGCATATTATCGTTAGTCATTGTATCATAATTGCAAATGCCTGTCTTAATTTGACAGTATTCATTACCTCTTCAATATACAATTTAAAAATTAACGAGGATAGCACTGTACCTGCCTCACCTCTATGTTAATACTTATTTTTCTACATTTCTGCTCCACTTCTATTACTGATGTTTGCTCTTTATATAATCTACTATTCTTCTATCCCTATTAACTTTATGAAGCAACATTTTGATCACGACCACCTCTAGAATTTTTGCGGTAGGTCATCTTTTAAAACCTAAGGTTTAGATTTTTAACGAAACTTTCAAACAAGCATTATATAAAGCGAAGCGGGACTTTGTTACTTTTAATTTAAGTAAAATTCAATCGAAAATAGACACCTAAAATTTATCAAAACTTGTGGTCAATTTAGAAAATGCATGTGGTTATAATTTTTAATAGAACCGTCTATAAGAATGCAAATTGTTCATCTATGAATTTCTTATGCATTCTGCCCCGGCTAAATCACCGTTCAGAGCTTTCCGCCATGTCACAGATGGAACCTTCATGGTGCCTACCAGTGTGCAAAAAGATATTTTGTATACATTTATTTTTAACACATTATGCAATTCTTCTTTATAACTTTATAACATTTTCTTACTTAACCCTTAAGCGCCTTAATTAATTTTTTAACTTGAATTTTTACAATTATGGGTTTTAATTAGGGATGGACTCGGGCCCGACGCAGAAAGGTAACCGGCCCGGCCCGAAATGAAAATTGGCGGCCCGGCCCGCCGGGATATTTTTTTCTGTTGTGTTTAACAAGTAACTATCACTCTTTTGTTTAATTTAAGAGTATAATGATTTTGAATTACAATCAAGATACTTGTGGAACATATCGTAGTATATCATTTGATTTTTGATTTTGTTACGTACCTAGACGTAGCCGGAAGAAAAGTAAGTACCAGGCTAACTATTAAACGCGGTGAGTGGAGGGATTCGCCTACATACCAAAAAGAAACAAAAAACACATCGCCCACGATGATCTATTAACAAATAAAAATAAATAACGGATTCTGTACAAACAAGCAAGAGCAATAAATTTAGCGTTACTATTTGAAAGCAAACAGTTAGGTGATATGAACAATTTAGTACATTAGATACGAAGTGCGCATCTCGTATTTACACAAAATAAAATTAATCAGTAGTAAATAAACCTGTGAAAGCTTTTGTCAGCATTTTTAAAGTTTCACCTAATACTTTTTGTAAAATAACTAATTAGTAGGAAAGAATTAACGTGTGGGAGCTTTTGTCAGATATCTTTTAAATCGTACATAGTGCCGTTTGTAAAATAAACTAATCAGTACAAAGGAATAAGCGTGTGTCTGTCCAATACTTTTAACACAGGTACATCACACATGTAGAGCGATAATATCGATTAGCAGCAACGAACAATAGTTCTACAATGTGACGTTTCTTGTCACATACGTACACCAAATGTTGATACGGAATATCCCATTGACACACACAAAAGAAAACGAGTTGCATACCTGTAGGTGTCCGGATACTTAGCTTGAAAACCATCGGGGTGAGTCAATAAAGAAACACCGTGGTATTAAGGATCCATTCACCCTGGCATCGTAACTACAGCAACGACCTACGCACAAAAGCAGTTGGTCTACAGAAAGAAAGAACCCATTTGGCCTCCAGTTAAAAAAAGCAATCCACGCAAGACACCTCCTAGTTGTCGAACAGAAAATAAACAGACGTGCTGTAACACGTTTAATTTCAGTAGTAATTATTCGCATTGAATTACGAGGATAATGCGCTAAGCGTGCATTATTCCTTATTAATCTAGTTATATAAAAGTATCTGTGTGACATAAAATCATTTCCACGCGCATCTCTAGTTGTTTCTTCCGTATTCCACGCCTCTAACGTCGCATTCATTCGGTTCTGGTTTCGTCAAATTAGTCGCCCGCTAGCAACTGCCTTATTAATATGTATTCTCGGCTAGAGGCAGGCGACCTTTGCATCAATTACTAAAGTAAGCAGATCAGGTCGTGCTCGACCTGAAGCTATTAAGATACCTTCTACTAACGGTTGGTAAAGTATATATTTTACGAACTAATTTAATTTGGTTTAATTTATTTAGCGCGTCATGTAGGATTCATCATTTAAAATTCGTTACTTAGGATTTGTCGATTTGAAATTTGTCTACTAAGAAATTTGTTAACTAGGAATTATGCATGTTAGTTTGGATTGCAGTCGTCTCTAGTTAGAAATGGCTGGTAACTTTGTTTGAAGAATATAAATTTCCATCTCGATTTATTGTGGAGCAACAAAAGCAGTTTGGTTCGTTATTAGATATAAGATATTTCATGCATGTGTTTTGAAGGTTAAAGCACGTAAAGTTGCTATTATGTTTTCAACATGTAATTTGTGTAATTTTCAATTATTGTTGAACTGGTTTTATATGCCGCAAAACAAAATTTTGTCAGATTAGGTTTTTATAATTACAAGTTTTGTTCCATCAGAACCTTCGATAATTTCAACGTATGTTTTCGACGTCATGTTTTTTTGTTACACAGTTGACAGATGTTGTCATGAAAGCAGATGCTTTGTGCAGCTGTAATGGAATTTAAACCAAACATTCCTATTTTTGGTGATTAACTTTTATCTACATATAAATTATTAAATCTAAATATGAAAGTTTAAATCCACGTTATGTAAGATTCTAGAAATTGTAATCTACCTGAAAAAATCTGCCCATGTTAGAACGTAATTCAGTGTATTATGCTTACAAATTATTTTCACTCAAATATTTATAGCAAATTCATATTTAAAATATAGTTGGTTGTTTTAAACAAGTCAAAACCTTGACTTTAATATAGATGTTAAAGATAAATTTTTGTTACTTGTTACAAAGTCCGAAATTTTAAAAGAGAGTTTTTTAGTAAACATTTAGTTCAAATTTGAGGCTTTTATTTTGGTCAAATGCGATCAAATCTAATTACAAATAGGTAAAATTTTTCTGAGTAATAATTTGATGCCAATATCATATTGGATATACATTTTTTATTTTTTTTATATTTTTATAGGTTACAAATGGTGTTCTACATTTTATATATTTAAACATTTGCAATCTCTTACAGGAGGAGCTGCGTCTTATTTATATAAGACAGGTTTTTGTTAACGAAGGCGATCATTTTATCTTTGTGTTTCCACGTCCGCCCTTAGAAAATTGCTCTGCTATTATCGTAATTATCTCAGGACATGGTGGCGCCTATTTGATTTAGCTTAGCTTTAGTTTGCAAACAGAATTCGACTTACCCCCCCACTTCTTATTGCTCTACCCAGGAATAGACCCCTAGCTATGTCGGAAGATTTTTGTTCACTGGCGCCCATTAAGAAAAATAAGTTACACTAGCGCCTCAACGTAGAAGAAATAACGTTTCAGTGGTGCCTTCTGTAAAACAAAAGTCGTTACAGTGCATTGCTTTTGAAATACGGTGACGAATAATGTAGAAAATATGTCGACGCACAAGCTGTAGAAGCAAATTTAACCATGGTTCAAATAACACGAATTCCAACTGCAAATCCTTGCTTATCGAAGCGCATTAAAACTGGAAAACCCGGGTTTTATCAGATAGTGTGCGACCTTATTTCAACAAGTTTTTACATTGAAACAATAGAGAAAATCATTATAGGCTGTCGTAATGTATACCAAGATAACGGGTACCTGAAACAGAATATAACTATTTAGTTGTTGCATAAACTTGTCGTTTCAAAGTAACTATATTTAAGTTGAGGAATTTATTCGAGAGCGTGTTTAATATTAATTATGTTGAAGGATTTAACAGTAGAAACAGAATTTATTCGAGCGGGTATTAAATTAATAAGGGAGAAAAATAGGGTAATTAATTTATGCTGAAAATAAACGTAACAGTTCTTTAAAAAATCCTAGAAATAGGTAACAAAGGTACAAAATGTTTAGCAATTTTCAATGTTTATGAAATTGTACGCTTAACGCACCTTATAACCTTTATAATAAATTTGCGTCCGCTTTATTTTGTCGTTCCTACTTCAAAGAATTGTACTAAAATTACCTACTTGAAATTAGAGAGTTGTTGCAAACTCATTCCAAGCAGACTTTATTAAAAGAATCTTCAAATAAAGTATCCTTTTTTAAAAGTTTGCATCCAATCTAAAGGAGTGTTAATGCAAGTGTTTTTTCCCTTACTCTTTATTCTGACATATATATTTAGTATTCTATATCTATAGGTTATGTTTTAAAAATGAATAAAGAATTAATCTCTTTTGTGATCAGGTGACCTATAATACATAAATATCGAATCAGTGGGAAATAAAAGACTCAAATAATAAAAAAAGGTTCATCTTTGTGTGAATACAATTTCTTTGATTTTTTCCAATATAGTTGTTTAACTATATTGGAAAAATCAAAAAATGTATTCACAAAGATGAACCTTTATTATTTGTCTTTATTTCACTGATTCGATACTTTGGTGCAAAGTGTTTTCACGGAATACTTTTTGAGTTTACTTCAAGACACTGTTTTACTCCTTTCCAAGCATATAGAATATCTGTTTTCAAAAGGATTTTTACAGTTTACTTCTAGGAAAAGCATTACAAAACAGCATCCTCGTATTTAGAGCGTTTACGTTTTATATCTTTTTCGTGTTATAAACTTGGACATTATATTTCTAAATTTAATTACGGAAACAACACTACAAAAAACCATTTATTTCGCTATATTAATACACAAAGCAGACAATTAAATGTAAGTTTGTACGTTAAGCATTTGGCATATGTCAAAATTAAGGCGTAAAAGCATTCCCTGCCAGTATTTAAATTAAATAAAGGTGTCCTGTATTTTAATAAAGTACAAACATTAAAGGTGTAATTGCGTATGTGTAAATGTCAAATAAGGGAAAACTTTATTAAAAAATTTGGTAAAATGAACTTTGCAATAACTCTCTAGTGTTTTAGGCGGTAGACATAAATTATACACGCGATTGATAATATCGACGTTCGCCGCATAATTGAGATTTGGAGTATATACATATACATAACATAAATCGTGCAAACTTTTGAATTATGAATAAATCACCTAGTTTGATGTTCTTGGGCATCTTTAACTTGCCTAAAGTACAACATGAGGAACATTAAATACGACTGGAAAAAATATTCGGTATAAGAAGTGAGTTATAATGTCACATCTCCTTTACACTAAACAAGACGAAAAACTGATTATTAATGGGTTCATGAAAACACTACGTGAAAATATAATTAAGAACGTTTACTTACTCAATGTGAGATAGAAGTGAAGGGACGATGGAGTATCTACTCGTGCGTTTTTCGGCCCGAAAAGTTCGGGCCGGCCCGAGTCGAAAAAAAATAGGCCCGGCCCGGCCCCGGCCCGAATAAAGTAGTCAACGGCCCGGCCCGGATTCGAGCCCGAAATCGGGCCGGGCTCGGGCCGAGCCGGCCCGAAAGCCCGAGCCCGAGTCCATCCCTAATCTTAATAACCTAACTTAGTTAACCGTAAGAATATTTGTTTGTACGTACCAATTCTTCAAAATGCCATGTTACCATATGGTAGCGCTAGGCGCTTATAGCAGCTATCTGTGTATGGCTTATATGCAATGTAATAAAGTAGTAGAGAATTAAAATGTTAATGCGCTAACCCAACAAACATGTCTATTTGGTATGAAATATTTGAAAACAGTCAATGCACAAACCAACGTTGCACTTGTTGCACATTATACTCACACTAGAGGGACATCCTTTACCACCGCATCGTCTACTTTTCTTTTCTAGCGCTGGGACAACGATATGATCAATGTGATCATATCGCAAGTTGTCCGATACCTGGTTCAGTGTTACGGAAAACTTTGATGTAGGTGTTCTACCAGGGGCTTTTGGCGTTGCTCCATATGATTTCATGTAATACTACTGTAGCCATCTTTGTGTGAGCTTGAGAAAACCTCTCTACAGAACTGACAGGATTTACACGATGCAGAGTTGACACCATGCTGACTACACCATTGTCAACTCAGCGTACAAATATTACACGATCATCTCTATCTATAGTAGACTCTGGGGTTCCCTATATTTTTTGTATTAGTCAATGGGCAGCTCTTTGGAATTCTATCCTTCATTATGGTGTCTGTACCACGCCACCCTTTAGACTTCAAATGCTTTAACAAATTTTAGCCAGTGAATAGGTTATCAAAATATACATTGGTTGAGGACCTTTTTGCTGTACTGATTCGTCTAACATACCTATAAGTGGAGCTGTGGCTTTTCCAACGAGGTATTCATATTATATGGAGCGTTTTAGATTATTGCCTTGATATAACTCGAAATTTATTAGGCATGCTGATGGGGTATTGATGCACCACATCTTGTACCCGAATCGGAAGGGTTCGCCTCTAATAAATTGTTTGCATGAGTGACGCCCATAATATTTTATCATGCTCTCGTCGCAAGATAAGTTAGATTCAGGTACAAAATGCTACAAACAATTGTTTTTGATCATGTCCATAACAGGTTGTAATTTCAAAATTTTATCGGTAAAATCGGGGTTATTATTGTCAGCACAATGAAGGAATCTTGTTATGTGCAAAAACCTATCTCGTCTCATTGATTTATACACAAGTTCATTTCTCATATCGTTTTCACTGTCCCAATAATACCTTTTCCAAGGACATTATATCCACTAAGAATTAAAATTCCTATAAAGCATTTCGACTCCTCAACAGATATTTTCAGATCTGCGCAATTCTTAAAAATTCATAACTAGAAGGCTTTTTTATGAGATGCTGATATAGGCCGTCATCATAAAAAATTTCAAACAGGTCAACGCAACTAAATTCTTTGTATAAATCATGATTCGGTAGCTGCATTTTAAGGTGGTATGTCTCCAATAAATCACCTTCTATCCAAGAAATTTTTTTCAGTTGAGATTCTTTTTTTCTTACCCTTGCTAGTTTGCAATAGTATAGAGGTCTGTCTCTTCACTGTTTAT
The DNA here is from genome assembly GCA_036346225.1 of Platerodrilus igneus. Lineage (NCBI taxonomy): Eukaryota > Metazoa > Arthropoda > Insecta > Coleoptera > Lycidae > Platerodrilus > Platerodrilus igneus. The sequence continues at coordinate 12,125,318 of JARFIW010001599.1, forward strand.
TTTGTCAACATTTTGTAACACAACTTCAGCTTGCGCTCGTAGCTGAGCACCGCTTAGATTATCATCCAAAGCTCCAGTATCTTCATCCCCAGAACGTTGATCGGTAAGAATTGCAACATCAGGGGGTTCGATAAATATTTTATTTACATCTTCATTACCATACGCAATCTCCAACACTTTTTGCAGAGTAATACCTCCGTGATGAATATTCACAATTAATCAACCTATTTTCGACAGGTCCAGTAATATATATGAACAAGTACAGCATATATGCATGAATGTATTACAGCAGTGCAACCGGGTGTTACATAAATGTAACGCGGAAACAAACATCTGATACCAAGTCGATCATTTTATCTACATTCAGTAGATAAAAGCTAGAACATTATACTGTTATTGTATAGAAAAGAACAGGAAAGGGATAAGAAATTACATTATAAATACTCACGTGAATCTAGGAGCCAATGCCATGTTGTACATATAAAAACAATCACTAACTTTGACACACAATAATACACCGTGCAGAACTAAATTAGCGGAAACAGCTTTGAATCTTTTGATATCGATGGTAACATCAACCAACCATATTACCATCTTTCAGATTATTTGCGAACTAAAGTAATTCAGTATTCTTTTAAATAGTATCTGCGGCTGACCCTTGTGAAGTTGGCACGACATTCTTTAAATTTAAAAAAAAAACAATGATTGTTCTTGTAGCACTTTTCATAGTTCTAGAGTTCCCGATAGAAAATAAAAAGAGTGCCGTATTTTTAATACCAAAAAAAAGCAAATGAAAAATTGTCGTGCTAATTTCGCGAATCTGGCACGACACTTTGCACCCTTCCTTTTTACTGCTAGGAATGGGTGTACAACAGCGTCTAAATAAAACTCTGGCGGGACTAGCGTCGACCGTTTATGGCTGCGGTAGATTGCAAGAGACTGTATCTCAGGGGTTTAGAGAACAAAATTAAATTTTACCCAGGCAAGTTAAAGGGATGCAATTTAGAACTTGACATCATCATTAGGTCTTCAGTCCTAGAACTGGTTAGACGCGTACCATCATTGCTCCCTATTCTGAACTAACCTACAGATTTTCCTGAAATATGCACAGCTTGCATCTATAACTGTCTAATCTAGGTCTACATCTACCTCTTTTCTCCTATCTCTGCTTGTAATATATCACATACTATTCCTCAAAAATGCCTTACAACGTATTCCGCCCTACTATTTCTCTTTTTCCCCAGATATCCTTGTTTACCTACTATTTCTGTAACTTATTTGTTATTATCTTTGTCTGTCCATGCTATCGTCCTCATACATCTGAAGCACAGCATTTCAAAAGGCTGCTACCGTTTTTCTGTCTGCGTTTCAGCCTGCCCGTATTTCATAGGCATACTGTACTGTGCTCCACACATATGCTTTCAACAATTTTCTTCTTATTCTATGTTTGTTGTCTTTCCTCATAGGCGCTGTTCTTTCTTGTTAGATGCAGTTCGATCACTTTCTATTGTTTTACAGTTATATGCCTTATTTCTCCGACCTTCAATGGTTGTGAAGGGAGGTATGCAGCCTGTGGCTGCCAAGTTCCCCCAACACTTAACCATTTGGCGATTTAATATATTTTCCAATTTATCTTTTCGCACAGTCAACATTAGTTGCAGGTATTTCGCAACCAACAACTAGTTGTTTATACTAATCATCAGATTTATCTGCGCTTATTTTTTCGTCATTAGGTTTTCCGTCTCAAAACTGGTTGGACACGTACCTGCACTTATTTATATTCTGAGCTAGCCTACATAGTTCCCTGAAATTTTCACACAGCATGTGTATTCAGCTCGTTCCCTTTCTATTGTTTCCTAATTTTATACCCTATATTACCGAGATTCAGTAAAGGAGGTTAAGCAACCTGTGGCTACCAAGATCCCCCAACACTTAGACATTTGCCGAAATAATGGTTTTCCAGTAAATCCTTTCACACACTTAACATTGTTCGAGAATATTGCCCAACCAATTCTTGTAGTTACATATAATAATCATCATGTTTAAGCACAGTTATCTTTTCGTCATTAGTTTATCCATTTTGGGATTGGTTGGATGCGCACCTCCATTGATTTCTATTCTGGGCTAGCCTACACATCTCCCTGAAACCTCTACAGCCTACATCTTTTACTATCTGTGTGCAGTAGTCTAATCTAGGTCTGCCTCTTCTTCTCTTTTTTCCTATCTCTGCTTCTAATATATTCCACACTATTCCCTCATGCCGTAGTATGTGGCCTATCATCCTATTTATCCTATTTTTTACCGTTTTCCGCATATTTCTTTCTTCCCCTACCATTTTTAGTACCTCTTCGTTCTTAACTTTGTCTGTCCATGATATCTTCATCATACGCCTGTAGCACCACATTTCAAAGACTTCTACCTTTTTCTTGTCCGCTTCTCCTACTGTCCAGGCTTCACAGCCGTACAGTGCTGTGCTCCACACATATGTTTTAAGCAATCTTTTCCTTGTTTCTATGTTTGTGGTCTTTGAGCACAGTAGTTGCTTTTTCTTGTTAAATGTAGCACGTCCTTGTGCTAATCTTTGTTTTATATCTTTTGTGCTTTTCCCATCTTGCGTTATTTGGCTTCCTAGGTAGCAGAAATTCTTAACACCTTGTAAGTTCGTGTTAAATACTTGTATTCTTGTTTTTGATTTATTTTCCCCACCTTTGCAAACTAGAACTTTAGTTTTAGTTTTGTTAATTTTCATACTGTATCTCTCTGTTAGAACCGTTTCCATTTCATTAAGAGCAGCTTCTAACTCTTCCTTGCTAGACGCTAATACCGCTATATCATCTGCAAATCTAAGCATATCAATTTTTTGTCCCTGCATAGTAATTCCAAATGTCTTCCTGCATTTGACAGTATTCATTGCCTCTTCTATGTACAAGTTAAAAATCAATGGGGATAGGGCACATCCCTGTCTCACCCCTTTCCTAATGTTTACTTCTCTACGTTCCTGCTCTAATTCTATTACTGCTGTTTGCTCTTTGTATAAGCTATGTACTATTCGTGTATCTCTATAACTCATTCCAATATTTTTGAGTATTTCAAACATTTTTTTCCAATTTACATTGTCGAATGCTTTTTCCAGATCTACAAACCCTATATACATGCTTTCCCCTTTTTCTATTGTTTTCTCCATTATCACGCTCTGAGCTAAAATAGCCTCCCGTGTTCCCCTGTTTCGCCAAAACCCAAATTGGTCTTCTCCTAGTATTTCTTCAGTTCGTTTTTCCATTCGTCTTTGCACAATTCTAGTTAATATTTTTGACACGTGTGCTGTCAAACTTATTGTTCGAAAATTTTCACATCTATCCGCGCCTTTCTTTTTTGGTATAGTTACTATGATGCTACGTTTGAAATCTTTGGGTATCTCGCCTGTCTCATACATATAGCTTACAAGTTGGAAGAGACGTTCTGTTACTGCTTGTCCAGCGGCTTTTAGAGTTTCTGCTTGCACCTTATCTGTACCCGGCGCCTTACCATTTTTCAGACTCTTTAATGCTAATTCAAACTCGTCTCGAAGTATAGGATATCCCAAGTCATCATTTTCAATGTCTGATTCCTGTTCTAATGCAGTTAGTTCCTCTCCTGCATATAAATTCCTATATATTCTTGCCATCTACTCACTCTCTACGTTTTCTATAATGACGTTTCCTTGTGCGTCCCTTATATTTTTGCTATACGGTTTTATATCCCTAAAATTCATTCTAATTAATTTGTATGCTTCGTCTGTCTTTCCTATTTCCATCTTAGTTTGTACCTCTTTGCACTTTTCATCAATCCATTGTTGTTTAGCTTTCCTGCATTTTCGAATAATTTCCCATTTTATGGCTTTGTATCTCTGTTTTCCTGTTTCGTCTGATTTATATTTGTATTTTCGTCTTTCTTCTATTAAATTCAGGATATCCTTTGTTATCCATGGTTTCTTATTTTCTTTTTGTGTATACCTCAAAATATCTCTGGCCGCCATGTCTAGGCTGGATTTAATGTTATTCCATTCTGTTTCTACTACCGTAGTTTCAGATATTTTCCCGATATCATTCAGCAATTCATTTGACTTTTTTCGAATCTTACTTGAATATCTTTATCTTTTAGTTTCTCTAAGTCCAAGTGCTTTTTTCCGTTCCTTTTTTTCAGATTTTTAAATTTAAGTGCGGCCTTCATAATTACGATGTTGTGGTCAGTATCTATATCTGCTTCTGGGTAGCTTCTACAGTCTTTTACTTGATTCCTAAACCGTTGTCTAACAAAAATGTAATCTATTTGATATCTTCCTATATCTCCTGGCATCTTTCACGTATATCGTCTCTAGCATGATGTTGAAATAATGTGTTTGTGATGATTAAATTGTTCTTGTCGCAAAAATCTACCAGTCTATTTCCCCTGTCGTTTCTCGTGCCTAAACCAAATAAACCTACTACCGCTCCTTCCCTCCCCTCACCTACCACGTATCTTAATATGTCTTCGATATCTTTGTAGATGGCTTCTATCTCTTCGTCAGTGTAGCTAGAGGTGGGCATGTATACTTGTATTATTACTGTGTTTACCGGTTTAGATTCTAATCTAACCATGAGTACTCTTTCGTTCTTTTGTAAGTAATTTTCTACACAGTATCCTATCTTTTTCCGCATAACTATCCCCACACCCAAATTTCCTTCCTCTGCTCCTGTATGAATTACCCTGAAGTCTCCACTCCAAAAATCCCACGCCTCTGGCCACCGAACTTCGCTGATCCCTACTATGTCTAGTGATAACCTATTCATTTCGATTTTTAGGTTCTCTAGCTTACCTACTTGCTTCATACTTCTAACATTCCACGCTCAGACTCGCAGAATGTTCCCGACTCTTATTTTAACTTTCCGATCGCATCCTCCGAAGTGGTCCCTCCGGAGATCCGAATGGGGACTATTTTAACTCCGGAATCTTTTACCCCAGAGAATGCCATCATGTTTGTAACTATTTAAGTACGCTGTGTACTTGGGAGATAATGTGGTGGTTTCCCGTTGCCTTCCACATCGCGGTAGTGTGTCTTAGACTGCCATACCGACCCCTATGGTCTCTGCCAATCTAAGTACCGAAAGAGCCGCTGCCCTCTTTCGGGGACCTGTCTTAGTCTGGTTCCTCACTAACGACCCTACTACTTTGGTTGGACCTGTAGTTTGGCTCTTTAGCTCATTAGAACACGCAAGCCATTTCACCTGTTCTAGTAATTTAGAACTTCGGCAAGGTGCAGGTCCATTCGAAATGGGTTATCATTTCAATGCCAACAATTATATTATGCGGACAAATTGGATAGTGGATCCACGAAGTGCGCATTTCGCGGCTAACATGTAATAAACTAAGTAAAAAACCTAAAATTTTCCAATCGCAAGTATGTTAAATTTCGGTATTAAATGTAAATATACTCCCTAGCAAGTATGTGAAATTTAGAAGTATTAAAGGCAAATTTAGTTTTTAAATGTAAAATTTACTCCCTAGCAAATATGTTAAATTTTGAAGTATTAAAGGCAAATTTAGGTTTTTTTTAAATGCAGTACAGGTGTTAAACTTAAGCATTAAATACAGCCCACGTTGTAACAAGAATTAACGACGTATACCCAAAAGCAACAACGCAATCAGCTGTTCAACAAGTATGGTGGACTGGTTTTACAACATCCACCGTTGATAAATAAAAATCCTTGACATGCATAACAGAATACAAGGCACATACCTCTCTACGTCAGGATACTTAACTTGCCAAATGCTGGAGAAAGAAGTCAGCATAACAACGTAGCTACCATCGCAATTACAGTAACTGGTGCACGGCAGCAAACAGGTGGGCTACACCCAGAAAAAATGCCTTTGCTTCCAGCAAAAAAAGCTAAAAATAGAATCGGGTTAGATGGGGTAAGCGCGGGAACACTCACCAAATACACGCAAGACTAATTGATAGGACAACAATAAACCTGCATTGCTTTTAAAGTGATAGAACGAGTAATGTAAAACATATTTCGTCGCGCGGGCTGCAGAAGCAAAATCAGAATGAATTTACATGACGCCAATTCGAAATCCAAACATCCGTGTTATCGAAACGCGATTTTAAACTGGAAAAATCGGTTTTACCGGAGAATAGTGCGCGACCTTATTTCAACATGTCGTTACTTTATCACAATAGAGAAAACCCATTATACGCGGTTGTAATGTTGAACAAATTGAAGGTTACCTACAAACAGGCTATGAACTATTTAGTTGTAGCATAATAAACTTTACGTTTCAAAGCGAATAGATTTAAATTGAGGAATTATTCGAAGGCGTATTTATTGCAGAAAATAAAATATACAGGATGTAAACTATATAATTTTAGCCTAAACTTGTCGTTGTTAAAGAAAAAGGGATTTGAGTTGAAAATGTATTGGACCGCGTATTGATTAGTAACTGGTAAAAATATATGGGATGTTCAAAATAAACGTAACAAATTTGTATGCTGACCGCAAAGCTGTGACACATTAAGCATTCCCTCAAGTTTGGTGTTTTTGATACTGGCAATTGAAGGAACGATTACTAAATTGCAAGGCTTTTAAATACAAAAGATCGTAAACCTTCACTGAATTTTCGGGAAATTAGTCCAAGCCACTTAGACAAAATGTCACCCATTTATGTCAATGATGTTAAGAAATAAGTAAACCAATACCATTATGTTTTTCAAATATACACAAATAACTCAATTTATTTTCATCTGGTAAAAGCAATCAATAAACTACATTCAGCTCTGATAATTTTCCAGATAATAAATTGATAAACATTTCAGTAAAATAGATGTATACAAGTGTTTACAAATTTTTGATCCACCCATTTAATAAATCTTCCAAGACATTGCATATCAATTAGTACTTCCCCGATACAATAAGCTGTTGCCTCTAAAATCTTTTGCGCAGTGCAACATTTTAATATTTTAAAAGCATACTGCCTCTCAATATGCATTTACCTTTGAAGTTGGCGGTAATCAATATTTCACTGCAAGGTTCTCTGCAAACCTTTTGCGGCGCATATATTTACGACAGAATCTATTTTAATAATATAGCAAGCGAGTAGAACATGATCTATAATGTATTAAAATCAAATGCATCTTATGCAGTATTTTATAATTACACGTTTTAATATAAAACAATTATATAATCCCGGGTATCTGGGCAATTAGGTCCGATGTACTTGCATTGTGCACCTAAATGGAATTTTGCAAATTAACAAGCAAGCCCTGGTACGAAAGGCTTGTTTGTTCGTTCATTAATTAAAATTCCCTTATTTGAAGATAGCTTTTCATAATAGAATATGCAGAGCACTTAATAATAGTAATGGGAAATATCATTAAATGGGTTCATGAACGATGATAAGTGCTCCGTTCTGGATTATACAGGAATTGATACAATACCAAAAAGCTAGCGAATTTTAATGACAATGTTCCAGTTAATTTAAGGTTGGATTAATATATACAAACATTTAAGTTTAGTTACCAATTTCTTAAAACACAACAAAGAGATTTTATTATTTAGACAGAGAAGTGCAAGTCTACTGTGTTAATTCATAAAAAAACATTAACAAAATGAATAATACAGGGTGGTATTAGTTTTGTCATTAAATTTAGGAGGTGATATAGATTGATTCGCTAGACAAAAAACCTATAAGGCATTTTACTCTGGACCGCTTTGTAAATGCCCGACCTAGACCAACTTAAGTAAAAGTATTAGAACTGCGTTTTGTCATATGTTTTTAAGAAACAACTTACGTACGCAACTGCGTTCTGAATCACATTACGCACATGAAATGATACATAATCAGTGTTCGAAATTTCTATAGTATCTGCAAGTTCGTGGTTGGTATAATTCTCGGGTTTTCGTATTTTCAAAAAACAACTCATTAAGCTTGTTAACGCGCGAGGAATCTTATAATTTTATATATCGACTTACCTCCGTGTTATTCTATTGTTTTAAGTGTCGTTCCTACTTTTCAATGAAATGGACTGTAAGGCGATTTATTGGACGTGTTACGTATGTACTATCGCTGTGTTTTTTATGGGATTATCGATAAAATTCACATTCGGCGACACTATTGACTTAACTCACTTTACCGTTTATCTTCGATGTCCATGAGCAAGTGTCGATCACTACCCCTTTAGTCCAACTTAATTTCTATCGGCACAAAGGAGGCTTATGACAGGATATAACGGGACGAGGAATGACAGCTTTACTATTTGATTTACAACTACGAATTTACAAAGACTTAAAATTAAACCCGAAAACGTGCGACAAAGAAACCAAGCATCCCGCCCACCAAAATAAGTTTGTACTAACTTATTTTATATTTAAAAATAATTATAGCTATTAACTAAGAAACCTAAACCGACAAACTTATATAAGTGCTGAAACAAATAACTAAGCAAATGTACGCTTTCTTTGATTTTGCGCCACGACACTGTTTCATCGTGGCAGAGAAAGGTCCACCAAAGTCGACACCGTATATAAAAACACCTTACCTGGAGTTAATTTAGAAGCTGGTAAATCCCCCATACGGGGGCATAAAGCCACAGGGTTTACACGCAAACCACGAATGCAGGATTTCACACATTGCCGAATAGCCCTCTTTGCGGACAAGATCCAATAATTTTGAGTTAATAAAAATTGAGTTGTTCGATTTCCAGGATGTAAATGTTTTTCATGACAATCTAATATAATAATTTCAGTCAACCGAGAAAGCAAAATGGGAAATTTTGCATTATGCGATAACTCTGAAGTACGCAGGCGGCCGCCCACCCTCAACAAATCACGACTATCTAGAAACGGACTAAGGCTGCGTAGTTGTTTACTAACAAGTTTTCCAATTTTAATATTTGCAATGTCTTGGGCAAAAACATTTGTTTGAACTCTTTTAATCAATAAATGTACATCCTGTTGCTGCTGAGCTAGGGACAAACCATCAGAATATTTTGAACGCAAATCTGCCGGACATTGAACATTTCGAATGAAATGACGAATATATGTAATAATCTACAAATTTTCTGTAGCTTTGAAAATTTATCAAATAACAAATCTAAGAGATTTTCAGGCATAACGACTGTTAACGACGGAGTACGATATTCGACGTCCATCTGAGAGGAATCGATAAGTTTTGGCAGCGACGTTACTGGTCATTCTTCGCTACGACGCACTAACCAGGAAGGCCCTGTCCACCATAATGGATGATGAACCAACTTGTAACTACTTTTGTTTATGCCAGCCTCACGTTCCGGCGACAGTGTAACTGATTTTGTTTTTATATATATGTTGTGGCGTCAGTGTTACTTATTTTTCCAAATGGGCGCCAGTGAACAAAAATCTTCCGACATAGCTAGGGGTCTATTTCTGGGTAGAGCAATAAGAAGTGGGGGGTAGGTCGAATTTTGTTTGCAAACCAAAGCTGAACTAAGCTAAATAGGCGCCACCAAGTCCTGAGATAACCACGATAATAGCAGAGCACAATTCTAAGGGCGGACGTGGAAACCCAAAGATAAAACGATCGCCTTCGTTAACAAAAACCTGTCTTATAAAAATAAGACGCAGCTCCTGTAAGAAATTGCAAAGATTAAATAAATAAAAATGTAGAACACCATTTGTGTCCTATAAAGGTATCAAAATAAAAATGTATATCCAATATGATATTGGCACAAAATTATTACTCAAAAATTCTACTTTTGTGTTATCAGATTTGATCGCATTTGACCAAAATAAAAGCCTCAAAGTTTAACTAATTGTTTACTAAAAAAACTCTTTTTTAAAATTTCAAAACCTTTTAACAAGTAAAAAAATTTCATCATTAACATCTATAACAAAGTCAAGGTTTTGGCTTTTTAAAACAATCAACTGCTCTTCAAACATAAACTTGATTTAAACATTTGATTAAAGATAATGTGTAGCCACAATACACTGAATTAACGTTTCTAGCCTGGGCAGATCTTTTCAGGTAGATTACAGTTTCTAAATTCTTACATAGCGTGGATTTAAACTTTCATATTTAGATTTTATAATTTATATGTAAATAAAAGCTAATCACAAATATAGAAATGTTTAATTTGAATTCTATGACAGCTGCACGAAGCATCTGCTTTCATGACAACATCGGTCAACTGTGCAACACAAAAAAAAATATGACGTCGAAAACATACCTTGAAATTATCTAAGGTTCAAATGGAACAAAGCTTGTAATTATATAAACCTAACTTGACAAAATTTCGTTCTACGACTTGTAAAACCAGTTCAACAATAATTGAGGATTAAACAGATTACATGTTTGAAAACATAATAGCAACTTTTCGTGCTTTATATGATAGTCTGTTTATCAAATTTTTACGACATTCAAAACACATGCAAGAAATTTCTTATATCAAGTAACGAACCGAACTGCCGCTGTTGCTCCAAGACAAATCTGGATGGAATCTCCAAACAATGTTACTAGCCATTTCTAATTTGGGACGACTGCAATCAAAACCAACATCTATCATTCTTCGTTGACAAACTCTTAGTTGACGAATTCTTAGTTGACAAATTCTAAGTTGACAAATTCTAAGTTGACAAATTACAAATCCTAAGTGACGCGCTAAATAAATGAAACCAAATTAAATTAGTTCGTAAAATGTATACTTTACCAACCGTGAGTAGAAAATATCAAAAATAGTTTCAGGTCTAGCACGACCTGACCTGCTTACATAAGTAATTTATCTAAAGGTCGCATGCCTCTAGCCGGGAATACATCTTGATAAGGCGGTTGCTAGCGGGCGACTAACCCGACGAAGCGAGAACCGAATGATAGCGACGTTAGAGGTGGGTAATACGAAAGAAACAGCTGGAGATGCTTGACGAAGTAACTTTATGTCACACAGATATTTTAGTATAAGAAGATTAATAAAGAATAAGGCACGCTTAGCGCATTATCCTCGTAATTCAATGCGAATAATATTGCTGAAATTAAACATGTTACAAACTCTGAAGCCAAAGGTCCACGTGAGGCACAATCCGCAGGGTTGTCTTGGGACTTAACATGAAACCACGAAGATGAAGAAATACGTTCTTGAATATGCGAAATGCGATTGCTAACAAATGTCTTCCACTTATGCGAGGAAGACCGAATTCAAGACAAAACAACAGTGGAATCTGACCAAGCGAAAATACTAATAAATGATAAACTATCTGTATAAGTATTTTTGACGAAATCTACCAAATGTGCCAGGAGTACGGCAGCACACAATTCGAGACGGGGCAATGAAACGCGATTAGTAGGAGCAACCTTCGATTTTGCGCATACTAATGATATGGCAATATTACCATCTAAATCGAACGAATGAAAATAGACGACAGTTGCATACCCGGTTTCAGAAGCATCGCAGAACCCACGCAACTCCACCTTTTTAAAATTATTACATACGATGCGACGCGAAATCTCAATATTCGAAACCGCTGGCAATTCACCCAAAAATTGTTTCCATTTTTCTACGACTTCCAATGGCGGCTCTTGGTCCCAACCGAGGTCTAAAAGCCAAAGATTTTGAACTAAACGTTTACGAAAAGTACTTAAGGCGCTATCAAACCGAGAGGATTAAAAAATTTTCGCTAGCTGACAAAATATTACGCTTAGTGCAAGAGCGCTCTTCAACGTGTAATTTGTATAAAAATACATGTGCAAGAGTGCGTCACGAAAGGCCCAAAATTTTTATTGAACCACTATCTTTATCTTGAAATTCAATTGCTTCCGAACTGGACAGGGACTCCTTTAAGTTGGACATCACTTCGGGCCAATTGCTATTACATTTTCTTAATTAAAAACCACCACTAGCGCAAATACTATTCAGCTCACCAATTAATTGATTTGCAGCTTCAATCGAATTGCATCCAGTGACTAAATCATAAACATAGGTATCGCTCACCAATACAGATGACGCGAAAGGAAAATTAATCGATTCTAACCTTGCCAATTCTTGAACAGTACGCAAGGCCAAAAAAGGCAAGGACGAAACTCCATAAGTCACAGTATTTAATTTAAAGTTCATAGTAGGATCCGACGGAGAAAATCTCCAGACGATACGTTGATAATCACGTTGAGTATCTTTAACTAAAATCTGCCGATACATTTGTTTAATATCAGCTGTAATTACGATAGGATGTACACGAAAGTGCAATAACAAAACTGCAAGGTCTTTTTGCAGAGCAGGGCCAATAGCCAAGCTATCATTTTACGAATTTCCTGATTGATTCTGACTCGAAGCATCGAAAACCACACGCAATTTGGTGGTAGTGCTATCACGCTTATATACAGCATGATGGAGAATGTAATACATTAACTCATGAACCGACGAATTTTCAGGCGATTCCACTTGAGCCATGTGACTGCTTTACAAATAATCCTCCATAAATTTTTTATAATCCGAATACAATTCAGGATTTTTTAGCAAACGACGTTCTAATGACCAAAATCTTTTAATAGAAATCGATATTGTAGTCACGAATGAGGGTTCAGAAATTCTAAAGGGCAAGGACACTACAAAACGACCGTCCTTGTTACGTCTATAGTTTGCCACAAATTCCTTTTCACACCTTTGTTCTTCAGGAGAAATGTGTTTCTTGAAAGGAATATTTATTAATTCCCAAAATCGACGAATGTCGCTGTCTAGAAGCTCAACAAAAGCACACAACGACGTAATAGAATTATTCGGGGAAACGACCCTTTTCGTTAAAACCTAACCAAAGATTGTTTTAATAGCAACTGTCTCGTTAGCGACACCCCAATGAGGTTCATTTAACAAAACCTGAGAAAAGATTTCAGCTCCGAGTAATATGGCAATCTTACCAGGAATATTAAAATTAGGATCATCTAAGGCTAAACCTCGAGTATGCGACCATTCCTTGACCCATATAAACGACGAAGGTAATTGATTACAAATGTTAGGTAAAATATAACAATCAATTTTATATGCTGGAAACCTTGTTCCCGAGGAACTGACTACACACGATAGTGCACCAGACACCAACGACGAATTTAAACCAAGTCCTTGAACAGTGACTTTGGCTCTTTAAACCTAATTTTTAACGGCGTCTTTCAGTCATAAAATTTTCCAGGGATCCGTTATCTAAAATTATACGAACTGGTTGCAATTTTCCTGTATAATCGAGCACCGACACCATTGCCGTAGCTAACAGCGTGGTTGTATGTTCAAATGACGTCGAAATTAACGAGCTAGTGGCAGGTTGTTCATGCACAACCGCCGACGACAGATTGTCTTCATTAGGTCAACTAGTAGAAGTAAGTCTAGGCGCCGCTCTCCGAGGAGACGCTGATCTTTGACGATGAGTTTGTCGGCGTGGAGACACCGATTTTTCTCGTTTATCGAAGTGAAGTAACGAATTGTGTGACTGTTGACATTTTCTACACGACCAATCCAACTTACAATTTTTCACCGAATGTGGGGGTTTTATCGAGAAACTGCTTACATCTATAAATAGGATGCACAGCTTGACACAGACTACAATTTTTATCATCGTTGGTGATACCAACTAAAGAAGTTCTAGCCTAAGTGCTAAAGAACGTTCCTTTTTCCTTTTGTTTCACGGAACCTCGAGATTATAAGTATGTTCCTGAAGCAATGTCATTTATTTCCAATACTTTACATTGTTTTTCAATGTTCGACCTTAAATCTTTGAACGAGGGAATCTCGTCACTATTTTCTAATTCGAAGCGCTTTAAAACGTTTGTATTTAATTCTCGATAAAAGATTAAACAACATGAAATCTAATAAATCTATTTCCATCTGCTTTAACGCAAATATATTTTCATCAAAACAACTAATTAATTGGCAGAGTTTTGTGTGAGAGTCTGAGGAACTTATCTTAGGCCATTTTTCGAGAGCATTAAAATATGTCGAAAGTAATAACCTCTTGGACTGAAACGATTAGTAAGGATTTTATAGACTTTATCGTATGCACAATCGTTTAATGGCAAATGTTATATTAACGCACGCGACGAATCATCTAATGTACCTACGAGGTAGCAAAATCTTTCCACAGGGGACAAACTAATACTATCATGAATCAATCGCATATAAATTGCATGATAACTTTCAAACTTCGATATATAACCTGAGAACCGCGGGGCTAATAGGTGTTTCAAGCCAATACCACTATTTATCGACAAAGAATTATTCATATTTTCCACCTGCGGCTTATTTTCTACGAGATCTAATTCACATTGTTCAGCGATAATACGAATATCTAATAGATAATCATCGATTTTTACCCTAAGAGCCGAGAATTCGTCCAATTGTTCACTTTCTTTATCAAAGTAAATATCCTTGCAAAAACACTTGAAATGAGTTTCAATTTGCTCGACACTTTTCATCGATACTCTAATTATAGCAATCGATACATTTTCCGGTTACTGTATATATGATCCAACCGTTGCACTACAAACTTAGCTTCAAAAATAGCTTTATCAATTGATATAATCATATTGATTAATAAATGACAATAAATTAACGTAAAAACAATGCGTAGTTCAATACCCTACGACCACTAATTAATCTACGAAATTAAATTATTAATCGACAAATGCATCTAATTACAATTCTCGCTCGATAAAACGTTTAATGTTTCCAAATTAATATCAACCAAATAACCCCTTTGTTATACCAAGCTGGTTGACCCGAGTGGTGCATACAACTTGACGAAAATTAGATAAGAATTTAAAATACACCTTCATAAATATAATATCTGTTCAAAGTTTACACAAAGTAAACCGACCGACCATTAATCCTTGCGACAAAGAAAAAAGGGGATGTATTCTAAATCTACCTTTATACCCAAATGTTTCTATACTATTAAATGTGCGAACAAGATGTTAGCCTTTTTGTAACACGCTCAAACATATCAAAACTACGACAATTATTAAATTAAAAGTATTAATGAGGAACGACAGAAATCAGAACTAATTAATTAATCAAATTATCCGGCGTACGAAGGCCATTTTTGTTAACACGCGAGGAGTCTTATAACTTTATTTATCGGCTTACCTCCGCGTTATTCTATTGTTCTAAGTGCCGTTCCTACTTTTCAACGAAGTGGACTATAAGGCGATTTATTGGACATGTTACGTATGCACTATCACTGTGTTTTTAGGGGTTTATCGATAAAATTCACATTCAGCGACACTATTGACTTAACTCACTTTACCGAACCAACACAACCCTTTGTCTTTGATGTCCATGAGCAAGTGCCTATTACTAACCCTTTAGTCCAACTTAATTTCCATTGGCACAAAGGAGGTTCATGACAGGATATAACGGGACAAGGGGTGACAGCTTTACTATTTTATTTACAGCTACGAATGTACAAAGACTTAAAATTAAACCCGTAAACGTGCTACAAAGAGACCAAACAAAGCAAATAACGTGACAAAAACTTCAAATACTTAGATCAAATTACAATTAAGTCCCAACACTGCGTTTAAGTGTATTACCTAAGCACGTATTTGAACACACAAAATCAAACAGGTGAAACACACAACATGTAACCCCGGTTAGGAGCGATATTTATACATAATATCAACTATTCCTTGTTCTTTGGTTCTGCAGGGCGTGTGGTGCGATTGGCAGTGTTCGTTGTTTACCTGCAACATAATGCGACAAGATAAAGGTGAAGCTACATTAATAAGCACTACGTTTCACTAGTCTTTCAGATACGGTAGGTAGGTGTGGAATGTCATCATGGCGACTGGGTTATTCACTCGCCCAAGACACCGTTCTTCCTTGTTATGCGTTCTGATTGGTTGAAAACGACGACGTACATTTTTCATTGAACTATATATTGACATAACTGGAAGGGGCAGACCGCTTGCATGGAGCTACAGTTTGTGTGTCAGGGGCAATAACAAGGAAAGACGATACTGCGGAGGGTTGTTGTCGCTCTCTAACATACACGGCAGAGGGATTTAAGCGAACAACTAGTTGTGCGCATTCGTGTTTTTATCTTAACCACTAAAAAGTTAAGTATTTACTTGAATTTATATTTAGCCCATACTGCTAAGATTGTATTCTTTGAAAGAAAGGGAAATTTATAAGCCCTTAAAAGTGATTTATATTAGTATATGGAAATGGTAAATCACTGCGTTGCATTTGGGTGTTCCAATGAGTATAATCCCATGAGAAGTATCCAATTTCATACGTAAGTTGTAGTAACATATAGGTATTAAATGTTAAATTTTTATTATAATAATATTTTACAGATTTTCTTTTAAACGTCCTGAAATTTTGCAATTATGGATTAATGCTATACGGAGAAATAAATGGTATCCTGCAAAATGTAGTAGGCTTTGTAGTGAACTTTTTTTTAACTAGACTACCAAATTAAACCTGGATGCACAAAGAAAATTTTAAAACCGGATGCAGTGCTAACCATTTTTGCTTTCCCAAAGCACTTGCAAAAGTCCGCTCCGTCTAACCGACGATTATTAAACCGAACTGTAGATATATTTAAATATTCCGTTTTTGTATAGCTTTGAATTATAGGCTGTTATTCAGAATATTGCTTTACCATCTGCTAATATATTAGAAATGGATGTAGATGCCCCATGTTGCTCTGTTAAGGTGGATATCGGTACACAAACCACAACAGGAAATATATATATATATATATATATATATATATATATATATATATATCAATAATGGTGTTTATCGTCGACAACAAAGAAAGATAAAAACTCTGAAACAGAAATTGAGACGGAGAGATTTAAAAATAGCAAATATGAAAGAATTGGTATCAGAACGAACTATCAAAAAGGAGTTACAACAATGAAAATTTGGATGTTGTTCTGAAAAATTATTTTGAAGGTTATAAATACGGTATGAATAGTACACGGTGTCTTTATTTAACATTTATTCATAGGTTTTTCTTTGGATTTCGTCATGAACTAGAAACTTAATCAGGCGTTATCCAACAAATCGCAACGACGTTTTACACCATTAATGAAACAATTTGCTCATACATTATATTTCTATTCACCTATAGCATATAATTTCGTAAGGACTCAGTTTCATTTACCAAACCCTCGTACAATTAGAAGATGGTTGTGTAAATTGAATTGTCAGCCTGGATTTATATCTGAGATATTTGATTTATTGAAAGAAGAAACAATAAAGAAACCGGAACTGAAAAACTGTAGTCTCATTTTTTATTCGATGGCAATAAGAAAGCAAATTATCTGGGATGATCAGCAAAGTCGTTTCACTGGTAAGGTCGATTTTGGAGGTGCTGTTGATACTGATTTTGATTCGGCAGTATCTGAAGCCTTGTTTTTTCAAATAGCTTAGGTCCGAAAAACGAACCATTAACGATGGATATGATACAAACGACGATTTCGATGATGACATTTTATCATTGATTAATAGAAGCGAACTTACACTCTCAAGAAAATGTCGTATACTACATTTCGGGTTACATCGTTCGCAAATTAATTAAAACTATCAACTGCAGTGACTGCATCGAAATTTTAATTTATCGGCCCAACATTTTTAATGGACATAATTATGCTGTCGAAAATAGAAATTACAAAAAGTTGATTCATATCATAAACCGAAGGAAATTATACAATGCTTCTGAAACTGTATACAAAATTGTAAATTCCTTAGAAAAATCCGTTAGTCTGCCCTAATATCCAATTTGCGAAGAACACGTGACAGGATTTGCACGAGCTTCAAATAATTAGAAGTATTGTAATGTAAATATTACATCAAGTGTAAAATGCACCATAAAGCAAAGTTATTAACATCCAAGTTGCACGGAAAAGATGCTAGTATAAGACAAAAATGTTCCAAACTTATCTTGTTTAAGAACTATTAATATGGATATTTAAAGTCAAAATATATTTTCCTTTAAGTATTATATTTTATTGTATTGATAATAATTAAGAAAACTGCTTAAATCATAAAGCAGAATAAAATAATCAATAAAATGTTCAAAATTACTTTACAGCTTCTGTAAATGCAATGTGTAAGAGAGAGACAACAACCCCCCAGATTGACCGGTTGCATAACCTGACCATTTGCCTCAGTATATGCAAACTTCGAGCCCTTCCAGTTATGTCAATATATAGTTCAATGACATTTTTTGAAGCGTATGACATCTTATTCAACATTCCATTCAACGAAATACATAATGAACATTGTTTAGGCTTATTTACCCTATTTACACGTTTTACCTTAAGCTTATAGATATTAATTAATGTCGCTTATCCTTTAACCTAACAGTACTTAACCCCTTCCTATAATCCGGTTCTATCCACTACCTACCTACAAGAAAAGGGACTAAATGGTGAGAAAGGACAGAAATTTCAGTGCTTCGAAAGTCGTAGCAAGCGTCACATGTACGCAATATGTTGTCGTGGTTATTTTGCAGTAATTAGTGCCGTACAATCGGTTCGTGTGCTAATTAACATTACTACAGTCCGCAATCAATTAATAGTTTCGTTACATTGATCGACCAGCGTTGAATCAAGATCGCAGTCATTAAAGGTAGGTGAATTCCATATCATTGGTTCATCCCTTTATCCCTACATTTTGGTTCCTTTCGACCGCATTAATTAATATTTGCATATAAAAATTGATTATCAAATCAAACAATTAGAGTAATCAGGTCAGTTTTACACATTAATAGTAATTGCAGTTAGGCTTATTTCATAATATTTGTGCATGCCGTTGCATTTTAAAAGTTACTTCTTAAAATTTAAGTGCATTAAAAAGCAGTTAATTTAAATTAAGCGTATACAAATAGGAAAAACATCATTGCGATACCCTGTTCTAAGAACTTGCATTGTATACCTGAAGCTGCACTAATCTATTTTGGTGAGAGCTTAAAGAACCGTTATTCCTCGAGGTATCTTAAGGGTTGTGGTCAACACAAGTCTCATTTTAACGTTAAATTAAAGTGTCACTCAGGATTAGCTACATAATTGCTAGTTTCTGAAAAGTGGTAGAGTAGTTACATGTTCATCATTAGTTTGGGTTTACATCTTTAAGATTTGTTATTTTTGTGACAAGGGTACTCGTGTTTAGGGAATAGCTATTTTGTTCGAAATGACTCAGATGCTTATGGACCGTCTTATAGTAGATGGAAAAGGGTGGTTGGATAGAATAGAAAATTTGTTTGAAAGTATTTCAAAGTTGGAATATAATCTTGAAAACCAAGCAATCGCTTCGATGATGGTACAGTCAGCTGTAGAGATAAAGGAAGAATTTGATGCATCCTACAAAAGGTGTGTGTTAGACGAGGATGATTCGGACAGTTTGAGTCAAATTACAGCAATCAGAATTGAATTGGATAAAACTTTAATATCAATTAAAGTTATTGGGGCAAAATTTGTTAGTTTGGTTGAAAGTAAGCAGGAAGCGAAACCGTTTTCTACAAGTAGATCGTCGTATGATACCGCTGGTATAGGTATCACCAGTAATTTAAAACTTCCAAAGGTCGCAATTGGGAGCTTTTCTGGACGCATAGAGCATTGGGAATCGTTTCATAGTTTGTATAAAATCTCATTCATTTAAATACACAGTTATTACCAATCGAAAAGTTTTTATTTCTTACTGAAGCGTTGGATGTAGATTCCAGAAATTTAATTCGTCATCTACCAATAAATAATGACAATTATGAAATTGCATACTCCGTTATAGTACAACGCTATGACTCACGTCGTTTGATTGTCAATACATATTGGTCAGCTCTTGAAAATTGTCCTAAGGTGAAAGCAAAATCACATACAGAACTTAGGGATTTGTTGAATTGTTTTACAGAGAATTTGTCAGGTTTACGTCAAATAAAAATTGATTTACTTAATTTAATATTGTTTAATTTGTTGAGCAAAAGGTTGATGCTGACCTCTTAAAGGCATTTGAGGTTGAAAATAATGAAGAAATACCTACATACGAGCAATTGAAATCATTTCTTGAAAAACAGTGTTAAGCTTTGGAAATTAGTAGTATGATTTCGTCCGAACCATCGAAGTCAAGTTCAAAACACACATTGAATACAAACATTAAGGAAAAGCGTTTTCTTTTAATCCGAAGTCATATGTTAAAACCTCATTACTTACAACTTCAAACGCGGTAAAATGTTTGGTTTGCAATGGTAATCATCAGATTTATCGTTGTCAAATTTTTTGGATAAGGTTCCTCAAGAAAGGTATAATACTGCAAAGGATAAAATTTGTGTATCAATTGTCTTCAAGATACACATAAAATTGCAACATGCCCTTCAAAATCGGTATGTAAAAATATCACAAAAGGGTCACAATACCCTCCTTCATTTTGAAAATTCTGCTTCTGTTGTTGAAACAAAACCTGCTGCTGCAGATGTTTCAAATGTTGCCTCTACTTCAAATTGTAGTACATTGTTCTCGTCGAAATTGTCAAGTGCTTCTACATTGTTATCAACAGTTCAAGTTTCTATTCGCAATGAATTTGGACAAGCGCAAATCGTAAGAGCATTATTGGATTGTGGAAGTATGGAATCTTTTATAACGGAAAAATGCCGTCAACGGCTTGGATTAAATAAATCAAAGGTTGCATTAAAGGTAGAAGGGTTGGGGTTAGCGTCATCTCATATTACCGGAAAGGTAGTTTGTAAATTAAACCCGTTGGACACACAATGCCAGAATATTCAGTTCAAGCATTTGTATTGCCAGAAATTTGTGGAAAGTTACCAACGGCTCCAATCTCTTCGAAAAATTGGATACATATAAAAGGTTTAGACTTAGCCGATCCCTCTTTTGATAAACCAGGTAATATAGACTTGTTGTTGGGAGCAGATATTTTGCCCGCACTTTGGGTAATGAAACTCGTTCGGGTTCACCTGATGAACCAGTTGCAATTCGCACTTCATTTGGTTGGTTACTGACAGGCAAATTTGTGTCTCCAGTGACAAGTGGCACGTCATTGTGTGCATTCGTAGAACCCTTAGAGTCTAGTATCACTAGATTCTGGGAACTGGAAAACATTCAGACATTCCAACACACAAGTTATCCCCACAAGAGGAAATTTGTGAAAACACTTTCGTAGCAATTATTCGAGAGACAAAACAGGTCGTTTCGTTGTATCGTTGCCGTTTAGTGGTCCTGAACCGTTGTTTATTGGGTCTCGGGATGTCGCACTTAATCGGTTTTATTATTAGAACGTCGCTTGGAAAAGAATCAGGAATTATACACTTTGTATAAACAATTTATGCAAGACTATTCCGACAGTGGGCATATGACACCAGTAAATGCTTCAATTAGTAGCAATATTCCATCTCCGGAATATTATATTCCGTACCATGCGGTTATGAAACCGGAAAGCACTACTACACAAATTCGAGTGGTGTTTGACGCATCCGCGGTTTGTCCCAGTGGTGGTTCATTGAATGAACATTTGATGCCAGGACCTCCGCTTCAGAAAGATATTTTTGCTTTGTTGTTGGATTTTCGTTTATATCCCATTGTATTAACTGCCGATATTAAACAGATGTACAGGCAGATTTTGTTGCTCGAATCATCGGGCTTATCAAAAATACTTTGGAGACCAACGTCATCAGAGTCAATAGTCGAGTATCAATTGAATACTGTTACCTACGGAGTTACTTCATCACCGTTCTTGGCAATGCGTGTTATTAAGGAGCTTGCAATTGCTGAAGCACCTAAATATCCAAACGCTGCCAAGGTTTTGTTGTCTGATGTTTATGTCGATGATTTGATTACCGGGTGCAGTTCACCTGATGAAGCTAAACGTCTAGTTTCTGAATTAAATCAGATTTGTGAGGCTGGAGGTTTTACATTGAGAAAATGGAATAGTAACATTGCTAGTATCATTGATGATTTACCAGAATCTTATCGTTATCAACAAGCTGTTTCCTTCGAGGAATCTAACAATGTTACCCAAAAGGTATTAGGTTTGCGTTGGCAACCGTCGCTTGATCAATTCTTCTATGATACAAATATCATAGACAGACCATGTACTAAAAGAAATATGTTGTCCGAAGTAGCAAGGATCTTTGATCCGTTAGGGCTATTAGCGCCTTTAGTATTTTTGGCCAAGCATTTAATACAATCGTTATGGATTTTAGGATTTGAATGGGATGACAGTCCCCCGTTGACCATAAGTTCAAAGTGGAAAATTTATTTGCAACAAATGTCGCAATTATCAGACCTTAAAATTCCTCGGTGGATTATTTCTGATGATGTTCAAGATCTACAGCTGCATGCGTTCTGTGACGCTTCTGAGGCAGGGTTTGCTACTGTGATTTACTTTCGTACTGTTGACATACAGGGTGATATAAAGGTTGCCTTAGTATGTGCAAAATCTAGACTTGCGCCCACAAAGCGCATATCGTTGCCAAGACTCGAATTGTGCGGTGCTGTGTTATTGTCTGATGTAGTGGCATTTGTCCAAAATACATATAAAACTCGTCTGTCGTTAGATCGTATAGTTGCTTGGTCCGATTCTACAGTCGCTCTGTGTTGGATTCGATCGTCATCTTATAACTGGAAAACTTTTATAAGTAATCGGATTTCGCATATTCAGGATCGCGTTCCTCCTGCATCTTGGAACCATGTTCGGTCACATGATAACCCCGCAGACTGCGCCTGTAGAGGGATGTTAGCATCAGATTTAGTCAATCATCAGTTATGGTGGACAGGCCCTCCATGGTTGTCACTTCCAGAAGAAAATTGGCCGGTTACCCACATGCCAAAGTTAATCGATACATCTCCAATAGATGTGGAGAAACGTACATTGGTATTAAACGTTGTTGTGACAGATAATTTTTTAGATTCATTACTAGAGAGATTTTCAAATCTACAAAAAATATGTAGAATTGTTTCATATGTTTACCAGTTTGTTCGTAAGTTACAATTTTCTAGACAGGCAGTTGGTGAGAATTTGGATAACGTGTCTGTGTCTCAGCAACACGCTATGGAATTATTGATTAAGAGAATTCAGCAAGAATCATTTGGTCAGGATATAGAAAATATTAAACGGGGTAAGGTAATTAGTAAACATCTTCGACCTCTTACCCCTTTTATCGACTCGCGTGGTTTGTTGAGGGTGGGCGGTCGGCTCAGAAACTCGGAATTACCATATGAAACCAAATTTCCATTGGTACTTCCTCGCACTCACAGATTAACAGAATTAAATTCAAGGCCTCTGTGCCCCATGAGCTCAGATCCGAATGATTTTTCATTTTTAAGTCCGTCCCATTTTTTGAATATAGAGCCTGTTTCTGTCATACCCGATCCAGTTCTCCTTGAGTTGGAAATATCAAAATTAGATCGTTGGCAACTTATTCAACGCATCTAACAATCATTTTGGAAGCGTTGGCGTAATGAATATCTGCATTCTTTGCAACAGAAGGCAAAATGGTTTACCCCTACTTCTGAGGCGAAAATTGGAACGTTAGTCTTAATTCATGACAATCAAGTCGCACCTTTACATTGGAAATTAGGGCGCATAGAAAAACTGTATGTTGGTTCAGACAATATTAGCCGCGTGGCAGGTGTGAAAACAATGCAAGGTTTTCTCAAAAGACCACTTGTTAAACTATGTCCTCTTCCTTTGTAAAAATAGTTTTAGTATTTTCGTAAGTGTATACGTATTAGTATTTGTTGCCGTTTACTTTTAAAATAAGTTGCTTCACACTTATTTTGGTGGGCGGTATGTTTAGGCTTATTTACCCTATTTACACGTTTTACCTTAAGCTTATAGATATTAATTAATGTCGCTTATCCTTTAACCTAACAGTACTTAACCCCTTCCTATAATCCGGTTCTATCCACTACCTACCTACAAGAAAAGGGACTAAATGGTGAGAAAGGACAGAAATTTCAGTGCTTCGAAAGTCGTAGCAAGCGTCACATGTACGCAATATGTTGTCGTGGTTATTTTGCAGTAATTAGTGCCGTACAATCGGTTCGTGTGCTAATTAACATTACTACAGTCCGCAATCAATTAATAGTTTCGTTACATTGATCGACCAGCGTTGAATCAAGATCGCAGTCATTAAAGGTAGGTGAATTCCATATCATTGGTTCATCCCTTTATCCCTACAAACATAATGAAGCTATTTCTAATGGTTCCGAACAGTGATGGGAACTCAAAACCGCGTTTATATATTGCGTCATAACCTACTTTACAATAATTATTAAAAAAAAATCATTGAGTAGCCAAATATGGCGTAACAAACCGTTAAATTTTCGGCCAAGGCAAACATAGTTCGACTGATTGGAGGTGTTCATCCCGGACAACCCCCCCTCACCGTTTGAGGCGGACCTGGTGCAGCTTACTATTTTGTTCCTTTTTAGGCAATTTGGATAGTTACTTTTCAAGATCTGGATTTCCGGCTACCGATGGTCCTGACTGATAGGGCAATATCCGTTGAGCGTTCCTCTTTGAAAACTAGGATATCCGGCTTCCGATGGTCCTGGTCCTAAAGGGGGAACGTAACACGGACATCAACATCACACACATAACACACATACACACAACCCTCACACACACACATACATACACATAACACATGCCTTCAAGCGCGCGCGCGCACACACACACACACGCCTTACTGACGGTTACTTTCTGTGGGGAAGCCAGGTCTGCTTAAATTTCAGGTGGCAGACTACTGAAACGTTGGAACAAATAAATAAATAAATAAATTTGGATAGTTAATTCTGTTTTTAACATATTTTAACTATTTTGTGTCGGTATAAGTTTGAATAGAAATATATTTTTAGTTTGTCGCTTCATAAATCTAGTACTTACGTAAATCACTCTCCTTTCTCATTTACTTCATCATAAAAAATTATTCAGAGCTATACTTGACGCTTTATATAGTATTGGTCAATAATCATAAATAAATTAACAATAAATACAACGTAAAAATCAAGTAGTTCTGTTTAAGAGTGAATTCAATATCAAATACAAATTTAGCTGCCCAGGGAAAATTGTTAATATTTAAAGGTTCAATTTAAGTTTTATTGCTCTTTTCTGAAGCGTTACGTCAAATCAAGCTGTGAAGTTTATTTATTCTGGTGATGGTATTTATGATATAATAAAACGAAGCGCTTAAGTATTTTAGTCTTGACACTTTTCTTAAGAAAGCATTGTATGTGAACGACCAGACTCGTTCACTATATTTAATATCCACAAAGTAAGATAAAATTATACTTGAACTACGTTCTAGAGTAGAAGAATCCTTCGTTAAAAATAGTTATGTAGAACCTTTGACGATAAAGCGTCCTTAAAATTGTACTGGGAAATTGATATTTTTATTCCGCTAAGTTTGTACACAATTCCTTCTTTAAATGTAACATAATGAATGCAAATAGAAATCATTTGTGACTGACCTTTTGAAAGTAAATATTTCATAAAAATAGCACGCATTGTGTAACAATAAACGACACAAACAAGTTATATAAATGAATTCATTCGCACAAAAACATGTAAATTTTTCCTTCACTTCTTGCATATTTTATTTGGACATAAAGAACTAAACAGTCAACAAGTAAATGGCCACGTGTTATGCAAATGCTTCAGCTGAGCAGAAGATTATTACCGGGTACGTGTTATGAATTATAATTGAATTATGGATTCAACGTTGGCTAACAAACGCTGTCTTCAATCAGAGTTCTCTACAACAAAGAAGAAAGTAGTTGCTTTAACAGTTTCCACAAGTAAAGAGAAAGACCAAGAAGCTGATGTGTTTACCTGTTTTGCACGTATATTACGTTATCGTATATTATGCAAATGAAATAAAATATCTGATGGATTTTACATAATTTAATAAATTTATTGCAAAAAGTGTGAATAATATTGCAACACTAGTATAATTTTAGAATAAAAAGGAAACAGCGTTCCTTATAGATTTTACAACCTTTTGTCACTACTTGGCCAAGTGGCCGAAATATAGCTGACGGGTAGCTTGTCTTCTCAATGATACACTTGATCCAAGACTTCACAAAGCTTCCCAATTATGGTTGATAATGGACTGTAGTGGTGTTTTGTAATTTAACTGGATGCACACTGAATTAAGCAATAAAACTTGAACCTGCAAAAGTTAAGGTTCTTTATTACTGAGAACAACTATACATTATTATAATCATGTTTATGAATTTATAACACTTCTGCTTGCTGCGAAAGCTTGTGAAATTTTGGTCTCTTGATACCCTGTGCCTACAAAATGACCCTTTAAACCTTCACTACCCAAACAGTAGGTGAGGAGAACTCGCTGCATATAGGGTCCTTAACAACTAGAGTCTTGAACATGCCCCGGGTAAATTGAAAATTTTCTCAGGTTTTACTTTAACTTAAAAAAAAAGTGTACATATACATAATAGACAAATAAGTTAAAAAAAGTAAGAGTAATACACACACGCGCGCACGCACCTACGCCCACACGCACGCGCACACACACGCACACGCACACACACGCGCGCACACACACACACACACACACACTATTTTAAATATGAGACAAAGTAAAATTAGAGTGAGAAAAACATTACATACGCTTATGTTTAACACTCATTAGATCAACTGGTAACGAACACAATTTTGGAAAATAGCCAAGCACTACTCCCGCAAAGGTTTTCACTGCAGCAACTCATTTCACTGAATCTGAACCCGGTTGTAACTGAATAACTCTCTCAATTTCCATCTTAATGGTGGAGATTGTCATCTTTGATGATTACAAACTGACCTAGTTCAAGATCTTACTGATGGGCCTTCCACTTCTGGCGCAGTTGGAGTTCGGAAATGTATTCTTTGCTTCATCTTGTCCGAATATGCTGATGTCTTTGAATGTGAACAATCGGGCATTTGGAATATTTGTGACATTTGGTTCTGGTGTTGATGTCATCGGTCTTTCAACCAAGAAGTGAGGAGTAAGAGGTTATAAGTTATAGGGGTCTATGGAAAGAGAACACAAAGATCTGGAATTTAAAATTGCCGCTACATGCGAAATCAACCCGCACAATTCATAAAAGGTCAAAGTGTGGTTACCCATTATACACTTGATATGAAATTTACAGTACTTGATGCCTGCCTCCCACAAGCCACCGAACTAGAGACTGTGAGGGGGTATAAAGTACCACGAAACTCCCCCAGACGATACCGTTTTAGAAATTATCCCATTTTGGTTTTGCAAAAATTCACCTATTTTTCGCAGTTCCGAATTTACCCCAACAATGTTCATACTATTATCAAAGTAGCCATGAGTTGATTTGCCTCAAAGGGCTATAAACCTACGAAATGATAAAATGAATTATGTAGTCAAACCCTACACTAACTCGAAATGAATAGCCTTTATGGAGAGACAAATATAAACATAGATATATGCTTTTGAGGTCTTGGAACCACGTCTTTTACGGTCTTTGATTAATACTGGTCCGTCGAAATCAACACCCATAATTAGATAAGGGGTGTGAAGAATCTACCCGTACAGCTGGTAGATTATCCGTAATTGGTTGTTTGCCTTTTGGTCAATAGCTGGTGGACAACTTATTTGGTTAGATTGCGAACGACGGTAATCCAGAACTGATCAAATATTGAAAATAACAATATTTGAAGTCCAGAATGCAGCAACCTATGTTTCTCTGACAAGAGACTCGAATGCTTCTTAGCATTATAAGACTTTGAATTTTGGAGCCCACTTCCAACGCGTATGAATCCCCCATAATGTAAAAATGGATTGAAGTTTAGTAGATAGGAGTTTATTTTTTGATAGTTGTTTAAACTTTTTGAAAAATGAATCTTGACTGGAAAACTTTAACTATTACTAATAGTCCCCTTTGAAGTTCAGTCGTAGCAAGTGAGCCAGAGCGGCGTTGCTTTCTTAGCTGTAGGCAATAATTATAGAATCGAAAACAATAACCGATGACTCGCACAAGGCGAATGAGACTTGAAAAGTTTAAAAAGTAAATAGACTGGAATAGAAACAAATAGACAGATTGCTTTTTAACGCTGGCTGTTTCAAGAAAAACAATTTGGTCAAACGGCAACGTCGTCCAGAAACCAGGGTGGACCGTGTCACCATTAGTTGAGTCGATCACCATTTGAGGTTTGACTGCACTCGACAGCAAATCTGCTGAATTGTACTTAACGATAACGTGACGCCACACTGCATCTGGAATTCATTTCTGAGTTGCAGATAAACGTTTTTAATAAGTGAGGGACTGGTTTTTAGCCATCCTAATGTGATTGTAGAATCCGACCAAAAGATGAGTTTGAAATTGACAGGTGCAAAGCCTTCGAAATTTGGTCATTGGGTTTTGCAAAAATCGGTGCACCACACAGTTTGAGCTTTAGTTTGGTAACAGGTTTGAACGGGGCAACACGTGATTTGGAACAAAATAAATAACTTTGAACCTGATTGTTTATGTCAACAGAACGAAGATAAATACAAGCGCAATAATCATGTATGGAGGCATTACAAAATCTATGAAGTTGAATGTGGACAGGTTCTTGACATAGACCGTGACGAGGAATTCTAAATTGTTAAGATCGACAAGTTCTTTACAATAGGTAGTCCATGTAGACTGAAAACTGGTTGAAACCGAATTATTCCAAGACAACCTTTCCAACCAGAACTGCTGCAACAGCATTTTTGCAGTTATTGTGCAAGGAGAAAGTAGGCCAAGCGTGTCAAAAATTTGGGAGATCTGTGAAATAATGGCTCTCTTGGTGACGTGAGTAACAGAGTACATTAAATAATCAGAAGAAAAAGATGGATGAATATCAGACTCGGGCATGTTCTTCAGAGCCGCAGGATTATTTGAGATCCATTTTTGAAGTTGAAAGCACACAAATTCTAAAACACTTGTGAAATACGAATACAAATCTCTCGAACTTGGCCAAGATTATCGACTTGAGTAAGTAGGTCGTCTACGAAAGTGATATCTCGGGATAAGAACTCTCACAATCAACGCCGAGCTAATAAAGACTCCGAATGGCTAGAAATGGAGCAAATGCAGTGCCGTATGTGACCGTGTTAAGATCAAACGATTGAATAGAATCTATAGGTTTGAAATGCTATAAGATACGTTGTAATAGTTTTTGAGAGGGTTCTACCTGAACTTACCTGTACATTTTCTCTATTTCGGCATCCAGAACAAACGAATATTTTCGGAATCGAACGAGAATCGAAAATAGATTTTCTTGGATTGTTGGGCCTGCCATCTGTATGCTGTTAAGGGAATAATTCGTCGTGATTGCTTGGGAGCCATTGAAGGCCACATAGAGCTTGGTGGTGAAGCTGTCTTCCTTCAAACTCCATGGTGGAAAAAATAAGAGATTTCGAATTAGATATTGTCATATGGCCTAATTCTATGTATTCTTTAAAAAAGCGCAGTAACAATCTGAAAGCTGAGAATTGGCTTCAAGGCGCCTCTCCAATAAAACAAATCTCTTTCGTGCCACGGAAAATGAATCCCCCAATAGCTTAACAGATTACTTGAAAGGGATATAAACCACAAATCCACCATCTGAATCCTTATATGTATTTTTAGAATAATGTTGTTCGCACATATTTTCTTTCGTAGAGAAGATTTTATCGGAAGGGTAACTCCAAGTTTCCAAAAACGATTGAATTGATGTGAGATGTCATGAACGCTGGAAAGATGACATTGTACTTGAGTGTCCACGTTAGCATATACAGAGCCAGA
The DNA here is from genome assembly GCA_036346225.1 of Platerodrilus igneus. Lineage (NCBI taxonomy): Eukaryota > Metazoa > Arthropoda > Insecta > Coleoptera > Lycidae > Platerodrilus > Platerodrilus igneus. The sequence continues at coordinate 12,155,087 of JARFIW010001599.1, forward strand.
GACAATCCAACTGAAACGGGTTTTTTTGAAAAATTAGAAGGTTTGGACCTACCCTGACTTGTCCTAGACACGGCAACTCGAAAAAGGCAGAGGAGCCGATCAATAAATAAATTTTTCCTAGCTGATCAAAGGAAGCATACGATAAACGAATGTTATCAGGAATCTTGAATTGCGACATATTTACATGGAGAGAAGGTATTTAGAGGTCTTTCAAAATCTCATGGGCTGTTGCGTAGAACACCAATGTAAGTTATTTACGTTAAAGTGCATCCTAAAAGCATTGACAACTCTGCTGTTGCTTTTTAATTAATCTGTCATTTATTTGCGCAGTTAAGATTTGTGGTCCATTATTCTTGTTTTTGATTATTATTTACGAGATTTCAGCTTTGATATTCAACTTAAACCAGTTTTTTCAAAACTACTGCAATTCAGTTTATTTTTTCTTTTTTTTGTAAGAATAATGCAGGTTTCAATTCAATTAGAAGAATAATGTTTGGTTTTTACAGATTATTTTATTATTCTTGAGCTTTTAACTTTACAGTGAGTAACCATAAGAAAACATTTCACAGTCAAATGAGAGAAATTATTTATAGGTGTATAAGTTCATGTGTGAAGAAAACAATGGAATACCTGTCATTTCTATGAATAATTTACAAGAACGAGTAGCAACGGCAACTGGAGTTGGACAAAACACAGTCAAGCGAATTATTTCAGAAGCGAATAGCAAACCTGAGGGTGGCAAATTTGTATCTCCAAAGAAGAAAATTAATAAGAGTAGTTCTAAATATATTGTGGACCAATTTGAGGAAGAAGTTATTCGAACGACCGTATATAATTATGCAGGCATTCATAAAGCATGAAAGCCATATTTAAGGAACTAAAAAATGATGATCGTACTAATTTTGCTGGATAATTGTCATCGTTTAGGCGCCTTATACATAAATTGGGTTTTCGGTGGAAGAAAACGCAAGATAATCTAAAAGTGTTAATTGAAAAAACTGACATTCGTATAAAACGTTTTTACAGCAATACAAGAAAGAAGTTAGAAACATTGTATATTGTGACGATTTCTTAATGTTTAAATCGGGTCTTAAAGTGGGAGATTATCATGATGATATGAACAACCGTAATTTTATAAAGTGGCCACAAGAGAAATTCCTTCCAAATTGTGAAATGAATGCAGTTGTAGTAATGAATAAGCAGCGTACCATAATGTGACAACAGAAGGTACTACTAGATCTTAGAGGAAATGAGATATGCAGAAATGGTTAACAGAGGAAGAAATTGTGTATGATGTACGTGAAACAAAAAGTGTACTATATTCAAAAATACAGATGAGCAAACGTATGTTGTCGATGCACGTTTAGAACAATATGGGGGTGTTGCCCTCCGTCTACCACTTTACCATCCACAGCTAAACCCACTTGAAAAATAATGGCATCCGTTAAAAACTATGTTGTAGCACACAATAGAACTTTCAAGTTAGACAATAAGTAAAATAGCAAAGGACACGTTTAGTGTCATTGGTGTTAAAGATTGGGAAAATATTTGTTTACATGTTGAAAAAATTGAAGACGAGTACCTGAAAATATATTGATTATATAAATATCAAACTTAATGGAGATTTAATTGAACCAGATTTATATGCAACTTCTGATGAAGGTAGTGTTAGTGATGGAGAGACTTTAGGTTGCATGCCTTTATTATAATATTTTAATATTAAGTATCTTTCAATATCTGACTGCTGCTAGAACTTTTTTGACAACCGCTTGGTAGAGTGTTACTGGTGACATTTGGATGCGGTACAACAATCATGTCATTGATAAGTAAACGTGCAACTTAGCATGATTGACAAACTTTGGTTTGATAAATTTATAAATATGCAGTTGTGCTCATCAATTTTTGCTCGCAATTATCCATTACACCGGTTTTTCAAATTGATAACGCTATTTTTCCGAGCTCGTGCATTACTGTTGCACTTATCATCCTATTTATCTGCTCTATTCTTAGCATACTTTTGCCCCCAATGTCTGACTTTTGTGTATCTGGTGTCTGTGTCGTTTCTTTTGAACGTGTTTAATATCGGTCACTGACCATAATCCGTTTTTTGAATTAAGCGTTCCAACAACATTTTATGTTTGTTTGTACATCTTTGGTTTCGTTTACTATATGGTATGCATATTCCTGTTTGTTCCTTTTAAGGGCATTCACATTTTTTGTAGGTGGAATTTTTTTCGCCGCGGTGGCCACGTGTCTTGTTGTTTAGGACAATATTTGACTACGTGTTCCGAGTCCTGACAAGCACATAGGTACTACGAAGAAGTCTTTAACGTTTTGGAACCTGTATTCCACGTACAATTTTGTTTGTCTGATTAGTATGCCGAGTAACTTTCCGCCAACCGCCGCCACATGGTAAACTGTTGTTTTACCCTTGGCCTCCGTTTTGAAGTAGAGTTGGGAAGTTTTGGTCGAAGACCTACTGGCTTATTTGTTTTTCCAGGTTTTAAGCGTGTATTAGGTCCTTGATTTTTTGTTCGTTCAGATAGTCGGTAAGTTGTATATTATTCATGATTTTGCGTTTTGCTTGGTTTTCACATTTCATTATTTTGTTGAGTTTTCCATGTTTTATGAGTTTTTGTGCGTCGTGTTCATTGTCAGTGTCTATGATTAGGACGCTTGCAATGGTGCGAATTCTTCTGATCCTTATCGTGTCCCTTGCAAGATGTATTATTTTTGTGAAGGTGTCTCGTATTTTTTTAATATCCTCTTCTACTTTTGAAGTGATAAATACAAAATTTCTGTGGTTATGTATCCAACAATTACGTCCATTTTGGGCGTGTGTGTTTGACGTACTTGTCGCGCTTGCGTATGATAATGTTGTTTCTTTTTTGGTTTTTAAAGTTCGAATTTTGTAGACTTGAATTTCGTTTTTAAGATATTTTATATTTCCTAGTAGTTCCGCCTGGGCGAAAACCCATTTGTCAAGTCGTACTCTTAATTCTTTCTTGTAGCTTACTTTAAGTCTGTTGTAACTGTCTAATTCGTACTCGATAAAAATTGTTATTTCGAAGGACATTTTGTTGAGGAAGTTTCCTATGTCTACTTGTTCCTGCCTCAGGACTTGGTTTTATTGGCTCTTTGTTGCTAAATTTCGCTGTTTCTTCTTGTTATGATATTATTTGTAATGTGTTCTCGTTCAAGCTATAGTTCTGATTGTTTACCCCTTGCGGCTTATGGCTGGTTACGTTTATTGGACTGGACTCTCCCACCCCCGCCTTCGCGGGAGGTTCAAACGGTATTGTTAAATCACTAAATAAAGTATCTGTTTATATAGTTGTTCATTAGTGTGGTAGCAGTTCAAAATGAGCACTGAATGTCTTTCGCGTACACTGTACTTAAAATAGACGTCAAAAGGATATTATAAAGTTGACCTTTTAAATCTACTTTCGTGTATGCATGCAGTTTTAAACCGGTGCTTCCGTTTTTGGTTAGTGATAGTGATTCGAAGGTGACTATGTCTATCATACCGTAAGTTATATGATACTCTATTGAGAAAAACACTAAATTTAGACGAACTAGGTCTTCATCCACTTTTAGACGTGTGTTCATATCTCTGTAAATACGATTGAAACATGCATGTATCAAGAGCTCTTGTAGAGTACCCAAGCATTGCTGACACTTGCGCCTATCATCCAAATAAAAATACACCACGACCACTTCTTTGAATGAATTCCAATTCTGTACGAGGATATATTTTGATCCAATAGTTCACTACCGGCCATATAGTTATTATATTTACCAACGAGATTAGGAGATTTTTTTTTCGGTCTTTATGTAGGTACATGTCCAATACGTTCAATCCCGTAAGTTGTAGATGCAACAACAACAATATTATTATCGACCCATTTTACAAACATTACGCCCTGGTCAGTATTAATTGAATACTTGTTCCATTTTTGCATTACTTTTTTATTGGGTAATGGACAAATTTTTAGAATTCTATCATCCGTAAGGGTCCCTGTTACACCATAATCTTGTAATTGAAAAAAATAACGCACGTTTGTGTCTGTAGAAAGGTTATCTAAATAAAACTTGTAAGGATGTGTACAGTATTTCATCAATCATGGAAATAAGTGGAGTAGTAGGCTTTCCAACAAAATTTTTATTTGCGAATTTGCATTTGGTTGTTTTCCTTGATAAAATTCAAAATTTAACAAGCATCCATTCTGAGCATATCCCACACCTTAAATCCAAAACGAATTGGTTATTCTTTGACGAATTGCTTACATCATATCATAGATTCATCATACGACAGATATTCCACTGAAACAAAATTTTAAAAAATATATTTTTAACTTAATGGCAAGGGGTCGAAGTTTGTACAGAAAGTCGGTTTAGACCAAAGGTCTACAAGCTCTCTTGTTTCGTAGACCACTGAAAACAAAAATACCTTCGTAAATATCAGATAACAAATTGCACCATTATATGTCATAAACCCTTACCTGATATCACAAGGTCGAGAATTTCTTATTAACAATGAAAGCCCAAGGTAAAGTTGGATGGAAAACGGCTTAAGGAAAAGAAAAACTCTTTAGACATAAACGGCTAGTAGAGTGTTAGCTCTGGGTAGATCATGAGCTTGGGTCATGGGTTGTCAAATGACCAAAAATATAAATAATGAGCGCCACCGTATTTTTCAATACAACAACCTACAAAAATTATCTGTGCTTGTATTAGGGGAATGCGGAAACCTTATATCTACACCAATAATATAGCCACAAAACCTGAATTTCACCTTCGTAAAGCACTTACCAAAATCTTAATTACCAGATGTCTTACAGGTGTCTCGACTTAACCTGTGAACAAACAAATGCACAACATGGACACCGTTTGTGTTCTTAAAAATATTTACCAAAAATAATATAATAGAATTTAAGTTCCAAAAATATACACCCAGGGTATTTGTTATCATTAGACACAATGTCTGCTCATGAATGACCTATAAGTTTTTACTTGAATTTTTGAATAATAAAAGAGATATGCAAAAATGATTCTATTTGATTAAGTTCTTTGATTTGTTTTAACATAATCATTTTCAACTAAAATTTTTATAGAACAGAAAATTAATAAGCTTTTGTATTCAAAAAACATAAAGATCTCTAAATTGAATATTTCATCATAAATTTTCTAAAAAGTTTGAGCTCTCTTAATAATTCATATTACATATTTTAATTTTTTAGCCATGAGTAGTACTACGTTGACTTCACAATAAAATTTAATTATTTAAGTTCTCATAAAATAGCATGTTTCAACATAGAGTTAGTTTTACTTAATATGTATAAAAAGAATTCATCACGTTGTCTAGGAATCAAAGTACATGACCTCAAAATTATTAAATATATTTTTTAATTAGCGTAAAATAACAAGTGATATTTAAATTGGACAGCTGAATATTTTTTGCAATCATATGTCACTAACAACTTTTTCAGTTTAGTTAACGCTATCTGTTTGTGAAATAATCATAATAAGCAAACTGCATAGCCATCTTTAAAAATTATGCAAGATTACAAATTTATTACGGAATCTTTCTTTTACTAAATAAATTTTAAGTTTCTTTAATCAAGGTAAAGCTTCAACCATCTACCTTTCGTATTACGTTTAGATAATTATAAATGTGATTAAATACTAGATATCACTCACGTGTCGAAGTACAGTACGACCAAAAGAAATTGAACTATGACTTCGGATATGTGATATTCCATAATCATCTGCGTTCTGCGATGCACAAACAGGAAACACATGATTACGAACGAATTTATCGCTGGAACTATGAGAAATCTTCTGAACAAAACCTTATTTAACCAAACCAATTCCTACTAAAGTACATCCTATAAATTCTTGTATTTCAAATCTCAAACTAAATTTTCTTTTCAGCATTAAATACGGCAATTACGATATTAACGAAATCCGTGATATAATTATATGATATTGCTTACTTCCTTCATATTTTCTAGATCCAAGATATTGCACTATGAGGAAAACATTCGTAAAATTTATTTAATTAATTATACCAACTGTTTTAATGATGAGGGGGAGCTTCTATCTTTTTTTGGCCTGCAGGAATCAACTGAACTGCTCTAGGTGGAACACAAAATAAAACCATCACGCTAAAGCCGCTACGAACCACATTCAGACACGAAGATTCAATCAGTTACACTTTCTTGCGGACCGTATTACAGGCCACGTGCCTGGATACCACCATCTTGACCTTTCTATGCCGCTCATAGCAGCTTACCTGTTCAGACGCTGATAGAAAAGTGCCACGAAATGACAACTCGACGAAGCTTATTGTAGGAACTTAGACCTCAAGAGTAAAGGAGCGCATATGCAATTTTAAATTTTATGAATTATTTTAGTGATCGAAAATTTATAAATTATATTTTTATTTTATTGCGGTATTATTTTAGATTAATAAGCGAAGTGTAACTGCGAAAAAAATACGTTACACCACGTGCCAATTTTCTTTTTGGGAAGACCCCACCTTTCTTTTGTCAGGTTTGTCAATTTTTGAATTGTCCGAAAAATCTGGATAGATGTATCACGTCTCATTGCATTGTAAACTACCTCATTTCTGATTCCTGAGTGGGAATCCCTAAAATGTCGTTTGTTGGGTTTTAGATGGTATCCGTTTACAATAGGAATTGGAAGGAAAATATCTAATTTCACCAGCGGTAATATTAAGATTAGGTGTATTTTAGTATAATGCATGCGTTTCTATTTCTTTTAGTAAATGGTAGATAGCAACAACACCAAAGATATTTTCAAATATCTGGATTGGATTATTATTTTGTTTCTTAGCTACATATTCAGAAAGAATTCTTGCTTCTGACAGAACTAAATCTCAATTATCTTTCCAGCGTATTAAATCCTTGAGGTCAATTTTATTTGCAAATATATGCAAATATATATGTGCTTTCTCTATTGTCTTTCTGTAATTTTGTGATTTCATTTTTCTTATTAGCATCATTTTGTACAGTCCCTACAAAACCATCATCGACATCTATAAATTTCCTAAATTTTATCTCTATATTTGACAAAAGTTGACGACCAGTTAGGTTATCCAAAGTACCTCTGCCCTCTTCACAGAAATCTTCATCGGGTTAGCTATTAGCTGCGGGAGATCCAATAAAATTTTCTTCGGTATAACCTATATATCATTTTCAAAACTTCTTAAAGGGTTAGACCCCGGCTAAAGAAATAAAAACATTGTTGATAAGTTTCAAGTAAACAAAACGAAACGTATCATAAAGTCTAGTATTACATATATGTAGCGCTAACCTTTACAGACATTTCTTTCAAATGTGTACGAGTTAGTGTATTCGGAAACATTTTTGTAAGCTAAAACAGTTGTATAAACTTTGAGTGTAAATACTTAGAATATCGTGCATTATGAACATAAAATGAAATTGTAATTATACTTGCTCAAAACGAATATCACACGCAGTCCACGGTGTTAGGGACAAAACAGTATATTTAACGTATTAGTGTTCAACTACCACAATAGAAATGAGCACGTGGTTCTTTTAAAAACTTAGTCATTTTTTAAGAATCGCTTACAACTGCCATGCACTGTATAATTGCATAAAGTTTATTACGATACCCTGTAAACAGACTTCTGTAAGCTGCAACGGGTGATGAATCGTTATACTGTTAAATTTTGAATTGACCAAAAGGGACGAGAATCCCGTAACAAATTAAGGGTACATTCACTAACTACAGTAGTGCGTAAGTGGGTTCTATGTAAATAAACTAATAAATATCCATGAAGGTGGAGCAAACCCGGAATGCAAATCCGCTAGCAAGACCGGTGTATGAAACACCAGACATGGAGAATACTATGAAGAAACTTGCAGGCACTGGACTACAAGCAAAGAGGCTATCGAAAGCTCAACTTAGAAAGCTGGGATGAGCCAAGAAAGTCGAATCTGGGACTTGGACGGAGTCAAACCCGTTCACTATGTAAGCTGATGGGGGACTGCGATATAGCTCTTATCCAGGAACCTTGGATTTGCAAGGGAAAGGTGCTAGGACTGAGTTCAATCGGTGGGGCACTCGTATATAGTAGATCCACTGATAGACCCAGGATTTGTATACTAATCAACTTGACCAGGGTCAGCACAATAAGTCTTTTAGGCTGCAGTGCGGCGGAGCCGTTTGGCAGACGCACCCGACAGGGGGAGTCGTTTTAGTGGGTATGCCGCAAGGAGAGTCCCACACTTTGGCTATAAAAGCTTTCCACTCTACCGGGTTTGGATAACTATAAAAAAAGGTACATTCACTAACTGCAGTAGTGCGTAAGTGGGTTCCTATGTAAATAAACTGATAAATTGCAAAAAAATAATAGGAAAGAGGGAATTATTAATTATTATAAACGTTTACTTTGAAAGGCTTTTTGGTACTGTCTTAATTTATGGACGCCAACTCGTCTGATCTAGGAGACAGTCATGTGGAAGACGAGTTTTCCAAGTGGATCCTAATTAGGTCGGCATTCTGGTAGAATAGAGGTTTTTTTACAATCAATCTACATTCTCAACCAAGAAAAAAACACCTTTGTCTCACTGCGTCACCTCAATATATTTGAATACAAACATTATTTCTGAAACAGGTACACACTCAAAATTAGAAAATTACATAAATCAATTTCTCATAACAATTATACAATAGTAATTTAATCAAGTTCTCAACCTTTTCATATTCAATTTCAATGACCAGGTTCTGTACATATAATAAAATAAGCACTATACCTTGCAGTGCAGCTGAACTTTTTATAATTTCATGTATGTCTAATTTAACAACCTTTATGTATAAATGCTACCACCAGAACAGTATACAAATATATATATAACTAGCTAATAAAACTTTGGATGCCACTCTAAATGAAGATTTCCATGAGGCAGTATTGAGTTCACTTTTCGATAGGTGATTAATTCCCAACTTCTCCTGGTTTGAAACCAATCTATTTTTGTTGTCGGGTCGTTTTCGAATGATCCGCCGATTTAACCACTACGTCCAATGTCCCGGGTTCGAATCCCGACACGGTCCGCTTGAAAAATGTTAGGCGAGCATTTTTCATAAGAATACGCCTGTGCTGACAATGGTTTAACATGTCACTATCGCACAGAAGCGCATTAAACTACACATATTGAATGACCCTCCAAGAGAAGAAGGATTTTATTATTTCATAAGCACTGGTTCATTTATTCTTTATAATTGACATTATTTGACATATCTATTTTAAAAAACAAAACTTACTTAAAAAATTCGTCTAGCACACTATATCAATTTGTGAACCTGTTGTGTTTTACAACATACTCCCTGGTTTGAGGTAAGTACATCAATACAAACATACTAACTTCGGTTAAGAAAACAATCATAAGTTAAAGTAAGTGACAACCTAAAACTAATAATTATCAAAGGTTACACTTCAAGAGTAAACAAAGAGTAACCTAAGGGTAAACAAATAAATACAATGTTTTGTTGCATCAATGTACATTACTATCAGGTAGAGAACATAATTTTTGTAGAGGTCTGGTGAAGGCTCCGTCTTTAGTATGTACTTGCGCAACTTTTACTTTAACATGCTTTCCAGGGAAAGCATCAATAACTCTTGCTAATGGCCAATTGAGGGAAGAGGTATTTTCATCCTTAAGTAAAACTAAATTGTTTACTTTAATATTTCTATTGGAACAAATCCATTTGGGTCTGTGCTGCAGTCTATTTAAGTAATCAACCTTCCATCTTTTCCAGAATAACTGCTGAACGTGAGTGCATTTTTGCCAAAGAGACAATCTGTTCTCTGATGCGTTTGTTAAGTCAACTTCAGGAAATGATGAAAGTGATCTACCGATCAGGAAATGTCCTGGAGTTAGAGGGTTTAATTGACATGACTATTGCTCATAGCACAAAGAGGCTGTGAATTCAATACAACTTCTATTTGAGCTAACACCGTACTACATTCCTCATATGTGACACTTAGATTTCCTACAAGTCTGAGAATATGATATTTGGCACTTTTAATAGCTGCCTCTCAGATGCCGCCATGGTGAGGAGAGCGAGGTGGAATGAACTTCCATTGTATTTCAGGGGATGTGAGAAAATCTTGTATAGATTTTGAGACTTCGTTACGTTTAAAAACTCAAATAATTCTTTAAATTGATTACAAGAACCAAGAAAGTTTGTAACATTATCACTAAACAGTATTTTAGGATTTCCACGTCTGCTAATAAAGCGTTTCAAAGAAAGTAGGAAAGATTCTGTAGTAAGACCTGATACGAATTCAATGTGAACAGCACGAGTAACCATACAAACAAAAACAGCTATATAACATTTTATGTTTGGAACCTTGCGAAGTTTGGAAGTTCTAATTTGGTACGGACCTCCAAAATCTACTTCAACATTACAGAAGGGAAGAACAGAATACACTCGTTATTTTGGCAAGTCAGACATTAGCTGCGTAGCTGTTTGGGCATTAAACCGAAAACAGACATGACATTGGCGTATCATTTTTTTAATTTCTCGTAATCCACCTAATGGCTAATACTTGAGGCGAATATTGGACAATGTAGTTTGTGGACCAGCATGACATAATCTTACATGTTCCCTTTTAAGAATTAGTTGTATTATGTGGTTGTGATTTCTAGATGGAAGAAGAAACGGACACCTTTGATCAAAAGGTACTGTAGAGTTTTAAGTCTTCCTCCAACACGTAACATTTGGTGATCATCAAAAAAAGGATCGAGGGATAAAAGAATTTATTGCTTATAATTTTATTTGATTTAAGATAAGATATTTCTAGAGTAAAGAAGTAAGAACTGAGTTTAAAAATATCAATTACTCTTTGAGTAAGCTTAGCAACCAATAGAGCTCCAATAAGTTCCAATCTAGGAAGAGTTACTGGTTTTAAGGGAGCAGCCCTACTCTTAGAGAGAATAAGAGAACAAGAAGAAGTTTCAGAACTGTAAATTACTCATAAGTAAACACATTCAGCATAAGCCTTTAAAATTGCATCAGAGAAGGCGTGGATTTCAATACTGACAATAGAGTCTTCAATAAAAACAGCTCTAGGAATCCTTAAATCTTGTAGTGCAGGTATACTTTTTTATAAATTATAACCATTCTTGGCATAAATCTGGGCTTAAACTTTCATCCCAGTCTATATTTGAGATCCAAATTCTCTGAATTATTAATTTTTCAGTAACTGTGACTGGATTAATAAGACCCATGGGATCAAATATCTGCGCCATTATGTACAGCACTTCTCGTTTTGTGTAGGACACTTTATGTTCAAGTTGAGGTCCTGTTATGGAAAGACAATCTGAGTGAGAATTCCATAGAAGACCTAATACTTTATTTGCAGAGTGTTCGGGAGGAATAACATAATTTGAGTCACAAGTTGCAGGAGTTATCTGTTCTAAAAATACCGAAGAATTTGAACACCACTTGTGAGCGGACATACAGGCCTTATTTAGTAGCTCAGTGATCTCATGGTGTGCCTTTAAAATAGTTTTTACATCATTTTCACCAAAAAGTATGTCATCAACATAACATGAATGCAACAAGCGTCACTAGCCAAAGGATACTGATTTTTATAAGAAGTTGCTAATTCAACCAAACAGCGAGTGCTCAAAAACAGTGCACTATTAGTGCCGTACATTACGGTCTGTAGCTCAATACATTTTAACGTTTCTTCAGGGAATCGCTCCATAAGATATTTAACAGATATGTCTGCTTAGAATTTATCCGTATTTGTCGAAACATTTTTTAAATTTCTGTTGTAAATACATACTTAAACAACCTGAAGCGAATGAGAATATCTAACAACTCTGGTTGAGTAGTATAACCCTTTAACAAGATATCATTTAGCGAGACTCCAGTAGAATGTCACTGTCCCACAGAAACGCATTAAACTACACATATTTAATGACCCTCCAAGAGAAGAAGGATTTTATTATTTCATAACCACTGGTTCATTAATTCTTTAGAATTGATTTGATATATATATTTTAAAAAACAAAACTTACATAAAAGATCCGTCTAGCATACTATATCAATTTGTATACCTGTTGTGTTTTACAACAACGCCCTCGTTCGGATGAAAGGTAAAATGGAGGTTCCGTGTGTGAGAGTTGTCACGCACGTTATAGATCGCTACCTTGCTTGGAACAGCAAGGGTTCGGCAAAATTCAAAATTTTTCAGGTAAAAAAACTCGCTTCCTGGCCAATGTAGTACCTTCGGGTGGAGCATTGGAAAACAAATGTAAGGATTTTACCACGCGTCACTCCCGTTGGCTAATCTCATAGCTCATGGGGTTTTCTCAACTACCCTACGAACGATCACCCTTACGTGTATTCACGTTACCTACTCGCTGTATTCGGATTCGTAATGCATAATCTTGAATTCCGTTTTTTTTGCGTTTTTTAAATAAGTCATTGATTTGAGTTTCTTTCGTTCTGAAACGTATTATAAAATAAATAGTTTTCTGATTTTGTAGTTTTAAGTTTGCTTCCTGAATTCGCTTTATACAATTAAAAAAATTGAAATGTTTGCTTAATTAACATTGCATAGTGCACAGGTTACATCTCCGTATTTATTCTGTCGGTTTAAGATTAATTTTTTTTTTTCTCATCTGGTTTGTATCTATAGAAACATGAAGGCATTACAAAGCGTTACATAAATGTAACACTAGTCTATAATGGGTTAATTGGCAATTTTAATGATCAAATTGGCTTGGTTGGTATTTGTTATTTTTTTATTTGTTTATCTAAACGTTTCATTTATGAAATATTTGTCATATGCACTATACGTTGCTTTTTTGACTGTTTCATTACATTTTGGAACATCATTGGAACTTTTCTCAATAGTTACAACTCAAAAGTTTTTTAAATACAGTGGCCAGAATGTGATAGTTTCATCAAATGTGTTAATGTAAAACTTAATCTTTTTTAAAAAATTTTATCATCAGCTAACTTTTTTTGTTAATGGCGATCTCTTCGTTTTTCAAAATTTTATCTTAGAAGTGCGTAGGTCTGTACTTTGGCATGAATGTCTCCCTACAAGAAATCCAAAATCAATTTTTATAATACACAGCACCAGAATGTACTCTTGCCACATCTTCCACAATCATTATAACACATTTCTTTTATTAAGGTACTTCTCGCACTCACCTAATGTCGCATGCATACGATTTCTTATTATTTTTTAGCATAAAAGCAAATACGTTGCTGTGTTATTTCAGACAAAGAAAGCGATATTACTATGAAAGAAATTTGTTCAATTTTGATTGTCATATCGCTTTTTGTCTGTGAAAATTTTGTTTTCAGAAATGCACTCACTGATGCTGAAATAATTACTTTGAACTCACAAAAAATAGTTTTCATTTACCTTATCTGATTTCTTAAATCTCAATAATTTCAGAGTGACTTGTGTATTGTATCGTACCATCTGAGATTTAACTTTTATAATAGAGAGGATCGTGGAAATGTGTAATGGAATTTCAACGATGTATTTCGTTTTGTGGAAATTTATTACTAGTTCCTTACATTTGAACGGTTAGCTGAACATATAAAGATTATTTTTAGTAGTCATAAACTGCGTACTTGCAAATGCTTGCTCATCCGTATAATTTTGTTCAAAAGTTTACTCCCACTACCGAGGTTGGACTAGTCTCCAATTACAAGCATAGTTTTCTGTTTAACCATATCCTGTGCGTTAGGTTCGGCTTTGCTAATGTAACAGGTTAATTATATATTCTTTGTTTACAGTGTCATTAGCATACTAATGTTTCATAATGACGTGTTTCTATACGTTTCTTAAAAGGATTTTTTTTTTGTTGCTAAATACTATAATTACACCCATCTTCAGCTTTAACTATTATAATATCCTGGTTTCTACACAAAAAGTACTATATGGAAGTTTAACACTATAGTTCCGTTAAAATTGTTCGATAATTATCTTTAATTTCCGCACTTCTTAATGCAAGAGTATGAAGAAAGAGTTTGTGAGTTTGTGATTCACCTTGACAACTTGCTAATTTAAGGTGTTTCCTTATCGAAAAATCTGGGTGTGCGCCATCAGTAACGAGTATGTATATAAAAATACCTAAAAATTAGAACTATGTTAAGCGACAAGTAAAAGCGAATTAAATTTTTTGGTCAAAATCAAAAACATCCTGTCCAAGACCTTATATTTTCCATCTTTCAATTACTAGCTCGATTTGAAATGATCATTTGGGCTTTGCATGAAAGTCTAAGTTATTATTTCATCTGATTCACTGTAATACTATAGTATTTATCAACTTACCTTGTGTAATTGATAAATATTAACGTATTGCAATTAATAAGATGAAATAATAACTTAGACTTTTATGTAAAGCCCAAATGATCATTTCAAATCGAGCTAGTAATTGAAAGAAGGAAAATATAAGGTCTTGTATATACCGGGTGGTAGAAAAGTCCCGGAACGGTCAAATATTTTGGGAAATACTCATCGCATCAAAAAAAGAAAAAATACATGTTCAATATTTTTTTAAAAGCTATCCAATGACACCAAAATTGAACCCCCACCCTCACCCCCTGGGGGGTAGGGGTGGGGAAACTTTAAAAGTTTAAGTGGAAACCCCCATTTGTTATTGCAGATTCGGATTCGCCACAAAATGTTAGTCATAAATTTTTTAGTTTTTTTGCAGATGGCGCTGCAATCGACAAAAATTAACTATTTCTAGAAGAATTGATGGATCAGAAAATAAAAGAAGTAAAATAATAAATTATTTATTTCATACATAACGAAATTACCGCCGAAGGTGTTCAAATTGACCACCTCTCTGCTCTTGGCAAAGTGCTAACCGATAATACATTTGTTCAGAAAGAGTTTCCAATACTTGTTGAGTTATTGAATTTGAAACATTGCGTATTCTTTCTTTTAGTTCATCAATATTTGCCAGTTTTGTCTCATAAACTTTACTTTTTAAATAACCCCAATAAAATAAGTCAAGAGGAGTTAAATCAGGTGACCTTGGTGGCCATTCTAATGCACCTCTTCGTCCAATCCACCTTTCTGGGAAAACATTATTTAGAAAATTTCGAACAAGAACAACGTAATGTGGTGGAGCGCCATCTTGTTGAAACCATACATGCCCAAATGCATTTCCAACAATTTCTTGTACAGCAGGAATTATTTGTTAATTTAACATGTGCAAATACTTTTCAGCAGTCAAGTTTCCGTCAATAAAAATTGGCCCTACAATTTTATTACACAAAATTCCTGCCCAGACATTGACTTTTTGCTGATACTGGGTATGAGAATCTCTCATCCAATGAGGATTTTCATCAGCCCAATATCTCATATTATGCCGATTTACAGAACCATTTAATTCCAAAGTAGCTTCATCAGAGAAGCAAGTCCAAAAAAAAAGTCTATTATTATTATCATACCGTTGCATTATCGTTTCGCAAAACTCAAGTCTACGATCAAAATCATTTTCTAAAAGTTCTTGTACAAGATTATTTTTATAGAGATGATATCTGTGCAGCTTCATAACCTTAAGAACTGAATGATGACTAACTCCTACCTG
This sequence comes from Platerodrilus igneus, assembly GCA_036346225.1. Lineage (NCBI taxonomy): Eukaryota > Metazoa > Arthropoda > Insecta > Coleoptera > Lycidae > Platerodrilus > Platerodrilus igneus. The sequence continues at coordinate 12,170,716 of JARFIW010001599.1, forward strand.
TTGAGCTACTTTTCTACTCGATGTATGACAGTTTTTTTGAAAATGCAGTAACACCTCTAATGCTTTCTGATGATTTGTCGCGCTTTTAGGTCTTCCAGATCTTGGTTCATCCTTCACCGAACCAGTTCGCTCAAAACGATTCACTGTTAAATTCCAAATTTCATTTCAGTTATACTTCTTTCACAGTAATCTACGTTACTTAATGTCCCGACACGAGTTGATAAAAAAATTATAGGTGATACCTCAATAAAAATTGCAATCTCGGCACACTAACCGCGTTTTAATTTAAGAGGCTACCACTAAGCAATACAATTTAAATGATTTTTTAATACTTACAACTCGTGTTAACTTTCATACGTGCTTTTGGGACGATCGAAATAATAAGGGCTTTAATAATATTCTCATAAACTATTTATATCTTTCCAATGTAACCTCCATACCTACCTAACACGAAATCCTTTATTTAAAATAATAATTCTTAAATTTTGCACTCCACCAATATTTAATCCCGCGAAATTCTGTACCTCGTTATAATATTTTAAAAAAATTACGGTACACTATCCTCGTGTCTATATCAAGTCAAACTAAACTTATCGACCAATCGTAGACCTAATGACGTTTCTCAAATCCCTCCTATACTATTGTGGTCTCATGCTTATACGTTTTCTACGTCTCTTTCTAACCTTGCTTGAGTGGTAGGAAATCGATATCCTTGTTTGTGCGCTGTCTACCACACGTGGACTTTCTACGTGAGTTGAATAATCGCTCATTAGTATTTCATGCTAAAACATCCGACCGCTTTTAAACAATCCTTAGAATAATTTGTTCGTTATCTACAAATTAAACAGAACTTGACATTTAGAAAATACGCAGGTGTTCAATCGTAACATTTTAAATAACACTTCTACGATTTGGATTTTCCACGTATTTCAACCCTACTGATATATTTGTCAGATAGCAACGCGTTTCATCTTGGTATCATTGGGTTTTTACACGCTTTTATGCATATTATACATCAATAATCGTTCAATTAAATTCAAATTACTTAATAAATTAATGGCATTGGCTTCTACCATTTAATTTCTTTGCAAACCTACTTAGATTTCATTAATTATTCATAAAATTTCGTTAATACCTGATACTTAAAAATGATTTAACTAATATAAATTTCGCACGTACTTTCTGGTTGTTCCTTTATACAGGGTGTTTTGAAATTGCTTCGTTTATATTTATTTTTGATCTTTTAAAACCACTATATATATATATATATATATATATATATATATATATTGCTATGCACTACTGGAATTATCGAGCCCCTACGTTGGACTGTTATATTATTATTGCTATGTTCCTTAAATTATACGCGCCCCATCGTTTGGGCGACCATATTAATATGCTATGTATAAACAAGATTGTAATTATCTCCTCCGACGTTGAGCCGTCTTATTAATATTGCTATAAATTCCCTCCAGAAACTTAACTGGATTTTATCTTGAACCAACCTTGTCTACCAATAACAAAATTTGATACGTTACCGCCTTACTTGCTATCAATTTCGTATTCAACTTATAGCTCCTTCTTGAACTGTTTAAATTATCAAATCACTCCCATTAACTTTATCTTATGACCTCGACTAGCATTTATTTGGAATTATAAAATTCAGTTAATTCGATTCTATATAATGAAACAAATATTATGTACAGTTTTTGTAAATTATTTAAAATACACTTTTCAATTAATTTATGTTGTAAATCTCATTTATCAAAATCATATACTTTGATTTTAATTATATTCTTCATTCACAATAATATATATATATATATATATATATATATATTGCTGTGTTCAGGCCTCGCGTTGGAGTGTCGCTAAAATTTGCTTTGTTAAGGCTTCGCGTTGGAGTGCCACTAAATTTGCTGCGTTAACCTCTTTCTTTGGAGTATGCGTATGAAAAGAGTGCTGTGACACGGTACTGCAAATTGTAAATTTTAAATTACTAACTTATTTTCATTTCTAACTTTTCTTTACCTAGCACAACGGAAATTTTTACTATGGAATTTACAAAATGAAATCAAACACTGCAATCTTAAAAAGCATCTGTACATTCAAAAACAATTTTTTTTCATACAAAAGGATATGCAACAGTTTACAGCATAATTTTCATACACAATTATTCCTATTGAAATATTTCTTACCCAGTCATTGTTAAAATTTATACTACCCAAATCTGTTCTCTTGAGGATAATTTACCTTTTTTCTTTTTCTTTCACGTTTTTAAGGATGTTTGGTCAAAAATCCTTAACAGATGCTATATTTAAAGGTCAAAGTGTTTCGAACTGTGGCTTCAAAACTTCTGGTAAAGATCCCTACAAAAAATTATTATAAGATTAAGACTCATTCTACTTTAAATTCAAATGACGAAATACTCAAGTATCTGGTACAAACAAAGAAATCTAAAATTAATACTTGCGAAATCCAATAACGCTTATCCAGTTTTTAATTAACGGTATTAAATACCTCCTGCTTCCATTTTTAAATTGACGTTAATGGCTCAGCTTACAAGATTGTCCATATTATATAAAATCTCCATTTGGAATATTTTTTAATTAATTAGCTGTAAAGTATCTTTTGTATCGAAGAATCTTCAATCTTAATGGTATCTTACAAAATAACCGCATTTTATTATTTTTTATACTCTTTTATACTCTTTTGTAAACTAATTTACAGCAGACAATTCTGCTTTATATGTTAAGATCGTCGATCTCGTAAATTGAAAGTCTTACATGTTGCTTGTTGATACGAATTAATGTATGAAACTTGAATGAGTTACTTTTACATGTTGCTTGGTTACGAATCGAGAATTTATGAATCTTGAATACCTCTAATAAAGTACCGGGTTTTATATTAAAATTTGCCATACGTAAACTCCATTCATTTTAATTATGAATCTCTAAATGCTTCCTTCATAAATAGCAAACTTTGACTCGATATGGCTTTTCATCATGCAAATGTTGGCCTTTATTGAGTGAAATAGCGGACAGGTACGTGACTTTCTCCTTGTAGTATTTTATATTGAAAATTAGTGCAATTTCAGTCAAATAAATGAGTCCTTCGTATTAAAAATTCTGCCTTTACTTAGAATGAATGATATGAGTAAAATATCCATGCATGTAGCTATTATAGAATGTACTTTTTTATACACCGAGAGTATTTAATGAATGTTTACGTTCTTATAATTAATTATTGCGAATTAGGATTTTGCCCTAGTCACCAAGATGGCGTCTTTTTCTCATCAATACATACACACACGCACACTCGCGCGCACTTACCCGTGTACGCACGCATGCGCGCACACGCACGTGCGCGCGCGTGTACGCGTACGCACGCGCGCACAGTTTTATGTACCCCCTCTATTTATATTCACTTCGTTTGTAAATGAGACTTGTCTTCTCCAGGGTTTCTAAATCTTGATATTTTGTCGCCGCCTACACACCGGTAGTTGGCTAATATGATGGTTCGTTAAATACAAATTTAAACGCGTTGGTCCGTAACAAATGAACTTACTAGAATGCAGTTCCAAAATATAAAATTTAATTAAAATACACTCGTGTAAATAAAGCAGTTAATTGCTGGATCACATCATTCTTCCAAATTTCTAGTTACTAGGTTACAAAATGTTTTTTTAAATCTGTCAAAGTTACACACAATGGTTGCGTATTCTAGTGCTGAAATGAGCGATATGGTGTTCATGTACGGTCGTGTTAATGGGATTCTTTACAAACACGTCGCTTCTATGCTGAAACGTTTCCTAGTCACCAACTGCCTTTGCATGTGATGTTTCAGACAGTGTTTTAACGCCTAGGAAAAACTGGTTCGTTTGGGAAGAGGTCTTATGATACTGGACGGCAGAGAATAGCATGTACTCCACAGATAGAAGATCGAATGTTGAATATTATTGATGAAAATCCCGAAACTAGTTTTAGAAAAAATTCGACTCAAGTGAGTATAAGCAACTATTTTGCTTGGTGAACTCTTCATGAGCAACTCCTATACCCCTACCATATCCAACGGGTACAAGCACTTATTGCTCCGGATTATCAAGCAAGAATGAGTTTCTGCGAGTGGTTTTTGCGAACAGTTGTTGATCAGCAAGATTTCGCTAATAACATCCTTTTCACTGGTTTTACTAAAAATAGAATATTTAATTTCCACAACAATCACGTTTGGTGTGACAAGAATCCTCATGCTATCGTTGAAGCCAGACACCAGCGACGTTTCTCTCTAAACATCTGGTTAGGCACTATAGGGAAATAGTTGTTGGGACTGATTGTTTTGCCACAACGCTTAACAGGTCTTGCATACCGTTCATTTACATTTCCAATGATGCACCCGTAGGTACTAAATTGGCCAGGAGGCGAGTTTTTTGTTGCCTGGAAATTTAGAATTTTGCCGAACCCTTGCCGTTCCAGGCACGGTAGGGATCTTTAACGTGCGTGACAACACTCACACACGGGACCTTCATTTAACCTCTCATCCGAACGAGGGCGTAATTTTTGTGAAAAATGCTCACCTGCCATTTTTCAAGCAGTCGGCCGTGTCGGGATTTGAACCCGGGATCTTGGGATCCGTAGTCTTACGCTTACTACATTGATCGACGGCGACGCCGGTCTTGCATACCTCGAATTCTTGGAAAATACTTTACCTAAACTTTTGGAAGATTTGCCTCTAAATCTGAAACTGAACCTCTGGTTTATGCAAGATGGACCTGTACCGCACTTTACGCTTGCTGTTAGGAAACATCTTAACAATGAATTTCCTGGGAGATGGATAGAGCGAGCAGATCCCATTGGTTGGCCTCCAAGGTCTCCCGATCTAAACCCGTTGGACTTTAGTATTTCGGGTTATTTGAAAGGTTTAGTGTACGTAACACCGGTAAACAATCTTCCAGAGTTGCGCCAACGAATAGAACACTGTTGCCAGATAATTCGAGAAGACCCCTTGTTTTTGAAAGAGTGCACACTTCTACAATTGCGATAAAATCGCGTTATCTCGTAAACAGTTAATTTGCGGACATATGCTTATTATGACTTTCAACCTTATTTTCGATCGTAGTACATGCCCTTAAAATCTTTAAACGATGTTTCAAAACACCCTGTATGCTAGACACTAGTTGATAGCACATAAGCAGAGCTCTAGCGAAACTATATTCAACTTTTGCATAGTTTAAAGCAACTCTGCAAGGATTTCAATTTTAAAGCAACGACAATGTTGAAGAGAATTGCGTTGATCACGTTACGGATGCTTTTATAAACGGGTTGAATTCACAACATATTCGGCAGCGCCTGTTGGAAAACTTACCCTAGATGACGCTGTTACACAAGCTGTATCTCTGTAATCTGCTAAAACATGCTGAAACTAATGTTCAACCTTTTGATAATTTAATCGCCTTACCTGACGAATCTGATAGTGCTGGAGAAAAGTTGTTGAAGCCTCGGAGCTGTAATAATGCATCTATCTCTTTTAGCCAGGTATGTTATTTTTGTGAAACTATAAGACGCTGCAAAAATATGACTTGTAGGAAATGCAAAAAATTGGCATTTTGCTAAAGTGTGTGAAGGCATCAAATATATGGATAAAGCAACAAATGGTTGCTTCGTCTATGATTCTGAACAAAGTGTAACAGCTGGCTGTTCCTAAAAGCTTATCGAAATGAGTGGTTAAAATTAGAGTCAATAGTTTTGATGCTGACGCCTTGGTGGATATCGGAAGTTCTGAAACTTGTATTGATAAAAACTATGTATCACTTCTTAATATTACCACGTAACCTAGTTCAGGCCTTATTTTTACGGTTTTAACTGCGCATCAATCTAGAATCGATGGGCACTGTTTTGTTGATTTGGTGGTACTGGTTCACAAATGCACCAGAGTTAGCTATTTTTTCAGAGCTTTGTATTGCTTTCATAATAGGCTATGCCTGTACTGTTTGGTGAACGTGCACTTTGCAAGTTCAAAGACCAGCTTAAACGTATGTAGCACAATCTGTGCTTACGTTGAATCTGAAATCTTATTTCTAATTTAGCCTCAGACTGCAAACATGCCGCTACATTATCGAGAAAGTATTCCTGTGATGCTGAGAAATTCATCATTTAAGCAGTTAAATATTTGCTCCAGTTCGAAATTATCGAACGTAATCGCTCTACCTGATAAGCACAAGTGATAATCACTAGGAACCTCAACTGTTGCAGAAGAAGGGTAATATATTATTCGCACACTATAAATCGTTTCACTTACCTTGACGCTACCTAATATTGAAAAATTAGTGTCTGAGGCAGTAAAGTTCAGTGTATTTAGTACTATTGACCTACGAGATGATTATCGCCAAATACCACTACGGGAAGGAAAACAGAAGTATACGAATTTTGAAATTAGCGGAAAGATCTACCAATTTTGCAGAATTCCGATTGAGGTAACTAACGAAGTAGCTTGCGTCCGTAGAGTTGTAGACGATATAATTTCTAAACAAAAACTAACTGTCGTGTACGACTACTTCAACTATGTAATAGTTTGTGGTAAGAGTCAAAGTGAGCACGACAAGAACCTCAAAAGTTTTCTAGCGATTTTCTGAAAATACAACCTTACGTTGAATGCGAGTAACAGCGTTTTTCTGTTAGTTTTATTATATTACTACGCCACTACATTAAAGACAACGTTCTTAGGTCTGATCCGAGTTTTTCAACAAAAATTCATCGACTTGTGTTAACTAGAAAATTCAAAACAAGATTCAAGATCATTTTGCGAGTCGGAGCGTGGAATGTCAGAAGTTTGAAGCAAGTAGGTAAACTAGATAACTTGAAAATTGTAATGGGTAGATTAGCATTAGGCATAGTAGGGATTAGCGAATATCGGCGGCCAGAGGTGGAGACTTTAGGGTAATTTATACAGGATCAGAGGAAGGAAATTCGGGTGCGGGTATAGTTATGCGAAAAAAGATAGGACACTGTCTAGAAAACTACCTACAAAAAACGAAAGAATACTTTTGTCTGTACAGAAGTTACCCAAAAGCAAGTATAGGTACTGGTCACAACATCTTAACTATGCAGACCGCACTTAAATGTAAAAATTTGAAAAAGAAACGGAAAAAGGTACTTTGACTTTGAAAAACTAAAAGATAAAGATATCCACGGAAATTTTGAAGAAAGTCAAATGAATTGCTGAAAGACATCGGGAAAATTACTGATACTAAGGAAGTAGAAACAGAATGGAATAACATTAAATCCAATTTAGACATGAGATTCAGAGATACTCTAGGGTATAAGGGTATAAGGGTATACGGGTATAAGGGTATACGGGTATAAGGGTGGGTATAAGGGTATAAGGGTATGAGGATATGAGGGTATAAGGGTATAAGGGTATTAGGGTTTGAGGGTATAAGGGTATAAGGGTATAAGGGTATGAGGATATGAGGGTATAAGGGTATAATGGTATAAAGGTATAGGGGTATAAGGGTATGGGGGTATAAGGGTATGAGGGTATAAGGGTATATGTGTATAAGGGTATAAAGGTATAAGGATTAAGGGTGTAGATAGGCTATAGGGGTATGGGGAGTATAAGGTATAGGGGAAAGGGGGTATGTGGGTATAGGGGTATATGCGTATAAAGGTATAAGGGTATAAACATTGATAACAAAGGATGTTCTGAAATTAAAAGAAGAAAGACGACAATACAAAGAGAGATCAGACGAAACAGAAAAATCGAGATACAAAACCATAAAATGGGAAATTATTCGCAAATGCAGGAAAGCTATAGAACAATGGATTGATGAAAAGTGATGTACAAGCTAAAATGGAAATAGGAAAGACAGACGAAGCATACAAAATAATTAGAATGAATTTTAGGGATATAAAACCATATAGCAAAAATATAAGGGACGCGGGAGGAAACGTCGTTATAGAAAATGTAGAGAAAGTGGTTAGATGGCAAGAATATATACAGAATTTATATGCAGAAGAGGAACTAACAGCACTAGAACAGGAATTAGACATTGAAAACAATGACGTGGGATATCCCATATTTAGAGATGGGTTTAAATTAGCATTAAAAGGCCTGAAAAATGGTAAGGCATTGTATGTAGATATGATGAAAGCAGAAGCTCTAAAAGCCCTTGAACAAGCAGTTACAGAGCGTCTCCTATAACTTGCAAGCTATATGTATGAGACAGGCGAGATACCCAAAGATATCAAATGTATCATCATAGTCACTATCCCACAAAAGAGAGTCGCAGATAGATGTGAAGATATTCGAACAATAAGTTTGTCAGCACACGTGTCAAAAATATAAACTAGAATTGTGTATCGACGAATGGAAAAAGTAGCTGAAAAAATACTAAGAGAAGGCCATTTTACCTTTGAGTGTGATAATGGAGAAAACAATAGAAGGCGTGTATATAGGGGTTGTAGATATGGAAAACGCAGTTGACAATATAAAATGGAAAAGATATTTGAAATACTCAAAAAGATTCGAATGAGTTTTAGGGATCGATGATAGTACATAACTTACACAAAAAGCAAACAGCGGTAATAGAATTAATTAGAGCAGAACCGTAGAGAGGTAAATATTAGGAAGGAGTGACCAGGGATGTGCCCTATCTCCGTTAATTTTTAACTTGTACATCAAAGAGGCAATATATACTATCACATGCAGGAAGACATTTGGAATAATTATGCATGAACAAAAAAATGGATATGCTTAGATTTGCAGATGATATACCGGTATTAGCATCTAGCAAGGAAGAGTTAGAAGCAGCGCGTAATGAAATGGAAACAGTTCTAACAGAAAGGTACGGTATAAAAATTAACAAAAATAAAACTACAGTATAAGTATGTAAAGAAGGGGAAAATATATCAAAAACTGGAATACAGATAGGTAACGAGAACTTACAAGAGGTTAGGGATTTCTGCTGTCTAGGAGACCAAATAGCGCAGAATGGGGAAAGCGCAAAAGATATAAAACAAAGATTAGCACAAGGCCGTACTACATTTAGCAAGCCAAATCAATTACTGTGTTCAAAGACAACAAACATAAAACAAGGAAAATGCATGTGTGAAGCACAGCACTTTACTGCTGTGAAATTTTGACAGTAGGAGAACCGGACAGGAAATGTGTTGCTACAGACTGACAATGAAGATATCATTGGCAGACAAAGTTAAGAACAAAGAGGTTCTAGAAATGGTAGGGGAAGAAAGTATATGTGAAAAACAGTAAAAAATAGGAGAGATCGGATGATAGGTCACATACTAAGGCATGATGGAATAGTGGGATATACTAGAAGCAGAGATAGGAAAAAGGAGAATTAGATGTAGACCTTGGTTAGATTATTGCACACAGATAATCAAAGATGTAAGCTGTGAGAAATTCAGATAAATGTGTAGGCTAGCGCAGAATAGAAATCAATGGAGGTACGCGTCCAACCAGTTCTAATGCGGTAAACCTAGTGACGAAAAAATAATTGTACTAAAACTGAACGGATTTGCAATATTCTCAATTAATGTTAATTGTACTAAAGGATTTACTGGAAAACTATTAATTCATTAAATATCTAAGAGCTGGGTGATCCTGGTAGCCACTGATTGCTTAACCCCCTTCCCATATCACTGAATATTGGGGAAATAGGGTATATATTTATAAAACAACAGAAGTGGAACCGAACTGTATCTAACAAGTAAGAACGCCGGCCATGTTCGAAGAGAAAAAACATAAAAACAAGGAATAAATTGTTGAAAGCATATGTGTGGAGCATGGCACTGTACGGCTATGTAATAGGGAAGGTAGGCGAAGCAGACAGGAAAACGGTAAAAGCCTTTTGGAATGTTGCGCTTCAGACAAAGTGGCAAAGAGGTTCTAGAAATAGTAGGGAAGACAGATATTTTTGGAAAACAAAACAAAATAGGGGAAATATATGTGCAGGACACGATCTAAGGCATTTTTGGGGAATATTGCGGAATATACTACAAGCAGAGATAGGGAAATACAGAAATAGAGGTAGGTCTAGATCAGACAATTGCACGCAGATAGTAGACTATGGGAATTTCAGAGAAATGTGTAGGTTAGCTCAGAATAGGAAACAATGCAGGCACGCGTCTACCCAGTTCCAGGACTGAAGAAGACCTAATGATGATGATGATGAAATTACGATTGAATTTTGCATGTAATTATGTGCTATATTCGTGATGGAAGATTGCACAGATAGTTACGTAACGAATTTGTCAGGACAAGTTTAATAATTTTGTATAGACTGGAAACCAATGAAGATAAGCACATTCCTATTTATAAGGTAGGCTTATTACGAGTTAGTTTTCTAGTAAATGTATAAATAGTTTTGTTTTAATACGTGTCAAGGTTTGTAATAAAGGTTCAATTGATTTAGGCGTACTTAGTTACTATGAACTGATATTAAATGACTTCGAGGTATATCTATACTAAATAATTTTGACAGTAGTCAGTTACTTCGTCAGAGAAACTGTCAGCTTCTCAGATATACCAGGTTTACAGCGTTGTACAAGTGTAAAATGTTTGAGACAATAAATTGCAGAAGATCCGTACTACCCTGTAGAAGCCATTCGTGAACCAACACTGTAAGCGAACCGAGTTATCAAAGTACAACATACGAAAGTCCAGTTGTGTGTGATAGCAGAGTTTGACAAATAATAAACAGATATCAATAACTAAATATTCATAATATATATTAATCAAACAATTATTAACCAATGCTGGGCTAACCATACAAAGCCACACACGTCTTGTTCTTTTGAAATTAAAGTTATTTCAACATCATGCTAGAAGACGATATACGCGGAAGATACCAGGAGATATAGGAAGATATCAAATAGATTACATTCTTGTTAGACAACGGTTTAGGAATCAAGTAAAAGACTAAAACTGTCCAGAAGCAGATATAGACACTGACCACAACATCCTAAATATGAAGACCGCACTTAAATTTAAAAATTTGAAAAAAGAAACGGAAAAAGGCACTTTGACTTTGAGAAACTAAAAGATGAAGATATTCAAAAAAGATTCGAAAAAAGGTCAAATGAATTGCTGAAAGATGTCCGGAAAATATTTGATACTAAGGAAGTAGAAACAGAATGGAATAATATTAAATCCATCCTAGACATGGCGGCCAGATATATTCTGGGGTATACACAAAAAGAAAATAAGAAACCATAGATAACAAAGGATATCCTGAATTTAATAGAAGAAAGACGAAGATACAAAAATAAATCAGACGAAACAGGAAAACAGAGATACAAAGCCATAAAATGGGAAATTATTCACAAATGCAGGAAAGCTAGAGAACAATGGATTGATGAAAAGTGCAAAGAGATACAAACTAAGATGGAAGTAGGAAAGACGGTTGAAGCATACACACTAATTAGAATGAATTTTAGGGATATAAAACCGTATAGCAAAAATATAAGGGACGCGGGAGGAAACGTCATTATAGAAAATGTAGAGAAAGTAGGAATACGGCAAGAATCTATAGGGAATTTATAAGCAGGAGAGCAACTAACTGCTTTAGAACAGGAATCAGACATTGAAAATGATTACTTGAGATATTCTATACTTAGAGATGAATTTGAATTAGCATTAAAGGGTCTGAAAAATGGTAAGGCGTCGGGTGCAGATAAGGTGCAAGCAGAAACTCTAAAAGCCGCTAGACAAGCAGTAACAGACCGTCTCTTCCAACTTGTAAGCTATATGTATCAGACAGGCGAGATACCCA